>JAPXFY010000015.1:1223266-1233266 GCA_030674185.1 Monoplex corrugatus
GACAATCCTGTGTAGTGTGTTGTGACAATCCTGTGTAGTGTGTTGTGACAATCCTGTGTAGTGTGTTGTGACAATCCTGTGTAGTGTGTTGTGACAATCCTGTGTAGTGTGTTGTGACAATCCTGTGTAGTGTGTTGTGACAATCCTGTGTAGTGTGTTGTGACAATCCTGTGTAGTGTGTTGTGACAATCCTGTGTAGTGTGTTGTGACAATTGTAGTGACAGGCTTTATAGAAGGACGGAGTCACAGCCTGGCCTGGATATCTTAACATTCGTGTTCTTGTTCCTCTTCTTTCCCCCTTCCCCCCCCCCCCCCCCCCAGTCTTTTCAAAATTGTTGTTCCTACAATAACTTCATGGTGGAAGAAGTTGAAGTCTTACCTGCCTACTGTGTTTCCATCTGGTGGCTACTCCTGGACTATGTGTGGTGTGTTGAGGCAGACAGACGACAGAGCAGAGACAGGTAGAGACAGGATGCAGTGACAGAGGAGCAGAATCAGATAAGTGTGGACAGAGAGACAAGAGCAGAGAGACAGATGAGAAGAGAAAGAGAGAGACGAGAGAGAGGAAAAAAGAGAGAGAGAGAGAGAGAGAGAGAGACAGAGAACGAGAGAGAGAAAAATGAGTCAGGAACAGAGAAAGAGAGAAGAGAGAGAGAAAGAAAGAGAGAAACAAAGAGAGAAAGAAGAGAGAGACGGAGACATTGAAAGAGAGAGAGAAGAGACAGACAGAGGGGAGAAAAAAGAATGAGGCGGGAGGAGAGAAAGAGAGAGAGACAAAAGCAGTCAGAGAGCCCAGAGACAGGAGAGAAAGACAAGAGAGACAGAGAGAGAAGAAGATGAGACAGGAAAAACATGATACAAGGGACAGCCGAAAGGGACAGAGACAGACAGACACTGAGACGGACGCAGCAGAGACAGAGAGAGACAACACGAGCAGAGACAGACAGCGAGCAGCATGAGACAGAACAGACAGCTGGAGACGAGACAGATGACAGCAGCAGAGACAGACAGACACGGAGACAGAGACAGAGCAGACACGTGGAGACAGAGAGACGAGAGACAGAACAGCGGAGACAGGACAGACAGCCAGAGACAGAGAGGACAGAGACAGAGACAGACAGGGAGACAAGACAGACACTGAGACGAGACAGACAGCCAGAGACAGAGACAGAAGGGGACGAGACAGCAGCCAGAGACAGAGACAGACAGACAGCTGGAGACAGAGACAGAGACAGACAGCTGGAGACAGACAGACAGCGACAAGCGAGGAGACAGAGCAGACAGCTGAGACAGAGACGAGACACAGCACGAGAGACAGTGGAGACAGAGAGACAGCTGGAGACAGAGACGACAGACAGCTCGAGGACAGAGACAGACAGACCGGAGACAGAGACAGACAGCCAAGACAGACAGACACTGAGACGAGACAGAGACAGACAGCTGGAGACAGAGACAGACAGCTGGAGACAGAGACAGACAGCCTGGAGACAGAGCGACAGTGGACAGACAGAGACAGACAGGGACAGGACAGGACAGACAGTGGAAGACAGAGACAGACAGCTGGAGACAGAGACGAGGAGACAGACAGCGTGGAGACAGAGACAGTAGACAGGACAGACATGGAGACAGAGACAAGAGAGACAGAGACAGAGACAGACAGCGAGACAGAGACAGAGACAGACAGCTGGAGACAGAGACAGACAGCCGGAGACAGAGACAGACAGCTGAGACAGAGACAGAGACAGACAGCTGGAGACAGAGACAGAGACAGACAGCTGGAGACAGAGACAGAGACAGACAGCTGGAGACAGAGACGAGACACTGGAGACAGAGACAGACAGCGGAGACAGAGACAGACAGCTGGAGACAGAGACAGACAGCTGGAGACAGAGACAGACAGCTGGAGACAGAGACAGAACGCAGCTGGAGACAGAGACAGACAGCTGGAGACAGAGACAGAACGCACGAGACAGAGACAGACAGCTGGAGACAGAGGACAGACAGCCGGAGACAGAGACAGACAGCTGGAGACAGAGACAGACAGCTGGAGACAGAGACAGACAGCGAGACAGAGACAGACAGCTGGAGACAGAGACAGAGACAGACAGCTGGAGACAGAGACAGAGACAGACAGCTGGAGACAGAGACGGAAAATCGGAGACAGAGACAGGACAGCCGGAGACAGAGACAGACAGCTGGAGACAGAGACAGACAGCTGGAGACAGAGACAGACAGCTGGAGACAGAGACAGAGACAGACAGACTGGACAGACAGCTGGAGACAGAGACGACAGGAGACAGAGGACAGAGACAGAGACAGACAGCGAGACGAGACAGAGACAGACAGCTGGAGACAGAGACAGAGACAAAGACAGCGGACAGACAGCTGGAGACAGAGACAGACAGCGGAGACAGAGACGACAGCGGAGACAGAGACAGACAGCTGGAGACAGACAGGACAGAGACAGAAGCTGGAGACAGAGACAGAGACAGACAGCTGGAGACAAGAGACAGAGACAGACAGCTGGAACAGGACAGACAGCTGGAGACAGAGACAGCAGCGGAGACAGAGACAGACAGCTGGAGACAGAGACAGACAGCTGGAGACAGAGACAGACAGCTGAGACGAGACAGAGACAGACAGCTGGAGACAGAGACAGAGACAGACAGCTGGAGACAGAGACAGAGAAGACAGCCGGAGACAGAGACAGAGCACAGCTGGAGACAGAGACAGAGACAGACAGCTGGAGACAGAGACAGAGACAGACAGTGGAGGACAGAGACGACAGCTGGAGACAGAGACGACAGCTGGAAGAACAGAAGGACAGACAGCTGGAGACAGAGACAGACAGCCGGAGACAGAGACAGACAGACTGGAGACAGAGACAGACAGCTGGAGACAGAGACAGACAGCTGGGACAAAAAGACAGGACAGCCGGAGACAGAGACAGACAGCTGGAGACAGAGACAGACAGCTGGAGACAGAGACAGACAGCGGAGACAGAGACAGACAGCTGAGAGACAGAGACAGGGACAGCTGGAGAACAGAAGGACAGAGACGACAGCTGGAGACAGAGAAGACAGCCGGAGACAGAGACAGACAGCTGGAGACAGAGACAGACAGTGGAGACAGAGACAGACAGCTGGAGACAGAGACAGACAGCTGGAGACAGAGACACAAAAAAAGTCAGACAGCTGGAGACAGAGACAGACAGTGAGACAGAGACAGAGACAGACAGCTGGAGACACGAGGACAGAGACAGACAGACGGAGACAGAGACAGAGACAGGACCAGCTGGAGACAGACAGCCGGAGACAGAGACGACAGCTGGACGACGGACAGAGACAGACAGCTGGAGACAGAGACAGACAGCTGGAGACAGAGACAGGACAGCCGGAGACAGAGACAGACACTGGAGACAGAGACAGACAGCTGGAGACAGAGACAGACAGCTGGAGACAGAGACAGACAGCGGAGACAGAGACAGACAGCTGGAGACAGAGACGAGACAGACAGCTGGAGACAGAGACAGACAGCTGGAGACAGAGACAGAGACAGACAGCTGGAGACAGAGACAGAGACAGACAGCTGGAGACAGAGACAGAGACAGACAGCTGGAGACAGAGACGGACAGCTGGAGACAGAGACAGACAGCTGGAGACAGAGACAGACAGCTGGAGACAGAGGACAGACAGAGCCGGAGACAGAGACAGACAGCTGGAGACAGAGACAGACAGCTGGAGACAGAGACGGACAGCCGGAGACAGAGAAGACAGCTGGAGACAGAGACAGACAGCTGGAGACAGAGACAGAGACAGACAGCTGGAGACAGAGACAGACAGCTGGAGACAGAGACAGACAGCCGGAGACAGAGACAGACAGCTGGAGACAGAGACAGCCAGCCAGAGACAGAGACAGACAGCTGGAGACAGAGACAGAGACAGACAGCTGGAGAACCAGAGACAGAGACAGACAGCTGGAGACAGAGGACAGACAGCCGGAGACAGAGACAGACAGCTGGAGACAGAGACAGACAGCTGGAGACAGAGACAAGAGACAGACAGCTGGAGACAGAGAACAGAGACAGACAGCTGGGAAGACAGAGACGGACATCTGGAGACAGAGACAGACAGCCGGAGACAGAGACAGACAGCTGGAGACAGAGACAGACAGCTGGAGACAGAGACAGACAGCTGGAGGACAGAGACAGAGACAAGACAGCATGGAGACAGAGACAGAGACAGACAGCTGGAGACAGAAGACGGACAGCTGGAGACAGAGACAGACAGCTGGAGACAGAGACAGACAGCTGGAGACAGAGACAGACAGCCGGAGACAGAGACAGACAGCTGGAGACAGAGACAGACAGCTGGAGACAGAGACGGACAGCGGAGACAGAGAAGACAGCTGGAGACAGAGACAGACAGCTGGAGACAGAGACAGAGACAGACAGCTGGAGACAGAGACAGACAGCTGGAGACAGAGACAGACAGCCGGAGACAGAGACAGACAGCTGGAGACAGAGACAGACAGCCAGAGACAGAGACAGACAGCTGGAGACAGAGACAGAGACAGACAGCTGGAGACAGAGACAGAGACAGAACACAGCTGGAGACAGAGACAGACAGCCGGAGACAGAGACAGACAGCTGGAGACAGAAGACAGAGACAGACAGCTGGAGACGACAGAGGAACAGAGACAGACAGCTGGAGACAGAGACAGAGACAGACAGCTGGAGACAGAGACGGACCACTGGAGACAGAGACAGACAGCCGGAGACAAGAGACAGACAGCTGGAGACAGAGACAGACAGCCTGGAGACAGAGACAGACACGAGCTGGAGACAGAGACAGAGACAGACAGCTGGAGACAGAGACAGAGACAGACAGCTGGAGACAGAGACAGAGACAGACAGCTGTGAGACAGAGACAGAGACAGACAGCTGGAGACAGAGACAGACAGCTGGAGACAGAGACGGACACGCTGGAGACAGAGACAGACAGCTGGAGAAAGAGACAGACAGCTGGAGACAGAGACATACAGCCGGAGACAGAGACAGACAGCTGGAGACAGAGACAGACAGCTGGAGACAGAGACGGACAGCCGGAGACAGAGACAGACAGCCGGAGACAGAGACAGACAGCTGGAGACAGAGACAGACAGCTGGAGACAGAGACAGACAGCCGGAGACAGAGACAGACAGCTGGAGACAGAGACAGACAGCTGGAGACAGAGACAGAGACGGACAGCTGGAGACAGAGAAGACAGCTGGAGACAGAGACAGACAGCTGGAGACAGAGACAGAGACAGACAGCTGGAGACAGAGACAGACAGCTGGAGACAGAGACAGACAGCCGGAGACAGAGACAGACAGCTGGAGACAGAGACAGACAGCCAGAGACAGAGACAGACAGCTGGAGACAGAGACAGAGACAGACAGCTGGAGACAGAGACAGAGACAGACAGCTGGAGACAGAGACAGACAGCCGGAGACAGAGACAGACAGCTGAGACAGAGACAGAGACAGACAGCTGGAGACAGAGACAGAGACAGACAGCTGGAGACAGAGACAGAGACAGACAGCTGGAGACAGAGACGGACATCTGGAGACAGAGACAGACAGCCGGAGACAGAGACAGACAGCTGGAGACAGAGACAGACAGCCGGAGACAGAGACAGACAGCTGGAGACAGAGACAGAGACAGACAGCTGGAGACAGAGACAGAGACAGACAGCTGGAGACAGAGACAGACAGCTGGAGACAGAGACAGACAGCTGGAGACAGAGACAGAGACAGACAGCTGGAGACAGAGACGGACAGCTGGAGACAGAGACAGACAGCTGGAGACAGAGACAGACAGCTGGAGACAGAGACAGACAGCCGGAGACAGAGACAGACAGCTGGAGACAGAGACAGACAGCTGGAGACAGAGACGGACAGCCGGAGACAGAGAAGACAGCTGGAGACAGAGACAGACAGCTGGAGACAGAGACAGAGACAGACAGCTGGAGACAGAGACAGACAGCTGGAGACAGAGACAGACAGCCGGAGACAGAGACAGACAGCTGGAGACAGAGACAGCCAGCCAGAGACAGAGACAGACAGCTGGAGACAGAGACAGAGACAGACAGCTGGAGACAGAGACAGAGACAGACAGCTGGAGACAGAGACAGACAGCCGGAGACAGAGACAGACAGCTGGAGACAGAGACAGACAGCTGGAGACAGAGACAGAGACAGACAGCTGGAGACAGAGACAGAGACAGACAGCTGGAGACAGAGACGGACATCTGGAGACAGAGACAGACAGCCGGAGACAGAGACAGACAGCTGGAGACAGAGACAGACAGCTGGAGACAGAGACAGACAGCTGGAGACAGAGACAGAGACAGACAGCTGGAGACAGAGACAGAGACAGACAGCTGGAGACAGAGACGGACAGCTGGAGACAGAGACAGACAGCTGGAGACAGAGACAGACAGCTGGAGACAGAGACAGACAGCCGGAACAGAGACAGACAGCTGGAGACAGTAGACAGACAGCTGGAGACTAGAGAGGACAGCCGGAACAGGAGACAGCTGGAGACAGAGGACAGACAGCTGAGACAGAGACAGAGACAGACAGCTGGAGACAGAGACAGACGTCTGGAGACGAGACAGACAGCCGAGACATGACAACAGCTGGAGACAGAGACAGACAGCCAAGAGCAGAGAAGACAGCTGGAGACAGAGACAGGACAACAGCTGGAGACAGAGACAGAGACAGCAGCTGAGACAGAGACAGACAGCCGAGACAGAGACAGACAGCTGAGACAGAGACAGAGACAGACAGCTGGAGACAGAGACAGAGACAGACAGCTGGAGACAGAGACAGACAGCTGGAGACAGAGACAGACAGCCGGAGACAGAGACAGACAGCTGAGACAGAGACAGAAGCTGGAGACAGAGACAGAGACGGACAGCGGAGACAGAGAAGACAGCTGGAGACAGAGACAGACAGCTGAGACAGAGACAGACAGCCAGAGACAGAGACAGACAGCTGGAGACAGAGACAGACAGCAGAGACAGAGACAGAGAAGAGACAGAGACAGACAGCTGGAGACAGAGACAGACAGCTGAGACAGAGACAGACAGCCAGAGACAGAGACAGACAGCTGGAGACAGAGACAGACAGCCAAAGACAGAGACAGAGACAGACAGCTGGAGACAGAGACAGAGACAGACAGCTGGAGACAGAGACAGACAGCTGGAGACAGAGACAGACAGCTGGAGACAGAGACAGAGACAGACAGCTGAGACAGAGACAGAGACAGACAGCTGGAGACAGAGACAGACAGCTGGAGACAGAGACAGAGACAGACAGCTGGAGACAGAGACAGAGAGCAGACAGCTGAGACAGAGACGGACAGCTGGAGACAGAGACAGACAGCTGGAGACAGAGACAGACAGCTGGAGACAGAGACAGACAGCCGGAGACAGAGACAGACAGCTGGAGACAGAGACAGACAGCTGGAGACAGAGACGGACAGCCGGAGACAGAGACAGACAGCGGAGACAGAGACAGACAGCTGGAGACAGAGACAGACAGCTGGAGACAGAGACAGACAGCCGGAGACAGAGACAGACAGCTGGAGACAGAGACAGACAGCTGGAGACAGAGACAGACAGCTGGAGACAGAGACAGAGACAGACAGCTGGAGACAGAGACAGAGACAGACAGTGGAGACAGAGACAGAGACAGACAGCTGGAGACAGAGACAGAGACAGACAGCTGGAGACAGAGACAGAGACAGACAGCTGGAGACAGAGACGGACAGCTGGAGACAGAGACAGACAGCGGAGACAGAGACAGAACAGCTGGAGACAGAGACAGACAGCTGGAGACAGAGACAGACAGCTGGAGACAGAGACAGACAGCTGGAGACAGAGACAGACAGCTGGAGACAGAGACAGACAGCTGGAGACAGAGACAGAGACAGACAGCTGGAGACAGAGACGGACAGCTGGAGACAGAGACAGACAGCTGGAGACAGAGACAGACAGCTGGAGACAGAGACAGAGACAGACAGCTGGAGACAGAGACAGACAGCTGGAGACAGAGACAGACAGCTGGAGACAGAGACAGACAGCTGGAGACAGAGACAGACAGCTGGAGACAGAGACAGAGACAGACAGCTGGAGACAGAGACAGACAGCTGGAGACAGAGACAGAGACAGACAGCTGGAGACAGAGACAGACAGCTGGAGACAGAGACAGAGACAGACAGCTGGAGACAGAGACAGAGACAGACAGCTGGAGACAGAGACAGAGACAGACAGCTGGAGACAGAGACGGACAGCTGGAGACAGAGACAGACAGCTGGAGACAGAGACAGACAGCTGGAGACAGAGACAGACAGCTGGAGACAGAGACAGACAGCTGGAGACAGAGACAGACAGCTGGAGACAGAGACAGACAGCTGGAGACAGAGACAGACAGCTGGAGACAGAGACAGACAGCGGAGACAGAGACAGACAGCTGGAGACAGAGACAGAGACAGACAGCTGGAGACAGAGACAGACAGCGGAGACAGAGACGGACAGCTGGAGACAGAGACGGACAGCTGGAGACAGAGACGGACAGCTGGAGACAGAGACGACAGCTGGAGACAGAGACAAGACCAGACAGCTGGAGACAGCAGCCAGAGACAGACAGCCGAGACAGAGTAACGGACAGCTGGAGACAGAGACAACAGCTGGAGACAGAGACGACAGCTGGAGACAGAGACAGACAAGCTGAGACAGAGACAGCAGCAGCTGGAGACAGACAGCCAGCAGAGACAGACACTGAGACAGACAGCCTAAGACAGGACAGACAGCCTGAGACAGAGACAGACAGCCTGAGACAGAGACAGACAGCGGAGAAAGAGACAGCAACTGAGACAGAGACAGACAGCTGGAGATAGACAGCCAGAGACTGAGACAGACAGCTGGAGACAGAGACAGACAGCTGGAGACAGAGACAGACAGCCAGAGACTGAGACAGACAGCCGGAGACAGAGAGCAGCCAGCGAGACAGCCAGCCAGACAGGACAGACAGACAGCTGGAGACAAGAGACAGACAGCCGGAGACAAAGAGACAGTACAGCCGGAGACCAGAGACAGACAGCCAGGAGACGAGAACAGACAGCCGGAGACAGAGTCAGCCAGCCGGAGACAGCCAGCCAGAGACAGACAGACAGCTGGAGACAGAGACAGAGAGACAGACAGCCGGAGACAGAGACAGACATAGAGAAAGGAAGGAGAAAGGAGCTGTGGTGGTGTTTGTTATAAAGAGAGAAGGGGGGGGGGAAGAAAAGGGGAAAGAGGAGGACGGAAAAGTGTGTGGTGTTTTTGTAGTCAAGTCTGGTGCCAGACTTGTAGTGGGGGCCCATTGTGGCCACCTTTGGTGAGACTTCAAATAGTTCCTGGCCACTGATGCGCCAGCTATACACCCCTCCCTACTCTTTTTTTAACTGACAACTTTTTTCTAAGCTTCTCTAACTTTCTCTACACTTCTTTATACTTCTCTACCTTACAATAAACTTCTTGTATAATGTTGTACTTTTATGGAGACTTCTTGTAGAGTACAATTTTGTACTGTTAAAGTAACATCTTGTATAGTATAATTTTGTACTGTTAGTAACATCTTGTACAGTATACTTTTGTACTGTTAAGTAACTTCTTATATAGTACAATTTTGTACTGTTAGTAACATCTTGTATAGTATAATTGCGTACTGGTAAGTAACTTCTTGTATAGTTTAACTTTGTACTATTAAGTACTTCTTGCATAAATTTGCACTTTTATGTACATTTCTTGCATAATTTTGCACTTTTATGTAATTTTTTTGCACAGTTTTGCACTTTTGTGTGGATTTCTTGAATAATTTTGCATGTTTATGTGGATTGGATTTCTTGCATAATTTTGCACTTTTATG
This sequence comes from Monoplex corrugatus, assembly GCA_030674185.1. Lineage (NCBI taxonomy): Eukaryota > Metazoa > Mollusca > Gastropoda > Littorinimorpha > Ranellidae > Monoplex > Monoplex corrugatus. The sequence goes on from JAPXFY010000015.1 coordinate 1,233,224, forward strand.
TAATTTCTTGCATAATTTTGTACTGCTATGTAAATTTCTTGTC
>JAPXFY010000015.1:1238266-1278266 GCA_030674185.1 Monoplex corrugatus
TATATGGTGGAATAAAAACAGGAAAACACCATTATTTTAGCTTTCGTAGCTTTCGGAGCTCTGATGCTTCTTCTTCAGCAGGCATGTTTATTTGCTACAGATGTCAATAGCTGGGGTCACGGCATTCGTACACTCTAGAAACAGTACGCACAAAAAGTAACTTTTTTTTCTAATGGTCACGACACATTGTGTTAAAGTTTCATTTTTTTTCTCTCTCTTCCTCTGTCTCTCTCTCTCTGTCTGTCTGTCTCTGTCTCCGTCTGTCTGTCTGTCTGCCTCTCTCTCTCTCTCTCTCCCCCCGATCCCAGTTTGTGCGCCTGCTTTGTGTGTGTTTGACCGAGTTTGTGTGTACATGTATGTGTGCGTGTGCAGGAGCATGTGCGTATGTGTGTATTTGTCACGTGACTTAGTGCACGTGCATAGGCGTGTGATTTTATGTGCACGTGACAACAGTAGTGGGGAGTATGATGGGGGTGGTGGTGGAGGTGGTAGCGTCCCCAGTTCCAGCACCATCTTCTGGCATAATTGTCATGGCATGCCGATCCCTAAACCATCCTGAGTGTTGGACGTGCTCCTGTCTCCTACAGTTAGCTGGTCTACGCACAGTTAAGATCCCTATTTACTACAGACGATGACAAACTGACAGCTGAAGAAAAGCTTTGAGAAAACAAAGAGACAAAGAAAGGAAGAGAAGAGGAACAAGAGAGGGGAGAGAAATACGCCAGGACAGTCAGGTCAGCTAAGGGAGGCAACCAGAGAGCAAACCCGAATAGGATCACACAGAAACTGATGAAACACGACAAGCGACATTTGTGAGATCTGATCCTCTGTGTCATGCACATTATAAATAAACAACCCAGCAAACATAGAATAAAAATACAATGAAAAACTAATAAAAATGAACAGATAAATAAAACAAAAATAATGAAATGAATATATAAACGAACAACTAAATAAACAAACAAAAATTAAGTAAATAAATAAAAAAAAAGAAAGAAAGAAATGAACAAGATAAATGAACAAAACAAAATGAACGAAGAAATAAGGAAATAGACAGCATTTTCCCCTGGGCTGGCTGTCTCTATTTATCTGTGTATCTACCCCTGGGTATTTATGTTTGTCTGTCTGCCTATCTGTCTGCCTATCTGTCTGCCTATCTGTCTGCCTATCTGTCTGCCTGCCTATCTGCCTGCCTATCTGTCTGACTGCCTATCTGTCTGCCTATCTACCTATCTGTCTGCCTATCTGTCTGACTGCCTATCTGTCTGCCTATCTACCTCTCTGTCTGCCTATCTACCTGTCTGTCTGCCTATCTACCTATCTGTCTGCCTATCTACCTATATGTCTGCCTATCTACCTATCTGTCTGCCTATCTACCTATCTGTCTGCCTATCTACCTATCTGTCTGCCTATCTGTCTGCCTATCTGTCTGCCTTCGTGCGTATGTGTCTCTCGGTGTATCTGCCTGCCTGTGCTTGTATGTCTGTGTGTCGGTCAGAGAAAGAGAAAACGAGAGAGAGAGAGAGGGAGGGAGGGAGGGAGGGAGGGAAGGAGAGAGAGAGAGAGAGAGAGCCAGCCAGACAGAGACAGATGTTAATAACGACCAAGTCTAAGGGATTAAGGGGATTAGCCCACAGTGCTGAGTCATCATTAAAGCAGCTAATCCACAGTGTGATTAAAACTATAAATAACTACAGTCACATTAACACAATCATCACACATCACGGAAACACAGCGTGCAAATACGTGGGATGAGACAGAGAAAGACACAGAGAGGAGGAGGAGGAGGAGGAGGAGAGAGATAGAGACAGAGCAGATAGAAAGAGAGACAGAGAGAGAGAGAGAGAGAGATAGGACAGAGAGAATGGAGGGAAGGAAGGAAGAAGGCAATGGAAGATTGATAGAAAATCAGTTCTTTTTGTCAGAGACAGACAGACAGACATAGGGACAGACACACATACACAGACAGAGACAGACAGACAGACATAGGGACAGACACACATACACAGACTGAGACAGGACAGACAGACATAGGGACAGACACACATAACACACACATCAGACAGACAGACAGACATAGGGACAGACACACTACATACACAGACTGAGACAGACAGACATAGGGACAGACACACATACACAGACTGAGACAGACAGACATAGGGACAGACACACATACACAGACTGAGACAGACAGACATAGGGACAGACACACATACACAGACTGAGACAGACAGACATAGGGACAGACACACATACACAGACTGAGACAGACAGACAGACAGACATAGGGACAGACACACATACACAGACTGAGACAGACAGACAGACATAGGGACAGACACACATACACAGACAGAGACAGACAGACAGACATAGGGACAGACACACATACACAGACTGAGACAGACAGACATAGGGACAGACGAAACACATACACAGACTGAGACAGACAGACAGACATAGGGACAGACACACATACACAGACAGAGACAGACAGACAGACATAGGGACAGACACACATACACAGACAGAGACAGACAGACGACATAGGGACAGACACACATACACAGACTGAGACAGACAGACATAGGGACAGACACACATACACAGACTGAGACAGACAGACAGACATAGGGACAGACACACATACACAGACAGAGACAGACAGACAGACATAGGGACAGACACACATACACAGACAGAGACAGACAGACAGACATAGGGACAGACACACATACACAGACAGAGACAGACAGACAGACATAGGGACAGACACACATACACAGACTGAGACAGACAGACAGACAGACATAGGGACAGACACACATACACAGACTGAGACAGACAGACAGACATAGGGACAGACACACATACACAGACTGAGACAGACAGACAGACATAGGGACAGACACACATACACAGACTGAGACAGACAGACAGACAGACATAGGGACAGACGACACACATACACAGACTGAGACAGACAGACAGACATAGGGACAGAAACACATACACAGACTGAGACAGACAGACAGACATAGGGACAGAAACACATACACAGACTGAGACAGACAGACAGACAGACAGACATAGAAACAGACATACACAGACTGAGACAGACAGACAGACAGACATAGGGACAGACACATACACAGACTGAGACAGACAGACAGACATAGGGACAGACACATACACAGACTGAGACAGACAGACAGACATAGGAACAGAAACACATACACAGACTGAGACAGACAGACAGACAGACATAGAAACAGACATACACAGACTGAGACAGACAGACAGACATAGGAACAGACACATACACAGACTGAGACAGACAGACAGACATAGGGACAGACACACATACACAGACTGAGACAGACACACAGACAGACAGACATAGGGACAGACACACATACACACACAGACAGACAGACACAACATAGGGACAGACACACATACACAGACTGAGACAGACACACAGACAGACAGACATAGGGACAGACACACATACACTGACTGAGACAGACAGACAGACAGACAGACAGACAGGCAGGCAGACAGACAGACAGACACATACAAGGAAACTGCGAGCTTCTGAACAGACAGACGATTAGACATAACGTATATACATGGAGGAGAGAGAGAGAGAGAGATGAGAGAAGGAGAGAGAGAGAGAGAGAGAGAGAGAGAGAGAGAGAAGAGAAGAGAGAGAGGAGAGAGAGAGGAGAGAGGCAGAGACAGAGAGAGAGAGAAAAAGAGAGAGAGAGACATAGAGACAGAGGGACAGACAGACAGATAGAGACAGAGAGAGACAGAGAGAGAAAGGAGAGAGGGAGGGAGAGAGAGATAGAGAGCCAGAGAGAGACGGGGAGAGAGAGTGAGAGAGAGAGAGAGAGAGAGAGAGAGAGACAGACAGACAGACAAAGATAGAGACGGAGACGGAGAGATAGAGAGAGAGAGCGACGAGGAGAGAGCGAGAAAGAGAGAAAGAGACAGAGGGAGACAGCCAGACAGAGATAGAGAGACAGAGAGACAGACAGAGAGAGAGAGAGAGAGAGAGAGAGAGAGAGAGAGAGAGAGAGAGAATAAGACAGAACGAAAAAGAGACAGAGAGACAGAGAGACAGAATGAGACAGAACGAAAGAGAGAGAGAGAGAGAGAGAGAGACAGAATGAGACAGAACAAAAGAGAGAGAGAGAGAGACAGACACACAGACAGAGACGGACAGAGACAGAGAGACATAAGAGTGGAGATAAAAGAAACAGAGGATGGAGGTAATGACAGGGGGTGGGGTGGGGGTGAAGGAGAGAGGGGGGAAGTGGGGGATGGGAACACTCTTTCTACCCAGACAATTAAACACATTGTGTCTGGACTTTGAATCCAGACGTTAAAGATGTCTTAAATGATCAGACCCATAAACACCGCTAACTGAGAGAGAGAGAGAGAGAGAGAGGAGAGAGAGAGAGAGAGGACAGACAGACAGACAGACAGAGAGAACAGAGAGAGAGACAGACATAGAGAGAGACAGACAGACAGACAGACAGACAAGAGAGAAACAGAGAGAGAGACGATAGAGAGAGACAGACAGACAGACAGACAGACAGACAGGTAAGGGAGAAGAAGCGAGGAAAGAAAACGTTCAAAGCCATAACTTAACAGAAAACACCACCGCCACCACCACCGCCACCACCAAAACAACAACAACAACAACAACAACAACAACAACAACAACAACACCGACAACAGCAAACCGGACTGACAGCTTTCAAGAACCTTGACCTTCACAAATACCGGCAAAGATCCAAGTGTCTGAAACTCCAGCGTCAAGACTTGTCTAGAATAGTTCCACCCATCATCATCATCATCATCGTCATCATCATCATGGCAATAATCGTCGTCGTCGTCATCATCATCATCATCATCATCATGGCAATCATAGTCGTCGTCGTCGTCGTCATCATCATCATCATCATCATCATGGCAATCATCGTCGTGATCATCATCATCATCATCATCATCATCGTCATTACACTCATCGTCGTCGTCGTCATCATCATCATCATCATCATCAAAACTCTGAAAAATGTTTTGTAAGGGATTCATCGCACTTATTTCCATATATGCCCATCCCCCACCCCCAAATCTGCCAGCAAGCGTCCGGAAAAACACCTTGGGCCTGCGCAAAATTTTAGGCTTTGGCAAGGTCTTGAAATGGGGAATGGCAGCAGAGACCTATGAAACAGTAAGCTGACACCAGCAGAATGATGGAAACATTAAGATGGGCAGCCAACAGACCAGTGGACCTATCAAACACTAAGCTGACACCAGCAGAATGATGGAAACATTAAGATGGCAGCCAACAGACCAGTGGACCTATCAACAGTAAGCTGACACCAGCAGAATGACGGAAACATTAAGATGGACAGCCAACAGGCCAATGGACCTATGTAACAGTAAGCTGACACCAGCAGAATGATGGTGACGTTAAGATGGCAGCCAACAGCCAGTGGATCTATCAAACAGTAAGCTGACACCAGCAGAATGATGGTGACGTTAAGATGGGCAGCCAACAAGCCAGTGGACCTATCAAACAGTAAGCTGACACCAGCAGAATGATGGAAACATTAAGATGGACAGCCAACAGGCCAGTGGACTATCAACAGTAAGCTGACACCAGCAGAATGATGGAAACATTAAGATGGGCAGCCAACAGGCCAGTGGACCTATCAAACAGTAAGCTGACACCAGCAGAATGATGGAAACATTAAGATGGACAGCCAACAGACCAGTGGACCTATCAAACAGTAAGCTGACACCAGCAGAATGATGGAAACAATAAGATGGACAGCCAACAGACCAGTGGACCTATCAAACAGTAAGCTGACACCAGCAGAATGATGGAAACATTAAGATGGACAGCCAACAGGCCAGTGGACCTATCAAACAGTAAGCTGACACCAGCAGAATGATGGAAACATTAAGATGGACAGCCAACAGGCCAGTGGACCTATCAAACAGTAAGCTGACACCAGCAGAATGATGGAAACATTAAGATGGACAGCCAACAGACCAGTGGACCTATCAAACAGTAAGCTGACACCAGCAGAATGATGGAAACATTAAGATGGACAGCCAACAGGCCAGTGGACCTATCAAACAGTAAGCTGACACCAGCAGAATGATGGAAACATTAAGATGGACAGCCAACAGGCCAGTGGACCTATCAAACAGTAAGCTGACACCAGCAGAATGATGGTAAACAGTTAAGATGGACAGCCAACAGACCAGTGGACCTATCAAACAGTAAGCTGACACCACCAGAATGATGGAAACATTAAGATGGACAGCCAACAGGCCAGTGGACCTATCAAACAGCAAGCTGACACCACCAGAATGATGAAAACATTAAGATGGACAGCCAACAGACCAGTGGGCAGCCAAACAGACAGTGGGCAGCCAACAGACATGTGGACCAACATACAGTGGGCAGCCAACAGACCAGTGGGCAGCCAACAGACCAGTGGCACCAACAGACCATGGGCAGCCAACAGACCATGGCAGCCAACAGACCAGTGGCAGCCAACAGACCAGTGGGCAGCCAACACCAGTGGGCAGCAACAGACAGGGCAGCAACAGACCAGTGGGCAGCCAACAGACCAGTGGCACCAACAGACCAGTGGCAGCCAACAGACCATGGGCAGCCAACAGACCAGTGGGCAGCCAACAGACCAGTGGGCAGCCACAGACAGTGGCAGCAACAGACCAGTGGGCAGCCAACAGACCAGTGGGCAGCCAACAGACCAGTGGCAGCCAACAGACCAGTGGGCAGCCAACAGACCAGTGGGCAGCCAACAGACCAGTGGGCAGCCAACAGACCAGTGGCAGCCAACAGACCAGTGGGCAGCCAACAGACCAGTGGGCAGCCAACAGACCATGGCAGCCAACAGACCATTGGCAGCCAACAGACCAGTGGGCAGCCAACAGACCAGTGGGCAGCCAACAGACCAGTGGCAGCCAACAGACCAGTGGGCAGCAACAACCAGTGGCAGCCAACAGCCAGTGGGCAGCCAACAGACCAGTGGGCAGCCAACAGACCAGTGGCAGCCAACAGACCAGTGGGCAGCCAACAACCAGTGGGCAGCCAACAGACCAGTGGGCAGCCAACAGACCAGTGGGCAGCCAACAGACCAGTGGGCAGCCAACAGACCAGTGGGCAGCCAACAGACCAGTGGGCAGCCAACAGACCAGTGGACAGCCAACAGACCAGTGGGCAGCCAACAGACCAGTGGGCAGCCAACAGACCAGTGGGCAGCCAACAGACCAGTGGGCAGCCAACAGACCATGGACAGCCAACAGACCAGTGGGCAGCCAACAGACCAGTGGGCAGCCAACAGACCAGTGGGCAGCCAACAGACCAGTGGGCAGCCAACAGACCAGTGGGCAGCCAACAGACCAGTGGGCAGCCAACAGACCAGTGGGCAGCCAACAGACCAGTGGGCAGCCAACAGACCAGTGGCAGCCAACAGACCAGTGGGCAGCCAACAGACCAGTGGGCAGCCAACAGACCAGTGGGCAGCCAACAGACCAGTGGCAGCCAACAGACCAGTGGGCAGCCAACAGACCAGTGGGCAGCCAACAGACCAGTGGGCAGCCAACAGACCAGTGGGCAGCCAACAGACCAGTGGGCAGCCAACAGACCAGTGTTTTTAATGTTGTAGGCTGGGGTTGAACTCCAGATACCACATCTTGAGTCCAGGGCTGTATCAAAAGAAGCATCCAGCACTCCACAATGGAGTCATGGCCTCTATTCACCAACATCCTATAAACCGTCAGCTGAAAGTCTTTATGAGGTATGAGCCCCACGCTGACAAAAAATCTCAAAGGGATATGTCCAAGTGTGAAGTGTCTATTTCACGGTACAGCGCCGGCGTTTGGGTCCATGCTGATTCGCTTTGGCAACATTTCAAACCGTCTTTGGCCCCGCCCCCCACTGACCCTGTTCTCCATCCCATCCCCATCATCGCTAACACACGTCTCTTGGTCTTCACCATCCAATTTCTTGAGTCCTCTTCCCCCTCCCCCCTACTATGCTTCCATCATTCTCATCATCACATATCCTGTATTTTATCTACCCTTCTCCCCTTCCCCAAGGCCATTGTTACTATACTTATCGTAACCATACAGTGCTACTTCTTCTCCCTATGCCCTCCATTACTATACTTATCGTAACCATACAGTGCTACTACTTCTCCCTATGCCCTCCATTACTATACTTATCGTAACCATACATGCTACTACTTCTCCCTATCCCTCCATTACTATACTTATCGTAACCATACAGTGCTACTACTTCTCCCTATCCCCTCCATTACTTACTTATCGTAACCATACAGTGCTACTACTTCTCCCTATGCCCTCCATTACTATACTTATCGTAACCATACATTGCTACTTCTCCCTATGCCCTCCATTACTATACTTATCGTAACCATACAGTGCTACTACTTCTCCCTATGCCCTCCATTACTATACTTATCGTAACCATACAGTGCTACTACTTCTCCCTATGCCCTCCATTACTATACTTATCGTAACCATACAGTGCTACTACTTCTCCCTATACCCTCCATTACTGTACTTATCGTAACCATACAGTGCTACTACTTCTCCCTATGCCCTCCATTACTATACTTATCGTAACCATACAGTGCTACTACTTCTCCCTATGCCCTCCATTACTATACTTATCGTAACCATACAGTGCTACTACTTCTCCCTATCCCCTCCATTACTATACTTATCGTAACCATACAGTGCTACTTCTCCCTATCCCCTCCATTACTATACTTATCGTAACCATACATTGCTACTTCTCCCTATCCCCTCCATTACTATACTTATCGTAACCATACATTGCTACTTCTTCTCCCTATCCCCTCCATTACTATACTTATCGTAACCATACAGTGCTACTTCTCCCTATCCCCTCCATTACTATACTTATCGTAACCATACATGCTACTTCTCCTATCCCTCCATTACTATACTTATCGTAACCATACATTGCTACTTCTTCTCCCTATCCCCTCCATTACTATACTTATCATAACCATACATTGCTACTTCTCTCCTATCCCCTCCATTACTATACTTATCGTAACCATACATTGCTACTTCTCCCTATCCCCTCCATTACTATACTTATCGTAACCATACAGTGCTATTTCTCCCTATCCCCTCCATTACTATACTTATCGTAACCATACAGTGCTACTTCTTCTCCCTATCCCCTCCATTACTATACTTATCGTTACCATACATTGCTACTTTTTCTCCCTATCCCCTCCATTACTATACTTATCGTAACCATACATTGCTACTTTCTCCCTATCCCCTCCATTACTGTACTTATCGTAACCATACAGTGCTACTTCTTCTCCCTATCCCCTCCATTACTATACTTATCGTAACCATACAGTGCTATACTTCTCCCTATCCCCTCCATTACTATACTTATCGTAACCATACATTGCTACTACTTCTCCCTATCCCCTCCATTACTATACTTATCGTAACCATACATTGCTACTACTTCTCCCTATCCCCTCCATTACTATATTTATCGTAACCATACATTGCTACTACTTCTCCCTATCCCCTCCATTACTATACTTATCGTAACCATACAGTTCTACTTCTTCTCCCTATCCCCTCCATTACTATACTTATCGTAACCATACATTGCTACTACTTCTCCCTATCCCCTCCATTACTATACTTATCGTAACCATACATTGCTACTTCTTCTCCCTATCCCCTCCATTACTATACTTATCGTAACCATACAGTGCTACTTCTTCTCCCTATCCCCTCCATTACTGTACTTATCGTAACTATACATTGCTACTTCTTCTCCCTATCCCCTCCATTACTATCATCACCACTACCATGAGTGGAGTGTAGCAGTATGCCATGCCTTGTCTGTACTGTCTGTCCTACTGTTTCTGTGCCAGCCTTTAACAGTGGACAAAAACTCAGCACATCACAAAACCTTTCCCTTCAAAGTGTCCCCTAACATCATTTTGCACCCTCTGTTGACAGCAGGCTAACAAACTACAAACCTTTGCCTTCAAAGTGTAGCAGCATCGTATTGTGTTCTGTTTTCACAACAAGCCGACAAACTACACAACGCCTGCCTTCAAAGTGTCCCCCACTATCGTTTTGTGCTGTGTGTTGTCCCGGCTACAGTCACAGAACGACCTTTGATCTCAGCGCTAACAGAAGCAGAGGCCAGACACACAGCCTCCTGCAGCTCCTTCATCTTCAAACATCAATTCTCTGTACTTCACTTTATGATCCTAAAAGGCCAAAGGTCATCATGATCTTAACCTGCATCATACGTCCACGAAACAGTAAAAGAAAATGAAGACGTTTTGGACAGGGCTGTGTGTTTGTGTACATTTTGTTCTACTGAAACCTTACTGAATGAAGGGCTGTGTGTTTGTACACATGTTGTTCTACTGAAACCTTACTGAATGAAGGGCTGTGTGTTTGTGTACATTTTGTTCTACTGAAACCTTACTGAATGAAGGGCTGTGTGTTTGTACACATGTTGTTCTACTGAAACCTTACTGAATGAAGGGCTGTGTGTTTGTACACATGTTGTTCTACTGAAACCTTACTGAATGAAGGGCTGTGTGTTTGTGTACATTTTGTTCTACTGAAACACCTTACTGAATGAAGGGCTGTGTGTTTGTACACATGTTGTTCACTGAAACCTTACGAATGAAGGGCTGTGTGTTTGTGTAACATTTTGTTCTACTGAACCTTACTGAAGAAGGCTGTGTGTTTGTGTACATTTGTTCTACTGAAACTACTGAATGAAGGGGCGTGTGTTTGTATACATTTTGTTCTACTGAAACCTTACTGAATGAAGGGCTGTGTGTTTGTGTACATTTTGTTCTACTGAAACCTTACTGAATGAAGGGCGTGTGTTTGTATACATTTTGTTCTACTGAAACCTTACTGAATGAAGGGCGTGTGTTTGTATACATTTTGTTCTACTGAAACCTTACTGAATGAAGGGCTGTGTGTTTGTATACATTTGTTCTACTGAAACCTTACTGAATGAAGGGTGTGTGTTTGTACACATGTTGTTCTACTGAAACCTTACTGAATGAAGGGCTGTGTGTTTGTATGCACATTTTTTCCTACTGAAACCTTACTGAATGAAGAGATTTGGCAATTTAAACAGAAGCCTGAATATTGTGGTGGAAGCAGGCCATATTGTACCTGTACTGCCACCTGGTGAGATATGTGAACATTGTGTTCATCGTGTTCGTCATGACTACAGGACACGTCAAGCCCACTCCTGGGATGTCCAAACTCATTTGTCATTATTGTTTTTGTTTAAAGCCCAGCCGACTGCGTAGAGTCATATCAGGGCTATAACCTTTTGGAAACATACACACTACTTTATCAGAGGGAAAAAAGGAAAAGAAGATTAAAGTACACGTATCAATGCATTTGCACACGTAATCTAGGATATGCCCCTGGCGTTGACCAGTCCGTTCAATTTATCACACAGGGGAGTTAAAAACTATACCTGACTACAAATGTAAGCATAACTAAGTGCGTCATGTTTGTGATGACTGCTGGAGACAGGCTGTTCTGTCCTGGTCCATCCACAGGTCATGACCTTATGCCTGATACATCAATGACATCGTCTATCGAGTGGTCTTCCTCTCACATGTCCTCTCAGTTCCCCAGGCCGTGGACAAGGACAAGCTGCCTCACGTGACCAGGGCCTTCCAGCAAGCCACAAGAACCAGAAGAGTGGTCCTCCAGTGGATCCCCGCTCACTGTGTGATACCAGGAAACCAGACGGTAGATAAGCTGGCAGAAAGAGGAGCCCAGGAAGACCAAGCAGACAACAGCGTCAGCTACAGCCACAAGAGGAGCATCATCACAACCCTACAGGTAAGCCCACAATGTGAAGGACTACAGCTTGCTGACAGAAAGCTTCATGCACAAGACTTCAACTGGGGCAGTGGCAGTACAAGGCAGTAAGTGTATCTGTATCGTTATTGTTGTTTAAAGCCCAGCCGACTGCGCACAGCCATATCAGGACTGTAACTATCTCAAAACACACACCATGACTCATTGGGGGAAAACACCTGGAAAAGACAGTTAAGTGCACGTACACATATCAAAGTGCACGTACACATATCAAAGTGCACGTACACATATCAAAGTGCACGTACACATATCAAAGTGCACGTACACATATCAAAGTGCACGTACACATATCAATGCATTTGCGCACATTATCTAAGGATATATCCCCGGCCACTCTTTCCAATTTATCACAGGGCTTTAAAAAACTGAATACAATTGTAAACATAACTAAGGTGACTGAAACATACACGAAAACAGGTTTGAATTACTGAAGATTCCTTCTGCACATCACATTTCCTTAGAGCCAAAAATACACTTGATACATGTACCGAAGTATCAGTCCTAAGAGAAAGAATGTAAGGCTTTATAGAACACACACACACAGCAAATGACAGAAAGATAGCTGCAGAAAATGAGAGAAAATAACAGAAAGCAATGGAGCAGGGCAGAAACAAAGAGAGTGACAGAAAAGAGGAAATGTCTAGCATAGAATTTCCAAAAGGTGGGGATACTGTTTATACCGAAAAAAACCCCTGGCATCCCCAGGGGAAAAGGGCTGCATCTGGAAACCACCCAGCTGTCAATATGGCTTGACTATCCTGTCACAGCAAAGAACAGTGTCAGGACGTCAGGGACGTGAAGAATCGACGAGAAGGTGAAAGATGGTGAGGGGGGGGGGGAGGATGCGTCACTATGTGAAACATTCTTTCAGATCGGGGGGGGGGGAGGAGGAGGATGCGTCACTATGTGAAACATTCTTTCAGATCGGGGGGATGATGCGTCACTATGTGAAACATTCTTTCAGATCCGGGGGGGGGGGGATGCGTCACTATGTGAAACATTCTTTCAGATCGGGGGGATGATGCGTCACTATGTGAAACATTCTTTCAGATCCGGGGGGGGGGGGGGGGATGCGTCACTATGTGAAACATTCTTTCAGATCGGGGGAGGGGGGAGGAGGATGCGTCACTATGTGAAACATTCTTTCAGATCCGGGGGGGGGGGGAGGATGCGTCACTATGTGAAACATTCTTTCAGATGGGGGGGGGGGAGGATGCGTCACTATGTGAAACATTCTTTCAGATCCGGGGGGGGGGGGGAGGATGCGTCACTATGTGAAACATTCTTTCAGATGGGGGGGGGGAGGATGCGTCACTATGTGAAACATTCTTTCAGATCGGGGGGGGGGGGGGGGATGATGCGTCACTATGTGAAACATTCTTTCAGATGGGGGGGGGGGGGATGCGTCACTATGTGAAACATTCTTTCAGATCGGGGGGGATGATGCGTCACTATGTGAAACATTCTTTCAGATCGGGGGGGGGGAGGAGGACTATGTGAAACATTCTTTCAGATCGGGGGGGGGGGGGAGGATGCGTCACTATGTGAAACATTCTTTCAGATGGGGGGGGGGGGGGGAGGATGCGTCACTATGTGAAACATTCTTTCAGATCGGGGGGGGATGATGCGTCACTATGTGAAACATTCTTTCAGATCGGGGGGGGGGGGAGGAGGACTATGTGAAACATTCTTTCAGATCGGGGGGGGGGAGGATGCGTCACTATGTGAAACATTCTTTCAGATGGGGGGGGGGGGAGGATGCGTCACTATGTGAAACATTCTTTCAGATGGGGGGGGGGAGGATGCGTCACTATGTGAAACATTCTTTCAGATCGGGGGGATGATGCGTCACTATGTGAAACATTCTTTCAGATCGGGGGGTGGGGGTGGAGGAGGATGCGTCACTATGTGAAACATTCTTTCAGATCGGGGGGGGGGGGGGGAGGAGGCGTCACTATGTGAAACATTCTTTCAGATCGGGGGGGGGGGGAGGAGGAGGCGTCACTATGTGAAACATTCTTTCAGATCGGGGGGGGGGGGAGGAGGATGCGTCACTATGTGAAACATTCTTTCAGATCGGGGGGGGGGGGAGGAGGATGCGTCACTATGTGAAACATTCTTTCAGATCGGGGGGGGGGGGAGGAGGATGCGTCACTATGTGAAACATTCTTTCAGATCGGGGGGGGGGGGAGGAGGAGGCGTCACTATGTGAAACATTCTTTCAGATCGGGGGGGGGGGGAGGAGGATGCGTCACTATGTGAAACATTCTTTCAGATCGGGGGGGGGGGGAGGAGGATGCGTCACTATGTGAAACATTCTTTCAGATCGGGGGGGGGGGGGTGGATGCGTCACTATGTGAAACATTCTTTCAGATCGGGGGAGGGGGGGGGAGGAGGATGCGTCACTATGTGAAACATTCTTTCAGATCCTATGTAACGATGTAGATTTAGAAGGAAGAATGCCTCTCGCTGTGAGTTCACCAAGTTCCACGAGTAGACACAGCACAATGAAAAGTGCACACTACTTTAATATATTACCGTAATACACACTCGAACACAGCCACAAATTGTTCTACAACTGTTTCATTTCCTGCATACACAACCAAGGTTGTCTTTTTTTTTTAACCAAGACTTCAGAAAGACAAGAAGGCCAACTGGTCTTCAAGGGGTGGGACCTGGGAAATCAACCAATCTCTCCAATGTTTTTTACCAATGCAGCCGGGCAATGTCCTGCTCCTTACGATTTTCAACTGCCGTGGGATCTTTAGCGTGCGCGGCCAAAAGGCAAACGGGTCCAACTGGTTTTTCGTCCACTTCCGACGGACTAGACGTTCAGTTCGATTCTCCGGTCAAAGTGAGGAGAAAAGTCAAGGCCTCTACGGGGAGCGAACCCTGGAACCTGGAGTTAAGTTACTGGCAGGCGAATGTCTGAACCATTCTGCCACTCTTCTTCCTTATACACAAGCAAAGTGTAGACAACACAATGCAGTTTATATAAAGACACACCACAATCAGCTGATTCATGGAAAACAACTACAGCAGGGTACAAAGACAGAAAGGAACAAAGAAAAGAAAAGGGATGATGGAACAAAGGACAAAGATTAAAGAAAGAAAGGAAAGAAAAGAAGAAAGAAAGAGAAGAGAAAAATGATCTGATTAGAATTACTCAATTTACCCACTTTAAAAGCAAGAAGAATGAGGGGAGATCTGATCCAAAGTTTCAAGATTTTTAACAATATAGATGACGTAGATAGAACAGAATTTTTCAAACTGACAAATTGTGACAAAAGAAATAATACTGATAAAATATTTATAGAATATTGCAAGACTAACATTAGAAAGTTTTATTTTACAAATAGAATTGCACATGTATGGAATAAATTACCAAACGAAATTGAAAGAGCACAAAACACAAACTCGTTTAAAAACCAGCTCGACCATTGGAAACATTACATTGAACTTAAATACGAATGTGATGAATGAATCATCAAAAAAACTGGGCGTACGACAGACCTTGACTACGAGTGTAAGAAAAGAAAAAAGAAAAATGATGGGACTTGAAATAGCCAAACGGCTAATGTGTTATGTCCCTATTACTAAACTAAAGTAAACTAAACTAAAGTAAACTAAACTAAACTAAAGTAAACTAAACTAAACTAAACTAAACTAAACTAAACTAAACTAAACTAAACTAAACTAAACTAAACTAAACTAAACTAAACTAAACTAAACTAAACTAAACTAAACTAAACTAAACTAAACTAAACTGTTTTAAAAGTGGACAAAGTCTGTCATGTCGTCTTGCCGTTACAACACAGCGTCATATCAAGTCTCATCTTTGTCATAATCATATCATTGTGTCATATCTTGGATCCAAATATTGTGCAATTTCATATGTAATCAAATTAAACGAAGTGTGTGTGTGTGTGTGTGTGTGTGTGTGTGTGTGTGTGTGTGTGTGTGTGTGTGTGTGTGTGTGTGTGTGTGTGTGTGTGTGTGTGTGTATGTGTGTGTATGTGTGTGTGTGTATGTGTGTGTATGTGTGTGCATGTATATGTGTGTGCATGTGTGTATGACGTGTGTCTGTCTGTGTGTGTGTGTATCTATGTGCGTGTGTATGTTTGTGTTTGTGCGTGAGTATGTTGGTGTTTGTGCTTGTGTGTGTAAGTGTGTGAAAACGTAAGTGTGAATGCATGTGTGTGTGCGAGCGCGTGTGTGTGTGTGTGTGTGTTTGTTTGTTTAAGAAAACCGAAAGCTTACAGCAGACAACGTACACAACCGAAAGACCTACAGAACATGATACACACACTGTTTATATCACCATCACTATCAATATGATACACACACACTGTTTATATAACCAATCACTGTATCAATATGATACACACACACTGTTTGTATAACCATCACTGTATCAATATGATACACACACACTGTTTATATAACCATTCACTGTATCAATATGATATACACACTGTTTATATAACCAATCACTGTATCAATATGATATACACACTGTTTATATAACCATTCACTGTATCAATATGATACACACACACTGTTTATATAACCATCACTGTATCAATATGATATACACACACTGTTTATATAACCATTCACTGTATCAATATGATACACACACACTGTTTATATAACCATCACTGTATCAATATGATATACACACACACTGTTTATATAACCATCACTGTATCAATATGATATACATACACTGTTTATATAACCAATCACTGTATCAACATGATATATACACACACTGTTTATATAACCATCACTGTATCAACATGATATATACACACACTGTTTATATAACCATCACTGTATCAACATGATATATACACACACTGTTTATATAACCATTCACTGTATCAATATGATATACACACACTGTTTATATAACCATCACTGTATCAATATGATATACACACTGTTTATATAACCATCACTGTATCAATATGATATACACACACTGTTTATATAACCATCACTGTATCAATATGATATACACACACTGTTTATATAACCATCACTGTATCAACATGATATATACATACACTGTTTATATAACCATCACTGTATCAATATGATATACACACACTGTTTATATAACCATCACTGTATCAATATGATATACACACACTGTTTATATAACCATCACTGTATCAATATGATATACACACACTGTTTATATAACCATCACTGTATCAACATGATATATACATACACTGTTTATATAACCATCACTGTATCAATATGATATACACACACTGTTTATATAACCATCACTGTATCAACATGATATATACACACACTGTTTATATAACCATCACTGTATCAACATGATATATACACACACTGTTTATATAACCATTCACTGTATCAATATGATATATACACACTGTTTATATAACCATCACTGTATCAACATGATATATACACACACTGTTTATATAACCAATCACTGTATCAACATGATACACACACTGTTTATATAACCAATCACTGTATCAATATGATATATACACACACTGTTTATATAACCAATCACTGTATCAATATGATATATACACACACTGTTTATATAACCAATCACTGTATCAATATGATATATACACACACTGTTTATATAACCAATCACTGTATCAATATGATATATACACACACTGTTTATATAACCAATCACTGTATCAATATGATATACACACACACTGTTTATATAACCAATCATTGTATCAATATGATATACACACACTGTTTATATAACCATCACTGTATCAATATGATATACACACACTGTTTATATAACCATCACTGTATCAATATGATATATACACACACTGTTTATATTTATAACTAATCACTGTGTCAATATGATATATACACACTGTTTATATAACCAATCACTGTATCAATATGATATGCACACACTGTTTATATAACCAATCACTGTATCAATATGATATACACACTGTTTATATAACTAGTCACTGTATCAATATGATATACACACACTGTTTATATAACCATCACTGTATCAATATGATATTACACATACTGTTTATATAACCATCACTGTATCAGTATGATATATACACACACTGTTTATATAACCAATCACTGTATCAATATGATATACACACTGTTTATATAACTAGTCACTGTATCAATATGATATATACACATACTATTTATATAACCAATCACTGTATCAATATGATTATACACACACTGTTTATATAACCAGTCACTGTATCAATATGATATAACACACACACTGTTTATATAACCATCACTGTATCAATATGATATATACACACACTGTTTATAAAACCATCACTGTATCAATATGATATACACACACTGTTTATATAACCATTCACTGTATCAATATGATTACACACACACTGTTTATATAACCATCACTGTATCAATATGATATACACACACACTGTTTATATAACCATCACTGTATCAATATGATATACATACACTGTTTATATAACCAATCACTGTATTAACAATGATATATACACACACTGTTTATATAACCATCACTGTATCAACATGATATATACAACACACATGTTTATATAACCATCACTGTATCAACATGATATATACACACACACTGTTTATATAACCATTCACTGTATCAATATGATATATACACTGTTTATATAACCATCACTGTATCAATATGATATACACACTGTTTATATAACCATCACTGTATCAATATGATATACACACACTGTTTATATAACCATCACTGTATCAACATGATATACACACACTGTTTATATTAACCATCACTGTATCAACATGATATATACATACACTGTTTATATAACCATCACTGTTATCAATATGATATACACACACTGTTTATATAACCATCACTGTATCAACATGATATATACACACACTGTTTATATAACCATCACTGTATCAACATGATATATACACACACTGTTTATATAACCATTCACTGTATCAATATGATATATACACACACTGTTTATATAACCATCACTGTATCAACATGATATATACACACACTGTTTATATAACCATCACTGTATCAACATGATACACACATGTTTATATAAACCAAATGCATACTCTGTATCAATATGATATATACACACACTGTTTATATAACCAATCACTGTATCAATATGATATATACACACACTGTTTATATAAACTATCACTGTATCAATATGATATATACACACACTGTTTATATAACCATTCACTGTATCAATATGACATATACACATACTGTTTATATAACCAATCACTGTATCAATATGATATACACACACAGTTTTATAACCAATCACTGTATCAATATGATATACACACACACTGTTTATATAACCATCACGTATCAATATGATATATACACACTGTTTATATAACCATCACTGTATCAATATGATATACACACACACTGTTTATATAACCAGCACTGTATCAATATGATATACACACACACTGTTTATATAACCAATCATTGTATCAATATGATATACACACACTGTTTATATAACCATCACTGTATCAATATGATATACACACACTGTTTATATAACCATCACTGTATCAATATGATATATACACACACTGTTTTATTATATAACTAATCACTGTGTCAATATGATATATACACACTGTTTATATAACCAATCACTGTATCATATATGATATGCACACACTGTTTATATAACCAAATCACTGTATCAATATGATATACACACTGTTTATATAACTAGTCACTGTATCAATATGATATACACACTGTTTATATAACCATCACTGTATCAATATGATATATACACATACTGTTTATATAACCAATCACTGTATCAGTATGATATATACACACACTGTTTATATAACCAATCACTGTATCAATATGATATACACACTGTTTATATAACTAGTCACTGTATCAATATGATATATACACATACTATTTATATAACCAATCACTGTATCAATATGATATACACACACTGTTTATATAACCAGTCACTGTATCAATATGATATATACACATACTGTTTATATAACCAATCACTGTATCAATATGATATGCACACAGTGTTTATATAACCAGTCACTGTATCAATATGATATACACACACTGTTTATATAACCATCACTGTATCAATATGATATACACACACTGTTTATATAACCATCACTGTATCAATATGATATATACACACACTGTTTATATTATATAACTAATCACTGTGTCAATATGATATATACACACTGTTTATATAACCAATCACTGTATCAATATGATATGCACACACTGTTTATATAACCAATCACTGTATCAATATGATATACACACTGTTTATATAACTAGTCACTGTATCAATATGATATACACACACTGTTTATATAACCATCACTGTATCAATATGATATATACACATACTGTTTATATAACCAATCACTGTATCAATATGATATATACACACACTGTTTATATAACCAATCACTGTATCAATATGATATACACACTGTTTATATAACTAGTCACTGTATCAATATGATATATACACATACTATTTATATAACCAATCACTGTATCAATATGATATACACACACTGTTTATATAACCAGTCACTGTATCAATATGATATATACACATACTGTTTATATAACCAATCACTGTATCAATATGATATGCACACAGTGTTTATAAAACCAGTCACTGTATCAATATGATATACACACACTGTTTATATAACCATCACTGTATCAATATGATATACACACACTGTTTATATAACCATCACTGTATCAATATGATATACACACAATGTTTACATAACCATCACTGTATCAATATGATATACACACTCTTTATATAACCAATCACTGTATCAATATGATATACACACACTGTTTATATAACCAGTCACTGTATCAAAATAAAACGTTTATGGCAACACAAGAACAGCTACAGAATTTTAAATAAATAAAAGATAGAAACATTTCACTGATGTGTTTATTTCACACATTACGTAACGTAAGTCTTGCCCCCCCCCCCCTCCCTTTGATTAATCAGTCATTCTCACACAATTACAGTATTTGTTATCATAAAACATCCCCACTAGAAATCCATCTTCCTCTTCTACTGCCCAGTGAAGAGTCTTGTCTCTAAATAAAAACACTGCATGTATCATTTCCATCCCACCCAAGAATGTGGACAATGAATTACTTGACGTCAAAATAAAACCAGCCCGCTAACCAGAAATGCATGTGTTAAACCGTCCACAAAATTTTGCGATTCCTTCCTTTGTTTATTTACTTGTTGATTTTATTCAAAGCTGTGATCTGTGATCAGTTGATAGTATTCATCCTAATTCTTATTCCTTGTGCCTCTCTTCAAAGCCAGTGAAACGTGAATCAAAACAACAGCCAGCCTTCCTGCTAATAGAAAGCACAAGGACACGTAAAATACAACGAGAAGGGTGTTTAACCCATTGACTCCCGCACTTATCAACCAACTGCAAAAACTTAACCCTTGATGTCTCACCTGTACACCATCTTGCTGCAGGTAGTGATGGACAGGGTGATGGAATCAAAAGGGTTTGTGTTGTTTAGTTAGCATGGATAGCAATGCAGAATGTCGGTGGACAGGGTGCAGGAGACAAAGGGTTAAATGACAAAACAAGACAGTTGGCAGATATTTTGTGCTGTCTTATTTGCTGAATCAAACACGTGTTCTCATTGTATTTTCATGTGCCTGTGGTTTTCTGTGACATTTGTGTGTGACTGACCTCACGATACTACCATTCTTATGGAGTGTGGATGTTGGTCTTTGGGGATTAAAATGGATGTTGGTCTTTGGGGATTAAAATGGATGGTCGATCTTTGGGATTAAAATGGATGTTGGTCTTTGGGGATCAAAATGGATGTCGATCTTTGGGGATCAAAATGGATGTTGGTCTTTGGGGATCAAAATGGATGTCGATCTTTGGGATCAAAATGGATGTTGGTCTTTGGGGATTAAAATGGATGTCGATCTTTGGGATCAAAATGGATGTTGGTCTTTGAGGATTAAAATGGATGTTGGTTTTTGGGGATTAAAATGGATGTTGGTCTTTGGGGATCAAAATGGATGTTGGTCTTTGGGGATCAAAATGGATGTCGGTTTTTGGGATCAAAATGGATGCTGGTCTTTGGGATCAAAATGGATGTTGGTCTTTGGGATAAAAATTGATGTCGCTCTTTGGGATTAAAATGGATGTTGGTTTTTGGGGATTAAAATAGATGTTAGTCTTTGGGGATCAAAATGGATGTTGGTCTTTGGGGATCAAAATGGATGTTGGTCTTTGGGATTAAAATAGATGTTGGTCTTTGGGGATCAAAATGGACACTATCTTGTTTGGGGACCGAAATGGATACTATCCTGTTTGGGGATCCAAATGGATACAATCTTGTTTGGGGATCAAAATGGATACAATCTTGTTTGGGGATCAAAATGGATACTATTTTGTTTGGGGATCAAAATGGATACTACCTTGTTTGGGGATCAAAATGGATATTATCCTGTTTGGGGATCAAAATGGATACTATCTTGCTTGGGGATCAAAATGGATAGTATCTTTTTGGGAGATCAAAATGGATACTATTTTGTTTGGGGATCAAAATGGATACTATTTGTTTGGGGATCAAAATGGATATATCTTGTTTGGGGATCAAAATGTATATTATCTTGTTTGGGGATGAAAATGGATACTATCTTTTTGGGGATCAAAATGATCTATCAGTTTGGGTATCAAATGGATACTTATGTTGGGGAATCAAAATGGATACTATCTTGTTTGGGGATAAAAATGGATACTACTTTGCTTGTGGACCAAAATGGATACATCTTGTTTGGAGATCAAAATGATAGTAATACTATCTTGTTTGGGGAATCAAAATGGATATTATCTTGTTTGGGGATCAAAATGATGGATACTATCTTGTTTGGAGATCAAAATGGATACGACCTTGTTTGGGGATAAAATGGATACTATCTTGTTTGGGGATCAAAATGGATACTATCTTGTTTGGAGATCAAAATGGATACGACCTTGTTTGGGAATCAAAATGGATATTATCTTGTTTGGAGATCAAAATGGATACTATCTTGTTTGGAGATCAAAATGGATACGACCCTTGTTTGGGGATAAAAATGGATATTCATCTTGCTTCGGGATCAAAATGGATACATCTTGTTTGGGGATCAAAATGGATACTACCTTGTTTGGGGATCAAAATTATATTATCTTGTTCGGGAATTCAAATGGATACTGTTTTGTTTGGGGATCAAAATGGATACCATATTGTTTGGGGATCCAAATGTATATTATCTTGTTCGGGAATTCAAATGGATACTGTTTGTTTGGGGATCAAAATGGATACCTATTGTTTGGGGATCCAAATGTATATTATCTTGTTCGGGAATTCAAATGGATACTGTTTGTTTGGGGATCAAAATGGATACCATCTTGTTTGGGGATCAAATGTATATTATCTTCTTTGGGACTTCATATTGATCTATCTTGTTTGGGGATCAAAATGGATACTACCTTGTTTGGGGATCAAAATGGATACTATCTTGTTTGGAGATCAAATAATAGTAATACTATCTTGTTTGGGGATCAAAATGGATACTATCCCTTTTGGGGAATTCAAATGGATAGTATCTTGTTTGGGGATCAAATGGATATTATCTTGTTTGGGATCAAAATGGATACTATATTGTTTGGGGATCAAAATGGATATTATCCTGTTGGGGATCAAAATGGATACTATCTTGTTTGGGGATCAAAATGGATATTATCCTGTTTGGGGATCAAATGGATACTACTTGTTTTGGGGATCAAAATGGATACTACCTTGTTTGGGACGTCAAATGGATACTACCTTGTTTGGGGATAAAAATGGATATCATCTTGTTTTGGGGATCAAAATGGATACTATCTTGTTTGGGGATCAAATGATACTACCTTGTTTGGGGATAAAAATGGATATCATCTTGTTTTGGGATCAAATGGTACTATCTTGTTGGGAATCCAAATGTATATTATCTTGTTGGGACGTCAAATGGATACTATCTTGTTTGGGATCCAAGTGTATATTATCTTTTGAGGGGATTCCAATGGATACTATCGTCTGTGTCAGTGAACAGTGGGCTGCTGGCTGTGAGTTGACTTTTGACCTTTCTCTTCCCTCCCTCTCTCCATAGCATGCAGACTACAGATCTGTGCGCGCTTTGTGCCACACAAACTACTTGACGCCAAATTGACTGATTCTTATTCCGCTAACTTCTTACCCGGCCCGATTTGAAATGAGGCGATTGGCCGACATGGCGACACGAGGAGGGGAGATAAGCGAGCAGAATACAGTAAGAAGGGAGATAAGCAGAATGCAGAGAAGACGTCAGGAAAAAGAGCAAGCCGTGAATAGAATCAGTTTGCGTTGTATGGCCATAAAACAGGGAGACAGAGACAGAGACAGACAGAGACAGAGACAGACAGAAAGAGACAGAGAGAGATAGAGAGACAGGCCGATTTTCACTGCAGCTGCGTTCTTCACCAAACTTTTCACAACAAAATCTTCAATGCCACTTAAGAAAATTAAAATTCCGTAAGATATCGGTTAAATTTTACTTTCTGCGATCTTGATTTCAAACATCATTTGAAATCAGGTTACTCTCTTTGGTTAATATTTTTTTCAGTGATGGCAAAAACTTATCCAAATGGCTAAGCCATAATGATAATGTTCCTTTCCATATAACTGATAATTTTTTTGAAAATGATGTTCGAAAGCAGTCATTTCACATTTCAACATAAAATCAAGTGCCTTGGATCCTTATGGGGCAAAACAATTGTGCACAATAGATACTTTCTTCACTATAACAGGCTATAATTGTGCACAATAGATACTTTCTTCACTATAACAGGCTATAATTGTGCGCAATAGATACTTTCTTCACTATAACAGGCTATAATTGTGCATAGATACTTTCTTCACTATAACAGGCTATAATGTGCACAATAGATACTTTCTTCACTATAACAGGCTATAATTGTGCACAATAGATACTTTCTTCACTATAACAGGCCATCTGTCATGTATAACCTACATTTTACATTTTTTTTACTTTGTCCATAACAACCCATCCAAATGGAAATACATTTTCGTTTTTCTCAACAATTTAATAAAAAGTTAGCTCTGATTTATTCAGCCCGAATATTCATGACTAAGTTTTGTGCCTTAATCTATGCTAAATGCTTGGTGAATATTCTGGACAGTAAGGGCCAAGAAAGCGTTCATTTATATTTGTTGGATTTGGTGTCCCCCCCCCCCCCCCTGTGATGTCAAAGGGGACCCTGTGCACTGTGTGGTCATCAGGTCACTCTGTCCATTCCCACATCTGTCTTTTCTGCTGGCTGTTTACAGTCTAGCATTCAGTGACAGACAGAAAAAAAAGTTGTTGTTTTTACACACAGATGTTTGATACAAATAATGAATAACTGAACAAAATGTATGATGATGACGACGACGATAATGATGATGATGATGACGATGATGATGACGACCATGATGATGAGGATGATTATGATGATGATGATGACGATGATGATGCTCTTCTTCATTTCATTTGTAAAGAGGTCATAGGAATGTGGCTGAACATCAAATTTTAACATATCGAAACAAACCCGTGTGCGTCATTGCTTTTTTTGAAAGAAAGTAAAATTCTACGTTGCCTTAAAGGCAGTGGGAGTGAGTTGCGCTCCATGCTGTTGCGCCAATAAGGGAGAAGAATGTTTTCCCACAAAGTTGTCATGGCGTATCAACGTGTACTGAAGTATTTCCACATAGGACAATTCCACTGGACTCTGACACACACTGTGCCCTTAAACAAAATGAGACAGAAAGAAAAGAAAAGACATGCACAGAAACATCATTCACAACGATGACTTTGCTTATCGATGTAGGTTTTCTTCATACTTGGTTCTGTGATCACTGTCTCACACAGCATGTCAACAGCCACACACAGATCTGACGCCTTCCATGTCAACAGCCACACACAGATCTGACGCCTTCCATGTCAACAGACACACACAGAACTGACGCCTTCCATGTCAACAGTCACAGATCTGACGCATTCAATGTCAACAGTCACAGATCTGACGCCTTCCATGTCAACAGTCACAGATCTGACGTCTTCCATGTCAACAGTCACAGATCTGACGCCTTCAATGTCAACAGTCACAGATCTGACGCCTTCCATGTCAACAGTCACAGATCTGACGCCTTCAATGTCAACAGTCACAGATCTGACGCCTTCCATGTCAACAGTCACAGATCTGACGCCTTCATGTCAACAGTCAAGATCTGACGCCTTCAATGTCAACAGTCACAGATCTGACGCCTTCAATGTCAACAGTCACAGATCTGACGCCTTCAATGTCAACAGTCACAGATCTGACGCCTTCCATGTCAACAGTCAAACACAGATCTGACGCCTTCCATGTCAACAGTCACAGATCTGACGCGTTCCATGTCAACAGTCACAGATCTGACGCCTTCCATGTCAACAGTCACAGATTTGACGTCTTCCATGTCAACAGTCACTGATCTGACGTCTTCCATGTCAACAGTCACAGATCTGA
This sequence comes from Monoplex corrugatus, assembly GCA_030674185.1. Taxonomy (NCBI): domain Eukaryota; kingdom Metazoa; phylum Mollusca; class Gastropoda; order Littorinimorpha; family Ranellidae; genus Monoplex; species Monoplex corrugatus. Next base: position 1,265,012 of record JAPXFY010000015.1, read on the forward strand.
CGCCTTCAATGTCAACAGTCACAGATCTGATGCCTTCCATGTCAACAGTCACAGATCTGACGCCTTCAATGTCAACAGTCACAGATCTGACGTCTTCCATGTCAACAGTCACAGATCTGACGCCTTCCATGTCAACAGCCAAACACAGATCTGACGCCTTCCATGTCAACAGTCACAGATCTGAAGCCTTCCATGTCAACAAACACAGATCTGATGCCTTCCATGTCAACAACACAGATCTGACGCCTTCCATGACAACAGTCAAGATCTGACGCCTTCCAGGTCAACAGTCGAGATCTGACGCCTTCCATGTCAACAAACACAGATCTGACGCCTTCCATGTCAACAAACACAGATCTGACGCCTTCCATGTCAACAGTCACAGATCTGACGTCTTCCATGTCAACAGTCAAACACAGATCTGACGCTTCCATGTCAACAAACACAGATCTGATGCCTTCCATGTCAACAGTCACAGATCTGATGCCTTCCATGTCAACAGTCAAACACAGATCTGACGCCTTCCATGTCAACAGTCACAGATCTGATGCCTTCCATGTCAACAGTCAAACACAGATCTGACGCCTTCCATGTCAACAGTCAAACACAGATCTGATGCCTTCCATGTCAACAGTCACAGATCTGATGCCTTCCATGTCAACAGTCACAGATCTGATGCCTTCCATGTCAACAGTCAAACACAGATCTGATGCCTTCCATGTCAACAGTCAAACACAGATCTGATGCCTTCCATGTCAACAGTCAAACACAGATCTGACGCCTTCCATGTCAACAGTCAAACACAGATCTGATGCCTTCCATGTCAACAGTCAAACACAGATCTGACGCCTTCCATGTCAACAGTCAAACACAGATCTGATGCCTTCGATGTCAACAGTCAAACACAGATCTGATGCCTTCCATGTCAACACAGATCTGATGCCTTCCATGTCAACAGTCAAACACAGATCTGACGCCTTCCATATCAACAGTCAAACACAGATCTGATGCCTTCCATGTCAACACAGATCTGACGCCTTCCATGTCAACACAGATCTGACGCCTTCCATGTCAACAGTCAAACACAGATCTGACGCCTTCCATGTCAACACAGATCTGACGCCTTCCATGTCAACACAGATCTGACGCCTTCCATGTCAGGACAGATCTGACGCCTTCCATGTCAACACAGATCTGATGCCTTCCATGTCAATACAGATCTGACGCCTTCCATGTCAACAGTCAAACACAGATCTGATGCCTTCCATGTCAACAGTCAAACACAGATCTGATGCCTTCCATGTCAACACAGATCTGATGCCTTCCATGTCAACAGTCAAACACAGATCTCATGCCTTCCATGTCAACACAGATCTGACGCCTTCCATGTCAACAGTCAAACACAGATCTGACACAGATAGGCGGAAAATTCGCTCCACTGACCATCTTGGGAGACGAAGAAAATGTTGAGCAACTCACTGACACCTTCTCCATGGCCCTCACAGAAACAGCCACAGAAATTATAGGCAAACATCGCCCGAAGAAGAAACCGTGGGTCACAAATGACATCCTGGACTTGTGCGATGAAAGGAGGAGCTTGAAGCCAGAAAGAAACAACTCACAGGAAGGAAAAGAAAAATATAGAGAAGTAAACAAGAAGATAAGGGGTGCCATGAGGAAAGCCAAGGAAAAATGGATAGAAGATCAGTGCGGAAACATCGATGCACACTTGGAAAGAAACAACACAAAACAGGCTTACCAGCTGGTGAAAGACCTCACAACCACAAAACAAGGGAGAGTAAGCACAATCCAAGATAAGTCAGGAGAATGCCTCACAGAAGAACAAGAAATCCTCACACGTTGGACAGAGTATTGCTCTGACCTGTATAATTACAACACACAGGGTGATACTGCAGTGCTAAACGGACCGCAGTCGACCAATCATGACGACCCACCAATCCTCCGAGCAGAAGTAGAAGCAGCTGTGAAATCCCTTAAGAAAGGAAAATCTCCAGGCGTGGACAACATACCATCCGAGCTTGTTCAGGCTGGAGGAGAGGCCATGATTGATGCCCTTCTCATCATTTGCAACAAAATCTGGCGCAGTGGAGAATGGCCAACCCAGTGGACAAAATCCCTTATAATTACACTGCCAAAGAAGGGTAACCTGCAAATGTGCAAAAATTACCGCACAATCAGCCTAATCTGCCATCCCAGCAAAGTCATGCTTAAAATCTTGCTGAACAGGCTGAAACCTCAAGCAGAAAAGATCATCGCAGAGGAACAAGCAGGTTTTAGAGCAGGAAGAAGCACCACTGAACAGATATTCAATCTGAGAATTCTTATGGAGAAATACCTGCAACACCAACAAGACCTATACCACGTCTTCATTGACTTCAAGAAGGCTTTCGACCGAGTGTGGCATGAAGCACTTTGGACCACCATGCACAAATACAACATCAGTGCCAACCTTGTAAATGTCATCAAGAGTCTGTACGACAAAGCCAACAGCGCAGTATTCTTCAACGGAAACACGGGAAACTGGTTCCGGACATCAGTCGGAGTGAGACAGGGATGTCTCCTCTCTCCAGTACTTTTCAACATATTTCTGGAGAGGATAATGAGCGACGCATTAGAAAAACACAAGGGAACAGTCAGCATTGCCGGCAGAACAATTACCAACCTACGATTTGCCGACGACATTGACGGACTAGCAGGCACAGAAGAAGAACTTGTGAACCTGATAAATCTGCTGAATATATCATCTTCAGCCTACGGCATGGAAATTAGTGCAGAAAAAACAAAGATAATGACAAACAATGCAGATGGCTTCAATGCGGAAATCAAAATCAACAACAAAATAATTGAACCAGTCACCAACTTCAAATATCTGGGGTCCATAGTTACAGATGAAGGTTCAAGAAAAGAAGTCCTTGCAAGAATAGCGCAAGCAACATCAGCACTGACGAAGCTGAAGAACATATGGAGGCAAAAAGACATCACCAGCAAACACAAGATCAGATTGATGCGGACACTCGTGATCTCCACATTCATGTATGCCTGCGAGTCATGGACTCTCACAGCTGACCTCCAGAGGAAAATCCAAGCCTTCGAGATGAGATGCTGCCGAAAGATCTTCGGCATCTCCTACAAAGACCACATAACAAATGAGGAAGTCCGGAACCGTGTCCACGTAGCCATAGGACGTCACGACGACCTCCTTACCATCGTTAAGAAACGGAAGCTGAAGTGGTACGGCCACATAACAAGAACCCATGGCCTGGCAAAGACCATCATGCAGGGCACCGTACCAGGACAGCGGAGACGAGGCAGACAGAAGAAAAGATGGGAAGATAACATCAAAGAATGGACCAGCCTCCCCCTCACTATCACCCTGAGGAAAGCGGAAGACCGAAAGGCATGGAGGGAGGTTGTCAAGTCGTCTGTGGTGCCCCTACAGCCACCCACCGGCTACGGGACCTGACCTGACCTGGCCTGGATAGAGTGTGGGAGTCAAAGGAGTTTTGTGGTTACTGGATAGAGTGTGGGAGTCAAAGGGTTAAGATTTGTCGTTACTGGATAGAGTGTGGGAGTCAAAGGGTTAAGATTTTGTCTTTACTGGATAGAGTGTGGGATCAAAGGGTTAAGATTTTGTGGTTACTGGATAGAGTGTGGGAGTCAAAGGGTTAAGATTTTGTGGTTCGTGGGTAGAGTGTGGGAGTCAAAGGGTTAAGTTTTGTGGTTACTGAATAGAGTGTGGGAATCAAAGGGTTAAGTTTTGTGGTTCGTGGATAGAGTGTGGGAGTCAAAGGGTTAAGTTTTGTGGTTACTGGATAGAGTGTGGGAGTCAAAGGGTTAAGATCTTGTGGTCACTGGATAGAGTGTGGGAGTCAAAGGGTTAAGTTTTGTGGTTACTGGATACAGTGTGGGAGTCAAAGGGTTAAGTTTTGTGGTCACTGGATAGAGTGCAGGAATCAAAGGGTTAAGTTTTGTGGTTACTGGATAGAGTGCGGGAGTCAAAGGGTTAAGTTTTGTGGTTACTGGATAGTGTGGGAGTCAAAGGGTTAAGTTTTGTGGTTCGTGGATAGAGTGTGGGAGTCAAAGGGTTAAGTTTTGTAGTTACTGGATACAGTATGGGAGTCAAAGGGTTAAGTTTTGTGGTTCGTGGATAGAGTGTGGGAGTCAAAGGGTTAAGTTTTTGTGGTTACTGGATAGAGTGTGGGAGTCAAAGGGTTAAGTTTTGTGGTTACTGGATAGCATGCGGGAGTCAAAGGGTTAAGACTCAAGTCAGTTTTCCCGTCAATGACCAGATGGTCAACACCATGGCCACTCTCTTTCCCTCAGATCTGGCTTTCTTTAAGGGGGAGATAACTTGAGTCGTGATTCAGGCACTTGGCTGAAGGAGTCCTCTTCACCCACAGGCCTCTTAACAAGTCTATGTCTCCAACAAAGATGTCACTTCCCTTTAACTTCATTTTAGCTGTGAAGATACGGGTTTTGACTGGTTTCTCAGAAGAATGTTGAGAGTTCCATGGACAGCAAAGAAAACAAACGAGACAGTCTTGATGGAGGCAGACACAAGTAGATCACTCATAAGCAAGATTAGGAAAAGACAGGCAACATTTATAGGCCATTTTATGAGGAAGGGGGATTGAAGCACCTAGTCACAACGGGAAAGCTGGAGGGAAAGAGAGCACCAGGTAGACCCAGGGAGAGAATGCTGGACGGACTTGCAGAGTGGCTGGGGATGAGGAGGGTGGGGGAGATGCTGGGGGCAACGAGAGATAGAGATGGTTGGAAGTCCATGGTCGCCAACGCCATGCACCAGGGCACCTGATGATGATGAAAGGTGCATATCGCGATGTTAGGGGAGTGACGTTTGTTACTGGGTCCATGACCCCTGTCAACAGTCCCCTATCCCACCACCCTCCCCATTTCCACCCCCATCTTATTTGAAACGAGATCTGTTACAATAGTTTCATAGTCATCACTGGTTTCACCGTCACTGCTTTCCAGCCATGGAAACAAGAAGTGTTGATGTTTAGTGTTGATTGTCCAGCCGTCAGATGTGGACCAGGAGTGACACTCAATACCATCTTGTAATAAACTGCCGTCAGATGTGGACCAGGAGTGAAACTCAATACCATCACAGTCATATAATAAACTGCCATCAGATGTGGAACAGGAGTGACACTCAATACCATGACAGTCATGTAATAAACTGCCGTCAGATGTGGACCAGGAGTGACACTCAATACCATCACAGCCATGTAATAAACTGCCGTCAGATGTGGAACAGGAGTGACACTCAATACCATCACAGCCATGTAATAAACTGCCGTCAGATGTGGACCAGGAGTGACACTCAACACCATCACAGCCATGTAATAAACTGCCGTCAGATGTGGACCAGGAGTGACACTCAATACCATCACAGCCACGTAATAAACTGACGTCAGATGTGGACCAGGAGTGACACTCAATATCATCACTGCATGTAATAAACTGCCGTCAGATGTGGACCAGGAGTGAAACTCAATACCATCACTGCCATGTAATAAACTGCCGTCAGATTTGGACCAGGAGTGACACTCAATACCATCACAGCCATGTAATAAACTGCCGTCAGATGTGGACCAGGAGTGACACTCAATACCATGACAGTCATGTAATAAACTGCCATCAGATGTGGACCAGGGGTGACACTCAATACCATGACAGTCATGTAATAAACTGCAGTCAGATGTGGACCAGGAGTGACACTAAATACCATGACAGTCATGTAATAAACTGCCGTTAGATGTGGACACGGTGTGACACTCAATACCATGACAGTCATGTAATAAACTGCCATCAGATGTGGACCAGGGGTGACACTCAATACCATGACAGTCATGTAATAAACTGCCGTCAGATGTGGACCATGGGTGACACTCAATACCATCACAGCCATGTAATAAACTGCTGTCAGATGTGGAGCAGGAGTGACACTCAATACCATCACAGCCATGTAATAAACTGCCATCAGATGTGGACCAGGAGTGACACTCAATACCATCACAGGCATGCAATAAACTGCTGTCACATGTGGACCTGGAGTGACATCAATACCATCAGAGCCATGTAATAAACTGCCGTCAGATGTGGACCAGGAGTGACACTCAATACCATCACAGCCATGTAATAAACTGCCGTCAGATGTGGACCAGGAGTGACACTCAATATCATCACAGCCATGTACTAAACTGCCGTCAGATGTGGACCAGGAGTGACACTCAACACCATCACAGCCATGTAATAAACTGCCGTCAGATGTGGACCAGGAGTGACACTCAACACCATCACAGCCATGTAATAAAATGCCGTCAGATGTGGACCAGGAGTGACACTCAATACCATCACGTAATAAACTGCCGTCAGATGTGGACCAGGAGTGACACTCATCACCATCACAGCCATGTAATAAACTGCCGTCAGATGTGGACCAGGAGTGACACTCAACACTATCACAGCCATGTAATAAACTGCCGTCAGATGTGGACCAGGAGTGACACTCAACACCATCACAGCCATGTAATAAACTGCCGTCAGATGTGGACCAGGAGTGACACTCAACACCATCACAGCCATGTAATAAACTGCCGTCAGATGTGGACCAGGAGTCACACTCAATACCATCACAGCCATGTAATAAACTGCCGTCAGATGTGGACCAGGAGTGACACTCAATATAATCACTGCCATGTAATAAACTGCCGTCAGATGTGGACCAGGAGTGACACTCAATACCATTACAGCCATGTAATAAACTGCCATCAAATGTGGACCAAGAGTGACACTCAATACCATCACAGCCATGTAATAAACTGCTGTCAGATGTGGACCAGTAGTGACACTCAATACCATGACTGCCATGTAATAAACTGCCGTCAGATGTGGACCAGGAGTGACACTCAATACCATCACAGCCATCTAATAAACTGCCGTCACATGTGTACCAGGGGTGACACTCAATACCATGACTGCCATGTAATAAACTGCCGTCAGATGTGGACCAGGAGTGACACTCAATACCATCACAGCCATGTAATAAACTGCCGTCAGATGTGGACCAGGAGTGACACTCAACACCATCACAGCCATGTAAGAAACTGCCGTCGGATGTGGACCAGGAGTGACACTCAATACCATCACAGCCATGTAATAAACTGCCGTCAGATGTGGACCAGGAGTGACACTCAATATCATCACAGCCATGTACTAAACTGCCGTCAGATGTGGACCAGGAGTGACACTCAACACCATCACAGCCATGTAATAAACTGCCGTCAGATGTGGACCAGGAGTGACACTCAACACCATCACAGCCATGTAATAAAATGCCGTCAGATGTGGACCAGGAGTGACACTCAATACCATCACGTAATAAACTGCCGTCAGATGTGGACCAGGAGTGACACTCAATATCATCACAGCCATGTACTAAACTGCCGTCAGATGTGGACCAGGAGTGACACTCAACACCATCACAGCCATGTAATAAACTGCCGTCAGATGTGGACCAGGAGTGACACTCAACACCATCACAGCCATGTAATAAAATGCCGTCAGATGTGGACCAGGAGTGACACTCAATACCATCACGTAATAAACTGCCGTCAGATGTGGACCAGGAGTGACACTCATCACCATCACAGCCATGTAATAAAATGCCGTCAGATGTGGACCAGGAGTGACACTCAATACCATCACGTAATAAACTGCCGTCAGATGTGGACCAGGAGTGACACTCAATACCATCACAGCCATGTAATAAACTGCCGTCAGATGTGGACCAGGAGTGACACTCAATACCATCACAGCCATGTAATAAACTGCCGTCAGATGTGGACCAGGAGTGACACTCAATACCATCACTGCCATGTAATAAACTGCCGTCAGATGTGGACCAGGAGTGACACTCAATACCATGACAGCCATGTAATAAACTGCCGTCAGATGTGGACCAGGAGTGACACTCAATACATCACAGCATGTAATAAACTGCCGTCAGATGTGGACCAGGGGTGACACTCAATACCATGACGCATGTAATAAACTGCCGTCAGATGTGGACCAGGAGTGACACTCAATACCATCACAGCCATGTAATAAACTGCCGTCAGATGTGGACCAGGAGTGACACTCAATACCATACACATGTAATAAACTGCCGTCAGATGTGGACCAGGAGTGACACTCAATACCATCACTAGCCATGTAATAAACTGCCGTCAATGTGGACCAGGAGTGACACTCAATACCATCACAGCCATGTAATAAACTGCCGTCAGATGTGGACCAGGAAGTGACACTCAATACCATCACAGCCATGTAATAAACTGCCGTCAGATGTGGACCAGGAGTGACACTCAATACCATCACAGCCATGTAATAAACTGCCGTCAGATGTGGACCAGGGTGACACTCAATACCATCACAGCCATGTAATAAACTGCCGTCAGATGTGGACCAGGAGTGACACTCAATACCATGACAGCCATGTAATAAACTCCCGTCAGATGTGGACCAGGAGTGACACTCAATACCATCACAGCCATGTAATAAACTGCCGTCAGATGTGGACCAGGAGTGACACTCAATACCATGAGACCATGTAATAAACTGCCGTCAGATGTGGACCAGGAGTGACACTCAATACCATCACAGCCATGTAATAAACTGCCGTCAGATGTGGACCAGGAGTGACACTCAATACCATCACAGCCATGTAATAAACTGCCGTCAGATGTGGACCAGGAGTGACACTCAATACCATCACAGCCATGTAATAAACTGCCGTCAGATGTGGACCAGGAGTGACACTCAATACCATCACAGCCATGTAATAAACTGCCGTCAGATGTGGACCAGGAGTGACACTCAATACCATCACAGCCATGTAATAAACTGCCGTCAGATGTGGACCAGGAGTGACACTCAATACCATGACAGCCATGTAATAAACTGCCGTCAGATGTGGACCAGGAGTGACACTCAATACCATCACAGCCATGTAATAAACTGCCGTCAGATGTGGACCAGGAGTGACACTCAATACCATGACTGCCATGTAATAAACTGCCGTCAGATGTGGACCAGGAGTGACACTCAATACCATCACAGCCATGTAATAAACTGCCGTCAGATGTGGACCAGGAGTGACACTCAATACCATCACGCCATGTAATAAACTGCCGTCAGATGTGGACCAGGAGTGACACTCAATACCATCACAGCCATGTAATAAACTGCCGTCAGATGTGGACCAGGAGTGACACTCAAACCATCACAGCCATGTAATAAACTGCCGTCAGATGTGGACCAGGAGTGACACTCAATACCATCCGCATGTAATAAACTGCCGTCAGATGTGGACCAGGAGTGACACTCAATACCATCACAGCCATGTAATAAACTGCCGTCAGATGTGGACCAGGAGTGACACTCAATACCATCACTGCCATGTAATAAACTGCCGTCAGATGTGGACCAGGAGTGACACTCAATACCATCACAGCCATGTAATAAACTGCCGTCAGATGTGGACCAGGAGTGACACTCAATACCATCACAGCCATGTAATAAACTGCCGTCAGATGTGGACCAGGAGTGACACTCAATACCATCACAGCCATGTAATAAACTGCCGTCAGATGTGGACCAGGAGTGACACTCAATACCATCACAGCCATGTAATAAACTGCCGTCAGATGTGGACCAGGAGTGACACTCAATACCATCACAGCCATGTAATAAACTGCCGTCAGATGTGGACCAGGAGTGACACTCATCACCATCACAGCCATGTAATAAACTGCCGTCAGATGTGGACGCAGGATGTGACACTCCATCCATACAGCACATGTAATAATGCCGTCAGATGTGGACCAGGAGTGAACTCAATAATACCACTGTAATAAACTGCAGTCAATGTGGCCAGGAGTGACCACTCAAAATACCAACAAGCCATGTAAATAAACTGCACGTCAGATGGGACCAGGGGACACACAATACCATACTGCCATGTAATAAACTGCGTCAGAGGACCAGAGTGACACCAATACCATCACAGCACATTAATAAACTGCCGTCAGATGTGGACAGGGTGACACTCGAATACATCACAGCCATGTAATAACTGCCGTCAGTGTGGACCAGGGATGAAACTCAATACATCACAGCATGTAATAAACTCCGTCAGATTGGACCAGGAGTGACACTCATACATCACAGCCATGAATAACTGCCGTCAGATGTGGACAGAGTGAATCATAACATCACAGCCATGTAATAAATGCCGTCAGATGTGGACAGGAGTGACACTCAACACCATAAGTCATGAAGTATGTGCGGAGTGAATGACAACAGTAGGGATGCAAACGTAGGGTGACACTGGCTTACACTAATGTCACGACGTTGTACAGGGTTGTCCTCATATGTAACAGGTAGAGGGGTACGGGATTGAACACTAGTCAGGACGTGTGGATCTGAATAGACACAGTAGGAGTAGCATGTACATAAGTCCATACCGCTCGATTGGACAGATACAAACAACAGGTAAAAGTAGAATGTACACACTGAACTCAACTTCCATCACAGCTCTTCATATGCACACACAGGACAGGAGTAACACAACAATACAGCATACACCACATGAAAGCACTGGCAGTGTGAAGGTACTAGTATTATGACAGGTGGGTAGGGGGTAGGGGATGTAACACTGAAGTCAGACGTTGTGTGGTTGTCTGTATTATGACACAGGTAGGGGGGTAGGGATGTAACACTGAAGTCAGACGTTGTGTGGTTGTCTGTATTATGAAACAGGTAGGGGTAGGGGATGTGACACTGAAGTCAGACGTTGTGTGGTTGTCGTATTATGACACAGTAGGGGAGGATGTAACACTGAAGTCAGACGTTGTGTGGTTGTCTGTATTATGACACAGGTAGGGGGGTAGGGGATGTAACACTGAAGTCAGACGTTGTGTGGTTGTCTGTATTATGACAGTAGGGGGTAGGATGTATGAAGTCAGAGTGTGGGTTGTTTATTATGAACAGGTAGGGGGTGTGATGTAACACTGAAGTCAGACGTTGTGTGGTTGTCTGTATTATGACACAGGTAGGGGGGTAGGGGATGTAACACTGAAGTCAGACGTTGTGTGGTTGGTTGTCTGTATTATGACACAGGTAGGGGGGTAGGGGATGTAACACTGAAGTCAGACGTTGTGTGGTTGTCTGTATTATGACACAGGTAGGGGGTAGGGGATGTAACACTGAAGTCAGACGTTGTGTGGTTGTGTCTGTATTTTGACACAGGTAGGGGGGGTAGGGATGTGACACTGAAGTCAGACGTTGTGTGGTTGTTGTGTATTATGACAAGGTAGGGGGGTAGGGGATGTAACACTGAAGTCAGACGTTGTGTGGTTTGTCTGATTATGACACAGGTAGGGGGGGGGGGGTAGGGGATGTAACACTGAAGTCAGACGTTGTGTGGTTGTCTGTATTATGACACAGGTAGGGGGGTAGGGATGTAACACTGAAGTCAGACGTTGTGTGGTTGGTTGTCTGTATTATGACACAGGTAGGGGGGTAGGGGATGTACACTGAAGTCAGACGTTGTGTGGTTGTCTGCATTATGACACAGGTAGGGGGGGTAGGGATGTGACACTGAAGTCAGACGTTGTGTGGTGGTTGTCTGTATTATGACACAGGTAGGGGGGGTAGGGGTGTGACACTGAAGTCAGACGTTGTGTGGTTGTCTGCATTATGACACAGGTAGGGGGGTGGGTAGGGGATGTGACACTGAAGTCAGACGTTGTGTGGTTGGTTGTCTGATTATGACACAGGTGGGGGGGGGGTAGGGGATGTAACACTGAAGTCAGACGTTGTGTGGTTGTTGTCTGTATTATGACACAGGTAGGGGGGTAGGGGATGTGACACTGAAGTCAGACGTTGGGGTTGGTTGTCTGTATTATGACACAGGTAGGGGGGGTAGGGGATGTGACACTGAAGTCAGACGTTGTGTGGTTGTCTGTATTATGACACAGGTAGGGGTGGTAGGGGATGTGACACTGAAGTCAGACGTTGTGTGGTTGTCTGCATTATGACACAGGTAGTGGGGGGTATGGGATGTGACACTGAAGTCAGACGTTGTGTGGTTGGTTGTCTGTATTATGACACAGGTAGGGGGGGTGTAGGGGATGTGAACACTGAAGTCAGACGTTGTGTGGTGGTTGTCTGTATTATGACACAGGTTAGGGGGTAGGGGATGTGACACTGAAGTCAGACGTTGTGGGGTTGGTTGTCTGTATTATGACACAGGTAGGGGGGTAGGGGATGTGACACTGAAGTCAGACGTTGTTTGGTTGTCTGTATTATGACAAGGTAGGGGGGTAGGGGATGTGACACTGAAGTCAGACGTTGTGTGGTTGTCTGTATTATGACACAGGTAGGGGGGTAGGGGATGTGACACTGAAGTCAGACGTTGTGTGGTTGGTTGTCTGTATTATGACACAGTAGGGGGGTAGGGGATGTGACACTGAAGTCAGACGTTGTGTGGTTGTCTGTATTATGACACAGGTAGGGGGTAGGGGATGTGACACTGAAGTCAGACGTTGTGTGGTTGTCTGTATTATGAAATCTGGAAGTGTGCTCAAGTAAAGAAGAAGGAAGAGATGCAGGGGAGAGACAGAGAGAAAGGGAGGGGACAGAGAGAGAGGGAGAGACAGAGAGAGAGGGAGAGCCCGATACACAAAAAAGAACGAGGGAAAGAGAAAGAGGAGAAAGAAAGAAAGAAGAGAGAGAGAGTGGGAGAGAGAGAGAAAGACGGACAGACAAGACAGACAAACAGACGGAGACAGACAGAAGAAGAGAAGAGAGAGAGAGAGAGGAGAGAAAAGAGAGAGAGAGAGAGAGAGAGAGAGAGAGAGAGAGAGAGAGAGAGAGACTAACAGACAGAAACAGAGACATGAAAAAAAAGAGAGAGAGATATATATATAGAGAGAGAGAGACAGGCTTACAGAGACACAGAGAAGAAGAAACGAAGCGAGAGAGAGAGAGAGAGAGAGAGAGAGAGAGAGAGAAGAGAGAGAGAGAGAGAGACGAGAAGAGACAGAGACAGAGACTGGGAGGAGAGAGAGAGTGAGAGAGACAAGAGACAGAGAGACAGAAAGAGATAGAGAAGAGGGAGACAGAGAGAAAAAAGACAGACGGAGAC
>JAPXFY010000015.1:1283266-1288266 GCA_030674185.1 Monoplex corrugatus
GTTTTACAGTTGGTGGATAGGGTGCGGGAGTCAGAGGGTTAAAGTTTTACAGTTGGTGGATAGGGTGCGGGAGTCAGAGGGTTAAAGTTTTACAGTTGGTGGATAGGGTGCGGGAGTCAGAGGGTTAAAGTTTTACAGTTGGTGGATAGGGTGCGGGAGTCAGAGGGTTAAAGTTTTACAGTTGGTGGATAGGGTGCGGGAGTCAGAGGGTTAAAGTTTTACAGTTGGTGGATAGAGTGTGGGAGTCAGAGGGTTAAGGTTTTTACAGGTGGTGGATAGGGTGCGGGAGTCAGAGGGTTAAGGTTTTTACAGGTGGTGGATAGGGTGGGGAGTCAGAGGGTTAAGGTTTTTACAGTTGGTGGATAGGGTGCGGGAGTCAGAGGGTTAAGGTTTTACAGTGGTGGATAGGGTGCGGGAGTCAGAGGGTTAAGGTTTTTACAGTTGGTGGATAGAGTGTGGGAGTCAGAGGGTTAAGGTTTTACAGTGGTGGATAGGGTGCGGGAGTCAGAGGGTTAAAGTTTTACAGTTGGTGGATAGAGTGTGGGAGTCAGAGGGTTAAGGTTTTACAGTGGTGGATAGGGTGCGGGAGTCAGAGGGTTAAGGTTTTTACAGGTGGTGGATAGGGTGCGAGAGTCAGAGGGTTAAGGTTTTACAGTGGTGGATAGGGTACGGGAGTTAAAGAGTTAAGGTTTTTATAGTTGGTGGCTAGAGTGTGGGAGTCAGAGGGTTAAGGTTTTTACAGTTGGTGGATAGGGTGGGGAGTCAAAGGGTTAAGGTTTTTACAGTTGGTGGATAGGGTGTGGGAGTTAGAGGGTTAAGTTTTTACAGTTGGTGGATAGGGTGCGGGAGTCAGAGGGTTAAGGTTTTACAGTGGTGGATAGGGTGTGGGAGGCAAAGGGTTAAGGTACATCACACTTACTGAGTATTGTTTCATTTATGTTCACATTTTTTCCTCTCTCCCATTTTCTACGTCATTCTAATGGCCACTGAAGCTGGGAAACAGTTTGACAATGCGATGATGATGATGACGATGAGGATGATAATCATGATGCTATGAAGTTCCATTCTAGGGTTGAGACTGCGTAACAGGGCTGTACACTACGCTTACTGTCATAGTATATCCTGGAGTCAACCAGGCCCGAGAGATGCAGACACCTGTGGAGTTGGTCAAGAAACTTGAGCAACATCCTCAATGACGCATCCCTGAAATGGATGAGACTCAACTGTGTGGTCCCAGTCTTCCCAATGAGCCCACAGCTCGGTCAACTCTGGGTAGGAGCCCGTTGGAGTTGAAAGATCCCACACTGATGGGGATTGGAACCCGCAACCTTCCAGTCGGTAGTCCGTTGCGTTAACCACTACACCACAGCGACTTGGTGATGATCACAAATGTTAAGCAAAGGTGGAAATGACTGCACCAGAAGTATTCCTAGGATTCCTTAAGAGAGGAGGGAGGGAGAGAGAGGGAGAGAGAGAGAGAGAGAAAGAGGGGGAGGGAGAGAGAGAGAGAGACAGACAGACAGAGACAGAGAGGAGAGATAGTGAGAGAGAGACAGTGAGGACAGAGAGACAAAGAGAGAGGAGAGAGAGAGAGAGGAGAGAGGGAGAGAGAAAGAGGAGAGAGAGGAGAGAGGAGAGAGAGAGAGGAGAGAGGGAGAGAGAAAGAGGAGAGAGAGGAGAGAGGGAGAGAAAAAGAGGAGAGAGAGGAGAGAGATATAGAAAGAGACAGAGACAGACACGACAGACAGAGAGAAACACCACCACAAACATAATCATCATCACCACCACCACCACCACCACCAAAAACAACAACTAGAAGAACAACAGCAGGTTTTTCTCCACCAAGGCCAGTGGCCATTTCTTGGCACTACAAGAAAGATCAGTGTGCGCTGTTCTGCACTCATCAGATTAGAAACCTCACCAAGCACCTTCTATTTCAGACCTCCATCTAGTCCATCCCTTCACACACACAAAAACAAATACACGCACGCGCACACACGCATGCGTACGCGCGCACACGCAAGAACACACAATCGCCAGCGAACATACATTTTCCTATGTACAAAGTTAAAACACCAACGCTTATTTACATATGTCAGCATATGTGTATGTGTCATTCTGAAACAGAGAGATGAAACCATACTTTGCTCTACTCATGTCATGACTGTGATGATGATGATGATCTGATGATGATGATGATGATGATGATGATGATGATGATGATGATCTGATGATGATGATGATATGATGATGATGATGATGATGATATGATGATAATGATATGACAATGCTGCTGCTGCTTCCCATTGTGACGATAATGATGAAAACGATGATGATGGTGGTGGTGGTGGTGATGACGACTACGACGATGACGATGATGATGGTGATGATAATGAAGACAGATGATAATGAAGTTTATGATGACTGTGACGATGATAGATGATGATGATGGCCTTGATGACGACGACGACAACAACGACGATAAAGATGGTAGCGATGACGATGACAACGACAATGATGATGATGACGTTGATAACGACAATGACGAAGACGACGAAAGTTATTATTGTTGTTAAACTCGTTGTCTTTGTCGTTATCTTCAAGGCCCTGCTGCTGTCTGTGACAGCCGGCACAAGAGGACAATCCACTCATTATGTCTTCAATGCCAGCAGCTGTCTTGTTGCTCCTGCTACCGACACACTGACTTCTATCCGTCACACGTCCAGTCACAAGGTCCTGGGTTCGATCCGCCCAGACAGCTCCACCTGGTGGGTAAAGGGTGGAGATTTTTCCCATCTCCCAGGTCAACATGTGTGTACACCTGTCAGTGTCTAAACCACCTTTGTGTGTGTACACATTCAGAATATCAAACACACAGGTTAAAGATCCTGTAAGTCATGTCAGTGGCTGGCTTATGGAAACAGTAAAACACCCAGCATGCAGGTTAAAGATCCTGTAAGTCATGTCAGTGGCTGGCTTTATGAAACATGTAAACACCCAGCATGCAGGTTAAAGATCCTGTAAGTCATGTCAGTGGCTGGCTTATGGAAACAGTTTAAAAAACCCAGCATGCACGCCACCAAAGATACAGACTGTACAACATATAGTGCAGTGTGGTCAGCTGACCTAACAGATACAGACTGTACAACAACATAGTGCAGTGTGGTCAGCTGACCTAACAGATACAGACTGTACAACAACATAGTGCAGTGTGGTCAGCTGACCTAACAGATACAGACTGTACAACAACATAGTGCAGTGTGGTCAGCTGACCTAACAGATACAGACTGTACAACAACATAGTGCAGTGTGGTCAGCTCACCTAACAGACACAGACTGTACAACAATATAGTGCAGTGTTGTCAGCTCACCCAACAGATACAGACTGTACAACAACGTAGTGCAGTGTGGTCAGCTGACCTAACAGATACAGACTGTACAACAACATAGTGCAGTGTGGTCAGCTGACCTAACAGATACAGACTGTACAACAATATAGTGCAGTGTGGTCAGCTCACCTAACAGATACAGACTGTACAACAACGTAATGCAGTGTGGTCAGCTGACCTAACAGATACAGACTGTACAATAGCATAGTGGATGGTCAGCTCACCTAACAGATACAGACTGTACAACAACATAGTGCAAGTGTGGTCAGCTGACCTAACAGATACAGACTGTACAACAACATAGTGGAGTGTGGTCAGCTGACCTAACAGATACAGACTGTACAAAACATAGTGCAGTGTGTCAGCTGACCTAACAGATACAGACTGTACAACAACATAGTGGAGTGTGGTCAGCTGACCTAACAGACACAGACTGTACAACAACATAGTGCAATGTGGTCAGCTGACCTAACAGATACAGACTGTACAACAGCATAGTGGAGTGTGGTCAGCTGACCTAACAGATACAGACTGTACAAAACATAGTGCAGTGTTGTCAGCTCACCTAACAGATACAGACTGTACAACAACATAGTGGAGTGTGGTCAGCTGACCTAACAGATACAGACTGTACAACAACATAGTGCAGTGTGTCAGCTGACCTAACAGAACAGACTGTACAACAACATAGTGCAGTGTGGTCAGCTGACCTAACAGACACAGACTGTACAACAACATAGTGCAGTGTGTCAGCTGACCTAACAGATACAGACTGTACAACAACATAGTGCAGTGTGGTCAGCTGACCTAACAGATACAGACTGTACAACAACATAGGGGCAGTGTGGTCAGCTGACCTAACAGATACAGACTGTACAACAACATAGTGGAGTGTGGTCAACTGACCTAACAGTTACAGACTGTACAACAACAAGTGCAGTGTGGTCAACTGACCTAACAGATACAGACTGTACAACAACACAGTGGAGTGTGGTCAGCTGACCTAACAGATACAGACTGTACAACAACACAGTGCAGTGTGGTCAGCTCACCTAACAGATACAGACGGTACAACAACATAGTGCAGTGTGATCAGCTGACCTAACAGATACAGACTGTACAACAAACATGTGAGTGTGGTCAGCTGACCTAACAGATACAGACTGTACAACAACACAGTGGAGTGTGGTCAGCTACCTAACAGATACAGACTGTACAACAACAAGTGAGTGTGTCAGCTGACCTTAACAGATACAGACTGTACAACAACATGTGAGTGTGGTCAGCTGACCTTACAGATACAGACTGTACAACAACACATGTGGAGTGTGGTCAGCTGACCTACAGATACAGACTGTACAACAACATAGTGGAGTGTGGTCAGCTGACCTAACAGATACAGACTGTACAACAACATAGTGCAGTGTGATCAGCTGACCTTACAGATACAGACTGTACAACAACACAGTGGAGTGTGGTCAGCTGACCTAACAGATACAGACTGTACAACAACACAGTGCAGTGTGGTCAGCTGACCTAACAGATACAGACTGTACAACAACATAGTGCAGTGTGGTCAGCTGACCTAACAGATACAGACTGTACAATCAA
>JAPXFY010000015.1:1298266-1300766 GCA_030674185.1 Monoplex corrugatus
AACTCACTTACTTACATACCTATCTATGATTAAGAAAATATTATCTTCACCTAGTTGATAGACAGCTGAGCATTTGGGCATTGATTGGGGGTGGGGGGGTGGGGAGAAGGGGTCTATCATGTGAGACGAGTTTATACAGAATAGCTGGTTGTGTTGTGATTCAGACCTTTGTTTATTATTTATTGACTTTATATGTATGTTCCTTTTTGAAGATAAGATACACACATACACATGTCATTTACATGTAACCAGTATTATTCCAGCGGTAGGCTGATAAAATACCAGTATAAAATACAGACTACGTAAAACATAGTCTAGGTAGGGCCTCAGGACCTGGCCAGCTCATGGGTTTATGTGCAAGCTTAAGGCCTGTGCCATGATCACCATACACATGGAACCTGTGACGTTAGTGAACATGGAATTCGTTCTGAGCGGGGAGACGTCATCATGAGAAACTGAAACTGAAACTCCAGATTTGAACTGGCAACCATTATGTTAACTAACTCAACCTCTGAGGCCCGCGTGGGGATGGAGAGAAGGAAGGCTGGGGTACCCTGAGTCTGCACTGTAAGGAGAAGGGGGAGGGGGTATTGAGGAGGAGGGGAGGTAATCAGTGTGACGTCACTGATGTTTTCCCCGAGATAGGTCAAGGGAGATTACTTTGGGGAGTTGGTTGAAATGCGTTGTTCGCTTTCATGTGAGCCAAGACTGAACCTTCTGTCACGTCGTCTTCTTTGTTCCTGGCCTTTGTTGGTTTTTGGTTGTTTTTGGTTTTTTTTGTCTTATCTTTCTCCGTTCTTCTCTTTCTTTTTCGTTGTTTATTGATTTTTTTTTTTTGTTTGTTTTTGTTTTTCATTTTCTTTCTTTCTGTTGTTATTTGATTGTCGTTTTCCTGTCCACTTCTTCATTCCTGTCTTTTTGTGTCCTCATTATTCCATTTCTTTTCTTGTTTTCCTTTTTTTTTCCTTGAGGAGGGGTTAAAGGTGTGTCTCAACAGTGGCCGTCTGTGTGATACGGGGGGTAGTAGGGGGGTGAGGAAGTGGAGGGGTTAAAGGTGTGTCTCAACAGTGGCCGTCTGTGTGATACGGGGGGTAGTAGGGGGGTGAGGAAGTGGAGGGGTTAAAGGTGTGTCTCAACAGTGGCCGTCTGTTGATACGGGGGGTAGTAGGGGGATGAGGAAGTGGAGGGGTTAAAGGTGTGTCTCAACAGTGGCCGTCTGTTTGACACGGGGGGTAGTAGGGGGGTGAGGAAGTGGAGGGGTTAAAGGTGTGTCTCAACAGTGGCCGTCTGTTTGACACGGGGGGTAGTAGGGGGGTGAGGAAGTGGAGGGTTAAAGGTGTGTCTCAACAGTGGCCATCTGTGTTGAAAGGGGGTAGTAGGGGGTGAGGAAGTGAGGGTTAAAGGTGTGTCTCAACAGTGGCCGTCTGTTTGATATGGGGGGTAGTAGGGGGTGAGGAAGTGAAGGAGTTAAAGGTGTGTCTCAACAGTGGCCGTCTGTGATATCGGGGGGTAGTAAGGGGGGGTGAGGAAGTGGAGGGGTAAAGGTGTGTCTCAACAGTGGCCGTCTGTTTGATACGGGGGGTAGTAGGGGGGGTGAGGAAGTGAGGGGTTAAAGGTGTGTCTCAACAGTGGCCGTCTGTGTGATACGGGGGGTAGTAGGGGGGGGGTGAGGAAGTGGAGGGGGTAAAGGTGTGTCTCAACAGTGGCCGTCTTTTTATACGGGGGTAGTAGGGGGGTGAGGAAGTGAGGGTTAAAGGTGTGTCTCAACAGTGGCCGTCTGTTTGATATGGGGGGGGGGTAGTAGGGGGGTGAGGAAGTGAAGGGGTTAAAGGTGTGTCTCACAGTGGCCGTCTGTGTGATACGGGGGGTAGTAGGGGGGTGAGGAAGTGAGGGTTAAAGGTGTGTCTCAACAGTGGCCGTCTGTGTGATACGGGGGGTAGTAGGGGGTGAGAAAGTGGAGGGGTTAAAGGTGTGTCTCAACAGTGGCCGTCTGTGTGATACGGGGGGTAGTAGGGGGGTGAGGAAGTGGAGGGGTTAAAGGTGTGTCTCAACAGTGGCCGTCTGTGTGATATGGGGGGTAGTAGAGGGGGTGAGGAAGTGGAGGGTTAAAGGTGTGTCTCAACAGTGGCCGTCTGTGTGATACTGGGGGGGAGTGTAGGGGGGTGATGGAAGTGGAGGTTTAAAGGTGTGTCTCAACAGTGGCCGTCTGTGTGATATAGGGGGGGGGGGGGTAGTAGGGGGTGAGGAAGTGGAGGGTTAAAGGTGGTCTCAACAGTGCCGTCTGTGTGATATGGAGGGGGGGTAGTAGGAGGTGAGGAAGTGGAGGGTTAAAGGTGTGTCTCAACATTGGCCGTCTGTGTGATATGGGGGGGGGGGGGTAGTAGGGGGTGAGGAATGATGAGGGTTAAAGTGTGTGTCTCAAACAGTGGCCGTCTGTGTGATATGGGGGGGGGGGGGGTAGTAAGGGGAGTGAGGAAAAACAATGACTAGGTCCGACTTA
>JAPXFY010000015.1:1305766-1310766 GCA_030674185.1 Monoplex corrugatus
AAACATTACTTGTATTCGTGTAAACATTAGTAATGCTAGTGTAAATATTTTGTTAATGTAAACATTACGTGTATTAGTGTATACATTACTTGCATCAGTGTAAAATTTACTTGTATTAGTGTTAAAATTACTTGTATTATTACAACATTTACTTGGAGTATGTAAAAACTACTTGTGTTAGCTCAAAAATCACTTGCATCAGCAGGAACATCATTTGTATTCATGTAAAATTAGTTGTATTGGTGTAAACATTGCTTATACTAGTATAAACATACTCATTTTAGTGTAAAAATTAATTGTGTTAGTGTAAATATCGTTTGTATAAGTGTAGACATTACTCATATTAGAGTAAACATTACTGTCTTCGTGTAAACATTACTGACATTAGCGTAAAAATCACTTGCATTAGTGTAAATATCACTTGTGTTAGTATATATATTACTCGCATTAGTGTAAATATCAGTCGTATTCGTGTAAACACAACTCGCATTAGTGTAAACATCACTGGTATTAGTGTAAACACAACTTGTATTAGTGTAAATATTACTTGTGTTATTATAAACATTACTCGCATTAGTGTAAACATCACTCGTATTAGTGTAAACACAACTCGTATTAGTGTAAACGTTACTCGTATTAGTGTAAACATTACTTTGTTAATATAAACATTACTCGCATTAGTGTAAACACCACTGGTATTAATGTAAACATACCTCGTATTAGTGTAAACGTTACTTGTATTAGTGTAAACTTTACTTGTATTAGTGTAAACACCATAAACATTAATGTAAACATTGCATGTATAAGTGGAAATATCTTTTGCATTAGTGTAAACATTATTGGTATCATTGTCAACATTAGTGTAAACATCACTTGTGTTAGTGTAAACATTACTGGTATTAGTGTAAACATTACTCGTATTAGTGTAAACAATGTGTTAGTGTAAACATTACCAGTGTTAGTGTAAACATTACCGGTACTAGTGTAAACATTACCAGTGTTAGTGTAAACATTACCAGTACTAGTGTAAACATTACTTATATTAGTGTAAACATTCTTTGTGTTAGTGTAAACATTCTTTGTGTTAGTGTAAACATTACCAGTACTAGTGTAAACATTACCGGTACTAGTGTAAACATTACTTATATTAGTGTAAACATTCTTTGTGTTAGTGTAAACATTACCAGTGTTAGTGTAAACATTACCAGTACTAGTGTAAACATTACCGGTACTAGTGTAAACATTACTTATATTAGTGTAAACATTCTTTGTGTTAGTGTAAACATTACCAGTACTAGTGTAAACATTACCGGTACTAGTGTAAACATTACTTATATTAGTGTAAACATTCTTTGTGTTAGTGTAAACATTACCAGTGTTAGTGTAAACATTATCAGTACTAGTGTAAACATTACCGGTACTAGTGTAAACATTACTTATATTAGTGTAAACATTCTTTGTGTTAGTGTAAACATTACCAGTGTTAGTGTAAACATTACCAGTACTAGTGTAAACATTACCAGTGTTAGTGTAAACATTACTGGTATTAGTGTAAACATTACTTGTTTTAGTGTAAACATTGTTAGTGTAAACATTACCAGTGTTAGTGTAAACATTACTTATATTAGTGTAAACATTCTTTGTGTTAGTGTAAACATTACCAGTGTTAGTGTAAACATTACCAGTACTAGTGTAAACATTACCAGTGTTAGTGTAAACATTACTGGTATTAGTGTAAACATTACTTGTATTAGTTTAAACATTGTTAGTATAAACATTACCAGTGTTAGTGTAAACATTACCTGTACTAGTGTAAACATTACCAGTGTTTGTGTAAACATTACCAGTGTTAGTGTAAACATTACCAGTGTTAGTGTAAACATTACTGGTATTAGTGTAAACATTACTTGTATTAGTGTAAAACATTACCAGTGTTAGTGTAAAACTTTACCAGTGTTAGTGTAAACATTTACCAGTACTAGTGTAAACATTACCAGTACTAGTTTAAACATTACCAGTGTTAGTGTAAACTTTACCAGTGTTAGTGTAAACATTACCAGTACTAGTGTAAACATTGCCAGTGTTAGTGTAAACTTTACCAGTGTTAGTGTAAACATTACCAGTGTTAGTGTAAACATTACTCGTATTAGTGTAAACAATGTGTTAGTGTAACATTACCAGTGTTAGTGTAAACATTACCAGTACTAGTGTAAACATTACCAGTGTTAGTATTACCAGTACTAGTGTAAACATTACTGGTATTATTGTAAACATTACTCGTATTAGTGTAAACATTATTTCTGTTAGTGTAAACATTACTTGTTTTAGTTAAAAATTACTTGTATCAGTGTGAATTTATTTGTATTAGCGTAAACATTATTTGTATTAAAGTAGACATTACTCGTACTAGTGTAAACATTACTGGTTTTTAGTGTAAACATTACTTGTATTAGTGTAAACATTACTCGCCTGAGTATAAACGTTACTCGTATTAAACATTACTCGTATAAGTGTAAACATTTCTCGTTTCAGTGTAAACATTTCATGTGGTAATGTCAACATTATTTGTATTAGTATAAAGATTATTTTTCTTAGTTTAAACATTACTTGTATTAGTGTAAAAATTAGATGTATTAGTGTAAACATTACTCGCATTAGTGTACATATTCCTTGCACTAGTGTAAACATTATTTGTATTATGTAAATGTTACTGATGTTAGTGTAAACATTACTTGCATAAGTGTAAACATTACTTGATTAGTGTCAAACATTACACATATTAGTGTAAACGTCACCTATGTTAGTGTCAACATCACTTGTATTAGTGTAAATATTACTCTATTAGTGTAAATATTGCATTAGTATATACATTACTCGTATTAGTATAAACATTGCTTATGTTAGTGTAAACGTTGCTTGTATTAGTATAAACTTGACAATATTAGTGTAAACGTTACTTGTATCAGTGTGGACGTTACTTGTTTTAGTATAAACATTACCTGTGTTGGCGTAAACATCATTTTTATTAGTGTAAACGAGAAGAGGAGATGGGTGGAGAAGAGAGAGAAGGAGAGAGAGAGAGGAAGAGAGGGGAGAGAGAGAGGAGGAGAGAGAGAGGAGAAAGGGGAGAGAGGAGAGAGAGAGAAAGAGAGAGAAGAGACAGAGAGAGAGAAGAAGAGAGGAGAGAGAGAAGAGGAGAGAAAGGAGAGAGAAACGAGGAGAAAACGTTTATGTGTAGAACATCTGGTAGTGTAAACATCACTGTTAGTTAACACATTGTGTTAGTGTAAACATATTGTTTAGTAAAACTGAGGTAACTTGTGTTAGGTAACTCACTTGTAGGTAAACATATTGTGTTAGGTAATCATGTGTAGTGTAACTACTTGTGTAGTAGTAACATCCTTGTTTAGTTAACACACTGTTAGTGTTACTTGTGTTAGTTAAACATATGTTTAGTGTAAACTCACTTGTTTAGTTAAACATCACTTGTGTTAGTGTAAACATTTGTGTTAGTGTAAAACATCTTGTTGTAATCTGTTTACACATTGTGTTAGTGTAAACATCACTTTGTAGTGTAAACATACTTGGTTAGTGTAAAATCACTTTGTTAGTGTAACTCACTTTGTTAGTGTAACATACTTGTTTAGTGTAAACACTTACTTTGTTAGTGTAAACATACTTGTGTTAGTGTAAACATCACTTGTGTATAGTGTAAACATACTTGTGTTAGTGTAAACATCACTTGTTAGTGTAAACATCACTTGTGTTAGTATAAACATCATTGTGTTAGTGTAAAATCACTTGTTAGTGTAAACTATTCTTGTTATTAGTGTAAACATACTTATGTTAGTGTAAACATCACTTGTGTTAGTGTAAACTCACTTATTGTTAGTTGTAAACATACTTGTGTTAGTGTAAACATCACTTGTGTTAGTGTAAACACTACTTGTGTTAGTGTAAAATCACTTTGTGTTAGTGTAAACATCATTGTGTAGTTAAATATATGAGTGTTAGTGTAAACATCACTTGGTGTATAGTGTAAAACATACTTGTGTTAGTGTAAAATGTAGGTAAACATCATTGTGTTAGTGTAAACATCACTTGTGTTAGTGTAAACATCACTTGTGTTAGTGTAAACATCACTTTGTTAGTGTAAACATCACTTGTGTTAGTGTAAACATCACTTATGTTAGTGTAAACATCACTTGTTAGTGTAAACTCACTTGTGTTAGTGTAACATCACTTGTGTTAGTGTAAACATACTTGTGTTAGTGTAAACAATCACTTGTGTTAGTGTAAACACTACTTGTTAGTGTAAACATCACTTGTGTTAGTGTAAACATCACTTTGTGTTAGTGTAAACACACTTGTGTTAGTGTAAACATCACTTGTGTTAGGTGTAAACATACTTGTGTAGGTAACTTGTGTTAGTGTAAATATTGAGTAACAAATTGTGTTAGTGTAAAACATCACTTGTGTTAGTGTAACATCACTTGTGTTAGTGTAAACACACTTGTGTTAGTGTAAACAACTGTGTTAGTGTAAACACATGGTTAGTATAAAATTATTGTGTTAGTTAAACATACTTGTGTTAGTGTAAAACACTTGTGTTGGTAAACATCACTTGTGTTAGTGTAAACATCACTTGTGTTAGTGTAAACATACTTGTGTTAGTGTAAACATCACTTGTGTTAGTGTAAATCACTTGTGTTAGTTAAACATCACTTGTGTTAGTGTAAACATCACTTGTGTTAGTGTAAACATCACTTGTGTTAGTGTAAACATCACTTGTGTTAGTGTAACATCACTTGTGTTAGTGTAAACATACTTGTGTTAGTGTAAACATCACTTGTGTTAGTGTAACTCACTTGTTTAGTGTAAACACACTTGTGTTGTGTAAACATCACTTGTGTTAGTGTAAACTCACTTGTGTTAGTTAAACATACTTGTGTTAGTGTAAACATCACTTGTGTTAGTAAACACACTTGTGTTAGTGTAAA
>JAPXFY010000015.1:1315766-1348266 GCA_030674185.1 Monoplex corrugatus
ATTAGTGTAAACATTATTTGTATTAGTGTAAACATTATTTGTATTAGTGTAAACATAATTTGTATTAGTGTAAACATTATTTGTATTAGTGTAAACATTATTTGTATTAGTGTAAACATTATTTGTATTGTGTAAACATTATTTGTATTAGTGTAAACATTATTTGACTTATGTATTGTGAACATTATTTGTATTAGTGTAAACATTATTTGTATTAGTGTAAACATTATTTATATTAGTGTAAACATTATTTGTATTAGTGTAAACATTATTTGTATGAGTGTAAACATAAACTTGCATTTGTGTAAACATTTACTTGTATTAGTGTAAACATCATTTGTATGAGTGTAAATATAACTTGCATTTGTGTAAACATTACTTGTATTAGTGTAAACATTAATGCAGACTAAGTCTTATGTGTGCCTGTATTAACGTAAACACTTCATACGCTCTAGTTGGCTGTACATGTATATAAAAAAAAGTATTATTGCACTGCCATGGAAAACACGTTTCTTTTTGTACTTTTTCTTTATCTGTCTCTCGTCTGTTTTGGGTTTATATTTCTCTTGTTTCGTGTGAAACATTGCAAAGACATGCCGAAAGAAGATCCACTTTTAAAGTGTTCTGAAATTTGAACTGTCTGTCTATCTATCTGTCTGTCTGTCTGTCTGTCTGCTGTCTGTCTGTCTGTCTGTCTATCTGTCTGTCTGTCTGTCTCTCTCTCTCTCTCTCTCTCTCTCGTAGGTTTTGGCAACAACAGAAAAGAAAACCTGACCAACACTACTGTATTGTGTCAGGGTCTCCATGTTGCAAAATGATCACTCACCCACCCACCCACTCACTCATTCATTCAGTCAATCAAGCAATCAGTCAATCCAATCTTTCTGTGACTCAGAAACTGGCAGCCACCTACCTACTGGACTGTCCACGCCTTTGCATATGGTCTATGCCCTCAATGACAGTCATCGCCATCGTCCTCATCGTTGTCATCACTGTCATCACCGCTCACCTTAATGGTGGCCTGGAGGCCAGGGGAGGCCACTCTGAGCAACAGTACTAATTGTTCGGTAGGAGTTGCGTGGTATGATCATCGGTTGTTGTGCAGGGGAATCTACGACGCTGAAATTGCAATGGTGAACACTGCTGGGATTTCCGTTTGCTTTGCTTTTCTGCCTAGTCTCCATCTGTCCTCACCCTCCTCTCTGTCTGTCTGTCTGTCTGTCTGTCTGTCTGTCTGTCTGTATGTATGTCTGTATGTATGTCTGTCTGTCTATCTCTCTCTCTCTCTTTGTCTCTGTCTCTCTCTCTCTTTCTGTCTGTCTCTATTTTAATCTTTCTCTTAATTTAATTTCTCTCTCTTTCTGTCTGTCTCTATTTTAATCTTTCTCTTAATTTCTCTCTCTCTTTCTGTCTGTCTCTATTTTAACTTCTCTTTAATTTCTCTCTCTCTTTCTACTTCTCTATTTTAATCTTCTCTAATTCTCTCTCTCTCCCTCTCATATCTTTCTCTCTCTTAATCTTTATCTTAAATTCTCTCTCTCTCTCTCTCTTTCTGTGTGTGTGTGTCTCTCTCTCTCCCTCTCTGTCTGTCTCTCTCTCCTCTCTCTCTCTCACCCCTCTCTCTTAATCTCTCTATTCCCCTTTCTCTCTGTCCGTCTTATTTCTCTCCCTTTCTCTCTCCCTCTCTCTCCCTCTCCCCCTTCTCTCTCTCCGCGCGTAATATTTCAATCTTGCATCCTTTGGCTGCTTTCAAGTTATGGTTCGTTTGTGTAAATGCAGATGCTGTGTGAATATGTACTAGGATCAGAGTAGACACTCCATTGACGAGGGCAGGTGGCAAAGAAAATGGTTATTGTTATTGTTATTGTTGTTTAAAGCCCAGCCGACTGCGTAGAGCCATATCAGGCTGTAACAGCTTCAAAACATTCAAAACTTCAACAGGAAAGAAAAAAGAAAAGAAAATTAAGTACACATCAATGCATTCGCGCACATAATCTAAGGACATGCCCCCAGCGTTGACCACTCCGTCCAATTTAATCGCACAGGGGAGATTTAAAAAACACACCTGAATACAGATATAAGCATACATAAGGACACCAAAACATATATAAAAACAGGCATTAATTAACTAAAATTGCTTCCGCATATCTCACCTCCCTAGAGCCAAAATGCACTTAATTCATGTACCCAATGATCAATCCTAAGAAAAAGTACATAAGACTTAATCCAACACATACAGGTGAATGGACCATTAAGGCAGAAAATGATAGGTAGAAATGACAGAAAGCAAAGCAACGAGACAGAGGTGTTCGAAGATATACATGTGCTGGTCTTCTTGATTCTGTGCAGTTTTCAGTTTTTCTCTGGTTGTGTGTCGGTCTGTCTGTCTTTTGACACAGTGACAGCTCAAGTCTACACACCACCACAAACTAAGAAAATCAAACAAAACAAACACAAGTTAAAACAAACAGCGGTATAAATGGTGTTTCCAATGCTGTAATACATCATTTATCGTAAAATCCAACTGTTTTAGACATGTCTAAAAGTAAATAATACTTGATGTATTATACCCCCTCCCCCTGTTATTAAAACAAAAACAAATCAACAAACAAGTACACAAACACTATAACACAGTCTAAAACACACATACGCACACGCACGCACGCAGGCACGTACACAAACCGAGGGAAAAAGCGAATGAGAAAATCATGGGTTTTTAAGGAGCACCGAAGAAAACACAGGGGAGACAATCTGTTCAAAAATGATTCCCCTTGCCTCACCATTATCATCAACATAAGTGTTGGGAAAAAAAAGACTAGCTCTCTCTCTCGCTCTAGCTAGCTATCTATCTATCTATCTATCTATCTATCTATCTATCTATCTATCTATCTATCTATCTATCTATCTATCTATCTGTCTCTCCACTTACTCACACACACACTCTCTCTCTCCACTTACTCGCACTCCTCTCTCTCTCTGTTTCTCTCTCTTTCTCTCTTTCTCGGTCTCACTCTTCCCCCCTCTCTCTCTCTGTCTGTCTGTCTCTCTCTTGCTCTCACTCTACCCCCCCCCCCCCCCTTTTTCTCTCTCAAATCCAGATTCCCGCATTCAGTGGCTATCGTCTGAAACACACCACCAGAAAACAAACAAGAAAATTTTATTTTCACAATATTTAAGAAGATATTGCAACAGATCCCATGAACTGATAAGCTTTTCCACTACCTAGCGCTCATATAAATCAATGACATAGTTTATAGTGGTGAATACGCCACGTAGTACAAAATCTATTTGAACTGATGCTGAACATTTGCATTGTGGAAATGTTCATAATGATTTATGTATCATTTATGTTCATGTGTCTGATTATGATTTGTTGTACGGATGAAAAGCTTGGACAGTCAACACAAAGTCACAACAAGATTGTGAATAATAATTACAATATTTATATAGCGCAAAATCTTGATAAAATCAAATCTAAGCGCTGAAACAGACACACACGCACGCACGCACGCACGTACGCACGCACACACACACACACACACACACACGCATGGCTATAAATGGGGAGAAAGAATAAAAGCAATAAAAGCAAGAATAAAAGCAATGGAAAACCACAGAGAGCACACCATACACAATTATATATTATAACAATGTGATTCCCCTCCGAGCGGAGACAGGCTGCAAGGGGGGGGGGGGGGTGAGTGAGGTTAGGATTTTATTCAGAGGAGAAAAGGTGAGTTTTGAGAGCGGACTTGAAGGAGACAAAAGTAGGTTGCTGACGGACTGAGAGAGGAAGTTTGTTCCAGGAGAGTGGACCAGAAACAGAGAAGGCTCGTGGACCATAGGTATTGAGCTTAGTGCGTGGAAAGCGAAAAGTCAGAGGATCGGAGGCAGAGCGGAGGGTACGTGAGGGAACATAGATCTCAAGTAGGCTTGACAGGTAATCGGGGGCTGCGTTATTGAGGCTTTTGTTGCACATGGTGTCTAGTTTGTACTGTATGCGCTTTGATACAGGGAGCCAGTGAAGTTGTGCCAGGAGAGGAGATATGTGGTCAGCTTTTTTCTTTTTGAGTACAAGGCGTTTCTAAGAAGAATGTTAAAAGTTCGGTAGACAGCAAAAGAAAACAAAAGAGACAGTCTTGAAAGAGGCAAACACCAAAAGAACATTAATGAAGAAAATTAGAAAAAGACAAGCAATCATTATTGGACATTTTATGAGGCAAGAGAAATTTGAGCACCTAGTCACAGCAGAAAAAACTGTAGGGAAAAAGAGCACCAGGTAGACCAGGGAGAAAATAGCAGACAGTTTTGTGGAGTGGATGAGGACAGAGAGGGTGTGAAATATACTTGAAAGCGACAAAGGGTAGATTCGTATGAAAGACCATGACCACCAACGCCATGCGGCAGGGCGCATGATGATGATCATCATTATCATTTATGTTGAAGACCATGTGTGGGTGACGGGCTGGGTACTAAAAATAAAACATGTATGTTACTTATTTCACATCATTCTAAATAACAGTTGTTCTTCTTATTGTTCTTGTTACCCTTCCCCCCTCTCTCTCTCGCCCCACACACACACACACACACACACACACACACACACACACACACACACACACACACACACACACACACACACACACACACAAAACACGTGGGGATCTTAATCTGTTTCTTCGGTAAATGACGATTATGTACCCGTCTGGTTTGTCTTTCTGTGTTTAGTTTTTTTTAATGACAACATCCTGCAGGTTGATGCTCTCTCTCTCTCTCTCTCTCTCTCTCTCTCTCTCTCTCTCTCTCTCTCTCTCTTTTCTCTCCTTCTCTCTCTCCCTCTCTCTCTTCTTCTTTTTTCTCTCTCTCTCCCTGTCTCTCGTCGTTGTTTACTGTAATTCCACTCTCTGTACATTTAGTTTTTGTTATTTGTTCATTTTGTAGTTTAAAATTCATTGTTTTCTTAACAGTGTATTTTACGCTCGTGGACAGAAAGAACGAGCCACGCGGAAAAGGGGAGAGTAAACCGGTATCTAATTATTCTGCTCCGGCGTTCAGCAGGGAGTTGTTTCCCTTGGATCGCAAACTCCATTTGGTTTGGTGTTGACCACACGGAAAAGATGCTGTGTTGTGTGACCCTGTCTCTGCTGTTCATACTGTGTTGATTTCTCAAAGTTGTCAACTTTTTTTTTTTTTTTGGTCACAGCATATTGTGCATTTTCGCTGTATATATTGAAATGCTATGCTAACATGTATAAATTTAAATGCTATGTTAACATGTATGTCAAAACTCCTCATTCTCACAGCCTTTTCAAAGCTCTTGGGTCTCAAAGAGCTCTCCTGCCAATGCCTCGGTTTTCTGTTTGTTTTGTTTTATTTATTTTTTGTTTTTCGCTTTTTTTGTTTTTGTTTTTGTTTTGTTTTTCTTCCTCTTGTTGTGGGAAGAAATTTTTTTCTCTTAACTTATGGGAAGAAATTCGGCCTAACATCATGCTGCTCCTTCCTAGTGTCTTTACGTGTGTGTGTGTGTGTGTGTGTGTGTTGTGTGTGTGTGTGTTGTGTGTGTGTGTGTGTGTGTGTGTGTGTTGTGTGTGTGTGTGTGTGTGTGTGTGTTTCATTGGTTCGATGGCTCTTCACTTTAGACCCAAACAGTTTTTAAATAAAGGGGGGGGGGGGGGCAGTAGTGTGAGAGGAAGGCAGAGATGCTTATGTATAGTCAGTATGTGTGTGTGTGTGTGGTGTGGTGTGTGTGTGTGTGAGAGAGAGAGAGAGAGAGACAGACAGACAGACAGATAGAAAGAGAAGAAGAGAGAGAGAGAGAGAGAGAAAGGAGAGAGGAAGAGAGAGGGAGAGAGACAGATAGACAGACAGATAGAAAGAGAGAGAGAGAGAGAGAGAGAGAGAAAGGAGAGAGGAAGAAGAGAGGGAGAGAGACAGATAGACAGACAGACAGACAGATAGAAAGACATATAGAAAGAGAGAGAGAGAGAGAGAAAGAGAAGGAGAGAGGGAGAAAGAGAGGGAGAAGAGAGAGAGAAAGAGAGAGAGACAGAGGGGGAGAGAGACAGTCAGAGAGACAGAGAGAGGACGGCGATTATATTGTGAAACATGAAACCGTTAAGTGCTGACATCATTAGCTGTTGTCTTACAATTACAACGTGTCTGGTTCATGTCCCTTTCTGGGGTTCTTCTGGCAAATAAATAGACACCAACTTCACATCTTTTGTCTGTCTGTCTGTCTGTCTGTCTGTCTCTTGTGTCTGTCAGCTGTCTGTCTGTCACACACATACACACACACACACGTGCGCGCACGCACACATACACACATTCTCCCACCAACACTATTATCCAAAGAGAAGTGTGTGTGTGTGTGTGTGTGGATGTGTGTGTGTGTGTGTGTGTGTGTGTGTGTGTGTGTGTGTGTGTGTGTGTGTGTGTGTATGTGTGGATGTATGTGTTTTGTGTGCTATGTATGGTGTGTGTGTGTGTGTGTGTGTGTGTGTGTGTGTGTGTGTGTGTGTGTGTGTTGTGTGTGTGTGTGTGTGTGTGTGTGACTACGGGGGGTCAGACAAGTAGTGCGGACAGTGAGACAATGCCCACGTACCTACAGTCACTACACTACGTGAGTGACAAGATTGTCATATCACACACACCATGCTTTATGCAACAACCATGTTACTGATGTTTTATATAACAACAATGTTACTGATGTTTTATATAACAACAATGTTACTGATGTTTTATATAACAACAATGTTACTGATGTTTTATATAACAACAATGTTACTGATGTTTTATATAACAACAATGTTACAGATGTTTTATATAACAACAATGTTACTGATGTTTTATATAACAACAATGTTACTGATGTTTTATATAACAACAATGTTACTGATGTTTTATATAACAACAATGTTACTGATGTTTTATATAACAACAATGTTACTGATGTTTTATATAACAACAATGTTACTGATGTTTTATATAACAACAATGTTACAGATGTTTTATATAACAACAATGTTACTGATGTTTTATATAACAACAATGTTACTGATGTTTTATATAACAACAATGTTACTGATGTTTTATTAACAACAATGTTACAGATGTTTTATATAACAACAATGTTACTGATGTTTTATATAACAACAATGTTACTGATGTTTTATATAACAACAATGTTACTGATGTTTTATATAACAACAATGTTACTGATGTTTTATATAACAACAATGTTACTGATGTTTTATATAACAACAATGTTACTGAAGTTTTATATAACAACAATGTTACTGATGTTTTATATAACAACAATGTTACAGATGTTTTATATAACAACAATGTTACTGATGTTTTATATAACAACCATGTTACTGATGTTTTATATAACAACAATGTTACTGATGTTTTATATAACAACAATGTTACTGATGTTTTATATAACAACAATGTTACTGATGTTTTATATAACAACAATGTTACTGATGTTTTATATAACAACAATGTTACTGATGTTTTATATAACAACAATGTTACTGATGTTTTATATAATAACAATGTTACAGATGTTTTATATAACAACAATGTTACAGATGTTTTATATATACAACAATGTTACTGATGTTTTATATAACAACAATGTTACAGATGTTTTATATAACAACAATGTTACAGATGTTTATATAACAACAATGTTACAGATGTTTTATATAACAACAATGTTACTGATGTTTTATATAACAACAATGTTACAGATGTTTTATATAACAACAATGTTACAGATGTTTATATAACAACAATGTTACAGATGTTTATATAACAACAATGTTACAGATGTTTTATATAAATATATTTAATATAATAATAATATATTTTATTTATATAGCGCAAAATCTTGATAAAATCAAATCTAAGCGCTGAGCGTATACATGCATACATACCTACATACATATGAGCGTATACATGCATACATACATGCATACATACTTACATACATAAATCTAAGCTGAGCGTATACATGCATACATACATACATACATAAATCTAAGCGTATACATACATACATACATACATACATACGTACGCACATGCATACATAATAATTACAATATTTATATAGCGCAAAATCTCGACAAAATCAAATCCAAGCGCCGAAAAGACACACACGCACACACGCACGCACGCACACACACGCACACACACACACACACACACACACACACACACACACACACACACACACACAAAACACACACACACACACACACACACACACATACACGCATGGCCACAAATGGGGAGAAAGAATAAAAGCAATAAAAGCAAGAATAAAACCAATGGAAAACCACAGAGAGCACATCATATACAATTATATATTAAAACAAAGTGATTCCCCTCCGAGCGGAGACAGGCTGCAGAGGGGGGTTGAGTGAGGTTAGGATTTTATGCAGAGGAGAAAAGGTGAGTTTTGAGAGCAAAAGTAGGTTGCTGACGGACTGAGAGAGGAAGTTTGTTCCAGGAGAGTGGACCAGAAACAGAGAAGGCTCGTGGACCATAGGTATTGAGCTTAGTGCGCGGAAAGCGAAAAGTCAGAGGATCGGAGGCAGAGCGGAGGGTACGTGAGGGAATATAGATCTCAAGTAGGCTTGACAGGTAATTGGGGGCTGCGTTATTGAGGCTTTTGTAGCACATGGTGTCTAGTTTGTACTGTATGCGCTTTGATACAGGGAGCCAGTGAAGTTGTGCCAGGAGAAGAGATATGTGGTCAGCTTTTTTCTTTTTGAGTACAAGGCGTACAGCATTGTTTTGAATGCGCTGTAGGATGTGAATGGTGGAGGCAGGAAGACCAGACAGGAGTGAATTGCAATAGTCAATGCGAGACATTATGAAGGAGAGAACGAGTTTTGCAGTTGTTTCGACAGAGAGATACTTCCTGATCATGCTTATACGATGGAGATGATAGTAGCAAGATCTGGCAGTTTGAGAAACAAAGTTGTTCATGGACAGGGTAGAGTCAATGCAGACACCAAGGTTTTTAGCTGAATCAGAAATTGGGACTGATGTGTTACATAATGGGAGAGAAAGAGGAGGCAGCTGCGAAAGTTTCTGACGGGTGCCAATGAGGATAGCTTCTATCTTGTCGTCATTAAGCTGAAGTCTATTGTGTGTCATCCAGTTCTTAATGTCCGAGTAACACTCAGTGGTGCGAGTCAACAGGCGCTGTATATTATCAGGTGAGTCACTGTCTTGAAGTTGGGTGTCATCAGCATAGAAGTGGTGTTTTATAGAGTGGGAGTTGATGATGGTGGACAGGGGGGAGGTATAAAGAGTGAAAAGAACAGGGCCAAGGACAGATCCTTGTGGAACACCACAGGTCAGGTATGCAGGTTGAGAGTTAGTGCCATTGATGAGAACAGTTTGTTTTCTGTTTGATAAATACGAAGTGAAAAAGGAGAGAGCAATGTCAGAGATGCCAAAAGTATGATGAAGTCTAGAAAGGAGAATACCATGGTCAATGGTATCGAAGGCTGCAGACAGATCAAGGAGTGTGAGGAGAGAGACTTTGCCAGTATCAGTTGCAAGGAGGAGATTGTTGAGAATGTGTAGTAGGGCAGTTTCAGTGCTATGGCACTGGCGGTAGGCTGACTGGAAAGGATTGAGGAGATTGTTGGCAGACAGGTGAGAGTTCAGCTGGTTGAGGACGACCTTTTCAAGGAGTTTTGACAAGAAAGAGAGATTAGAGACAGGCCTGTAATTTTTCAGTTCATTTGGGTCTAAATTGTGTTTCTTGAGGAGAGGGTGAACAATAGCAGACTTGAAAGAATCTGGGACAGTTCCAGTTTGAAAAGAAGTGTTGATGATGTCAGTGATGAATGGGAGGAGAGTAGGGAGACAGTCGGAGTAGAGAGAACCTGGAAGAGGATCCAGTTCGCAGGTTTTGAACGACATGGATCTGATTGTGTTGAAAATTTCTTCTTGTGAGACTGGGGTAAAAGTAGTGAGAGGTGTGCCAGAGAAGGAAGGGTCAGGTGGGCATGGTTGACAGGGTGTACTGTCAAGCCTGTCACGAAGAGTTTGTATTTTGGTGGTGAAATACTTGGAGAATACAGATGGGAGTTCTTCATTTGTATGTTTTGTTGGGAGAGGTAAGTCTTTTCGTGTGCCAAGGAGATGATTCATGGTTGTAAAGAGTTCTTTTGAAGAAGAGGCATTCAGGATTTTGGTTTGGAAAAAGCTTGTTTTTGCAGATGCAATGAGGGTGGATACTTTTGTTTTAGAGGCTTGGAAAAGTTGCCTGTGTACAGTGAGTTTGGATTTGCGCCACCGGCGCTCTGCTCTGCGGCGGGCACGTTTTGCACAGGCAATCTCATGAGTGAGCCAGGGGGTAGGGGGGCGGTCAGGTAAAAGACGGGTTGTGGCTGGAGCATGAGTGTCCAGAAGATGGTGGAGAGTAGTATAGAATTCATCGGCAAGGTTATGTGACTTTTCAGAAAGGAGACGGGAGGCATCAGATGAAAATGTGGAGAGGTCGATAGATTTGAGATTGCGTCGAGTCACTGTGCGCGTGGTACGGGAAGGAGGAGAAATGTCAAGAGAACAGAGAATTGCAGAGTGGTCAGATGGAAGGGCTGAAGTTAGACGGGTAGAAAGAACTAAGCAGTTGTCAGTAGCTGAATTGTGGTGATCACGAGAAATGATCCAGTCAAGAATGTGACCTTTTTGATGGGTTAGTTCAGAAATGTGTTGAGTCATATTGTGATTGGACAGAGAGTTGATGATATGTCTTGTGTCATAACGGTGAGTGTTGTCATAGTGGACATTGATGTCACCTAGAATGATGAGATTTCCCGGTAAGAGGCAGTAGTGGTCAAGCAGTTGGTCAAAGTCAGAGAGAAACGTGGATGTGGTGAGTTTGTTGGCAGAGCTAGGTGGAGGTCGATAGACACAGGAGAAGGTGATGGGGTGAGGGGTGGATTGGAAGGATACTTCAACGTGCTCGAAAGAAGGATGGGAGAAAGGCAGAGACTGCGAGAAAGATAGGCGGGAATGGAGTGAGTCGTTGTAGAGGATGGCGATACCGCCACCTCGAGATGAGCGATGGAAAGAAGCAAGCCTGTAACCACTCGGAGTGAGGCTAGCATGTATAGGTTCATGACCAAGGGGGTTAAGCCATGTCTCTGTGATAAAAGCAATGTCAACGTGCCCATCAGCGATAAAATCGGCAATGATTTATATAACAACAATGTTACAGATGTTTTATATAACAACAATGTTACAGATGTTTTATATAACAACAATGTTACAGATGTTTTATATAACAACAATGTGACAGATGTTTATATAACAACAATGTTACACATGTTTATATAACAACAATATTACATATGATTTATATAACAACAATATTACAGATGTTTTATATAAGAACAATGTTACAGATGTTTATATAACAACAATATTACAGATGTTTATATAACAACAATGTTACAGATGTTTATATAAAAACAATGTTACAGATGTTTTATATAACAACAATGTTACAGATGTTTTATATAACAACAATGTTACAGATGTTTTATATAACAACAATGTTACAGATGTTTTATATAACAACGATGTTACAGATGTTTTATATAACAACAATGTTACACATGTTTTATATAACAACAATGTTACAGATGTTTTATATAACAACAATGTTACAGATGTTTTATATAACAACGATGTTACAGATGATTTATATAACAATGTTACAGGGTGTTTTATATAACAACAATGTTACAGATGTTTTATATAACAACGATGTTACAGATGTTTATATAACAACAACGTTACATATGTTTTATATAACAACAATATTACAGATGTTTTATATAACAACCATGTTACACATGTTTTATATAACAACGATGTTACAGATGTTTATATATCAACAATGTTACAGATGTTTTATATAACAACAATGTTACAGATGTTTTATATAACAACAATGTTACAGATGTTTTATATAACAACAATGTTACAGATGTTTATATAACAACAATGTTACAGATGTTTATATAACAACAATATTACAGATGTTTTATATAACAACAATGTTACAGATGTTTATATAACAACAATGTTACATATGTTTTATATAACAATGTTACAGATGTTTTATATACCAACAATGTTACATATGTTTTATATAACAACAATGTTACAGATGATTTGTACAACAAGAATTTCAAAGATGTTTTATGCAAGATTAAGGTTACAGATGTTTATATAACAACAATGTTACAGATGTTTTATATAACATCAATGTTACAGATGTTTTATATAACAACAATGTTACAGATGTTTTATATAACAACAATGTTACAGATGTTTTATATAACAACAATATTACAGATGTTTTATATATAACAACAATGTTACAGATGTTTTATACAACAACAATGTTACAGATGTTTTATATAACAACAATGTTACATATGTTTTATACAACAATCTTACTGATGTTTTATATAACAACAATGTTATAGATGTTTTATATAACAACAATGTTACAGATGTTTTATATAACAACAATGTTATAAATGTTTTATATAACAACAATGTTACAGATGTTTATATAACAACAATGTTACTGATGTTTATATAACAACAATGTTACAGATGTTTTATATAACAACAATGTTACTGATGTTTATATAACAACAATGTTACAGATGTTTATATAACAATGTTACAGATGTTTATATAACAACAATGTTACAGATGTTTTATATAACAACAATGTTACAGATGTTTATATAACAACAATGTTACAGATGTTTTATATAACAACAATATTAAAGATGTTTTATATAACAACAATGTTACAGATGTTTTATATAACAACAATGTTACAGATGTTTTATATAACAACAATGTTACAGATGTTTATATAACAATGTTACAGATGTTTATATAACAAGAATGTTACAGATGTTTTATATAACAACAATATTACAGATGTTTTATATAACAACAATATTACATATGTTTTATATAACAACAATGTTACAGATGCTTTATATAACAACAATGTTACAGATGTTTTATATAAGAACAATATTACAGATGTTTATATAACAACAATGTTACAGATGTTTATATAACAACAATGTTACAGATGTTTTATATAACAACGATGTTACAGATGTTTTATATAACAACAATGTTACAGATGTTTTATATAACAACAATGTTACAGATGTTTTATATAACAACGATGTTAAAGATGTTTTATGTAATATTAAATGTTACACAACACATACAGGTGAAGGGACCAGCAAGGCAGAAGATGATACAACTGACAAAAAAGAAAAGAAGCAGGAAAAACAAAACAAACAAACAGGAACCAGAAAAAAACACGAAAAAAAAAAATCAGAACGTGTATTTAATACAAGACAATACAGGCGCAAATTGTTGGGCAACTGGCCTGTGTCAAGCGTAAGATCACAAACAAACGAACACCAGATGCTAAAATGAGGAGAAAACAAAAAACAAAAACGAAGACAGTGGCAGAAAAGAGGAAATTCTAGCAAAATTTCCAGATGGTGTAGATACTATTCATACTGAAACAGCCCCCGCCATCTCCACGGGGGGTGGAGGGGGGGGGAGGGTGTAGCAGGCGATAAAGGGCCAAATATGTCTACTGATCCAGCAGATGTATGGGACAGTCCCATTTTCATACACAGACTTTAGTTCAAACTGCATGTCTTTTCTAACCAGATGTGTTATTGGTTCAAGACAGATTTATCACACTGGCGCGGCGAAGTTCCATAAGAGCTGTACCCACTAGTGCCAATAATGACCAGGAGGACTGATGACCGGCAAAGAGAATGGTGTGCAGGAGGAATGGTGTGAAGACAGGATCCCGTGGCGCTCATTACATGTCACACCTGATGGTCACGCCAACAGACTGATGACCGTCATTGTGTGACTTTGTGTTTTGTGCATGTTGTTATGGACTACATCATTATCTCTGTCTGGTAAGTCTGTTTGTATGTATATATGGCACAGACCACACAGGTACGTCTGTCTGTCTGTCTGTGTCTGTCTGTGTCTGTCTGTCTGTGTCTGTCTGTCTGTGTGTGTGTATGTATGTATATATGGCACAGACCACACAGGTACGTCTGTCTGTCTGTCTGTCTGTGTCTGTCTGTATGTGTGTATGTATGTATATATGGCACAGACCACACAGGTACGTCTGTCTGTCTGTGTCTGTCTGTGTTTGTCTGTATGTGTGTATGTATACATGTATATATGCCACAGACCACACAGGTACGTCTGTCTGTCTGTCTGTCTGTGTTTGTCTGTATGTGTGTATGTATGTATATATGGCACAGACCATACAGGTACGTCTGTCTGTCTGTGTCTGTCTGTGTCTGTCTGTATGTGTGTATGTATGTATATATGGCACAGACCACACAGGTACGTCTGTCTGTCTGTGTCTGTCTGTGTTTGTCTGTATGTGTGTATGTATACATGTATATATGCCACAGACCACACAGGTACGTCTGTCTGTCTGTCTGTCTGTGTTTGTCTGTATGTGTGTATGTATGTATATATGGCACAGACCATACAGGTACGTCTGTCTGTCTGTGTCTGTCTGTGTCTGTCTGTATGTGTGTATGTATGTATATATGGCACAGACCACACAGGTACGTCTGTCTGTCTGTGTCTGTCTGTGTTTGTCTGTATGTGTGTATGTATACATGTATATATGCCACAGACCACACAGGTACGTCTGTCTGTCTGTCTGTCTGTGTTTGTCTGTATGTGTGTATGTATGTATATATGGCACAGACCATACAGGTACGTCTGTCTGTCTGTGTCTGTCTGTGTCTGTCTGTATGTGTGTATGTATGTATATATGGCACAGACCACACAGGTACGTCTGTCTGTCTGTCTGTCTGTGTCTGTCTGTATGTGTGTATGTATGTATATATGGCACAGACCACACAGGTACGTCTGTCTGTCTGTGTCTGTCTGTATGTGTGTATGTATGTATATATGGCACAGACCATACAGGTACGTCTGTCTGTCTGTGTCTGTCTGTGTCTGTCTGTATGTGTGTATGTATGTATATATGCCACAGACCACACAGATACGTCTGTCTGTCTGTCTGGTAAGTCGGTTTGCCACAAACCACACAGGTCTGTCTGTCTGTTTGTTTGTCTGTCTGTGTCTGTATGGATGCAAGTCTGTCTGTCAGTCTGTCTTTCTGTCTGTCACAGACCACACAGGTACATCTCTCTATTTGTTTACCAGCCCACACAGGTCCGTCTGTCTGTCTGTCTGTCTGTCTGTCTGACTGTTTACCAGCCCACACAGGTACGTCTGTCTGTCTGTCTGACTGTTTACCAGCCCATACAGGTACGTCTGTCTGACTGTTTACCAGCCCACACAGGTACGTCTGTCTGACTATTTACCAGCCCACACAGGTACGTCTGTCTGTCTGTTTACCAGCCCACACAGGTACGTCTGTCTGTCTGTTTACCAGCCCACACAGGTACGTCTGTCTGTCTGTTTAGCAGCCCACACAGATCTGTCTGTCTGTCTGTCTTTACCAGACCACACAGGTCTGTCTGTCTGTCTGTCTGTTTACCAGCACACACAGGTCTGTCTGTCTGTCTGTCTGTTTACCAGCCCACACAGGTACGTCTGTCTGTCTGTTTAGCAGCCCACACAGATCTGTCTGTCTGTCTGTCTGTCTTTACCAGACCACACAGGTCTGTCTGTCTGTCTGTTTACCAGCACACACAGGTCTGTCTGTCTGTCTGTTTACCAGCCCACACAGATACGTCTGTCTGTCTGTTTACCAGCACACACAGGTCTGTCTGTCTGTCTGTCTGTTTACCAGCCCACACAGGTACGTCTGTCTGTCTGTTTAGCAGCCCACACAGATCTGTCTGTCTTTACCAGACCACACAGGTCTGTCTGTCTGTCTTTACCAGACCACACAGGTCTGTCTGTCTGTCTATTTGACTGTCACAGACCACACAGATACGTCTGTCTGCCTGTCTGTCTTTCTGTCTTTCTTTACCAGACCACAGAGGTCTGCCTGCCTCTCTGTCTGTCTGTCTGTTTACCAGCCCACACAGGTCTGTCTGTCTGTCTGACTGTTTACCAGCCCACACAGGTCTGTCTGTCTGTCTGACTGTTTACCAGCCCACACAGGTCTGTCTGTCTGTCTGACTGTTTACCAGCTCACACAGGTACGTCTGTCTGACTGTTTACCAGCCCACACAGGTACGTCTGTCTGACTGTTTACCAGCCCACACAGGTACGTCTGTCTGACTGTTTACCAGCC
The DNA here is from genome assembly GCA_030674185.1 of Monoplex corrugatus. Classification (NCBI taxonomy): domain Eukaryota; kingdom Metazoa; phylum Mollusca; class Gastropoda; order Littorinimorpha; family Ranellidae; genus Monoplex; species Monoplex corrugatus. The sequence goes on from JAPXFY010000015.1 coordinate 1,332,118, forward strand.
CACACAGGTACGTCTCTCTGACTGTTTACCAGCCCACACAGGTACGTCTGTCTGACTGTTTACCAGCCCACACAGGTACGTCTGTCTGACTGTTTACCAGCCCACACAGGTACGTCTGTCTGTCTGTTTACCAGCCCACACAGGTACGTCTGTCTGTCTGTTTACCAGCCCACACAGGTACGTCTGTCTGTCTGTTTACCAGCCCACACAGGTACGTCTGTCTGTCTGTCTTTACCAGACCACACAGGTCTGTCTGTCTGTCTGTTTACCAGCACACACAGGTCTGTCTGTCTGTCTGTTTACCAGCACACACAGGTCTGTCTGTCTGTCTACAGGTACGTCTGTCTGTCTTTCTTTCTTTCTTTACCAGACCACAGAGGTCTGCCTGCCTGCCTGCCTGCCTGCCTGTCTGTCTGTCTGTCTGTCTGTCTGTATCACACGGGTACGTCTGTCTTCTTGGGTCATTTGTTTGTTTGCTGACGTGTCTACTCTCTCTGTCTCTGTCTATCTCTCTCTCTCTTTGTGTGTGTGTGTGTGTGTGTGTGTGTGTGTGTGTGTGTGTGTGTGTGTGTATGTGTGTGTTTACTGATGTGTATCTCATTACTGCATGTGTGTTTAAGTTTGTATGTTTGATGTCCTTTTTAATCACAAACAACTTTGTCTTTTGTGAAGCTCTATCAGCTATCTTTGGGCTTGAAACAGTTTCTTCTTTTTAAATAATCGCCTTCGGTCGTCTGTTCTTTCTACGAGATCAAGATGGACATCAATCAGACCAAACTTGGAGCTGCACGCAGTGACAGAACTCATGGCCTCAGATGTGAAAACCTCAGTCTATCCGCTAAGCCATCGTGCTCCCAAGTCACCATGCCTACAGATGTGTAGTCTACCTCTCAAAACCAACACCAAAACAGGAACCAGAAAAAACACGAAAGAAGAATATGAACGCGTATTTAATACAACAAAACAAGACAGCCGCAAATTCTCGGCCAACTGGCCTTTGTCAAGCGTAAGATTACAAAGAAACAAACACTAGATACAAAAAAATTGAGAAAAAGACTGAAACTTCCTGCTGCTGTCTTCAATGAGAGAAAAGTTACTGGCCTTTGTCAAGCGTAAGATTACAAACAAACAAACACTAGATACAAACTTTTCTCTCATTGAAGACAGCAGCAGGGAAGTTTCAGTCTTTTTCTCAATTTTTTTTGTATCTGGTGTTTGTTTATTTGTAATCTTACGCTTGACAAAGGCCAGTTGGCCGAAAATTTGCGCCTGTCTTGTTTTGTTGTATTAAACACGCGTTCATAGTCTTCTTTCGTGTTTTTTTTCTTCTGGTTCCTCTTTGCTTGAACGCGGGCAGTCACACTTGTTTTGGATAACACGAAAACAGCTAAAAGTGCAGTGTGAATGGGCGTTCCCGATCCCCTTTTTTTCTATGTGCTTATACAGTGTGAAGACAGCTCAGTAAATAATACAGAAAACCTCCAAACCCAACACGAAAACTGTTATCAAGAGAAGTGAGGGCGGTACGCTTTTATCAATACTGACGTTGTGTGCAAGTTTTCGCGCCGAGCGGAGAACAGAGGGAGTGTGTGAATAATTGAAAGAGCTGTACCGTGCCCAGTCGTCTGCCCGCAAGCCGGGAGGGGAGATAACATCCAAGTGCAGGTCTGGCCGTGCTGGCGATGACGGGGGAGACATGAAAGGCCAGCCAACCTGAAATGGAGTGGGACATGAAGGGACAACGTGAAGGCAATCTGTGCCTCCCATCTTTCTGAGGCTTCACTCCACGCAAGACTCACAGGCCAGGGGACACAATCAAACGTCTTGCTCTCCAGGGAGGCAACTGCCTGATAGGTTTCCGGGCCTTTTTCTTCTTTTTTTTTTTTTGTCGATGTCCTTGAAGGGAATGATATGGTGAGGAGCTGAATGGTAATGCCCTTGTAAGAATGGCTTGTTCTGTCGATCTTTGAACCTGACGTCACGTTTAACAGCAAGTACGAAAACCTCGCTGGCAGTTATTTGCAGCTGAACGCAGTAACTGTCCCCAATTAGTTCAGCTGTGAAACATCCAACAGATGGATACACAGACATATACACAGACAGACAGACAGACAGACAGACAGACAGACAGACAGATAAATTGCCAGTTAGCTAGAACACAGATATAGACGGACAGATAGAAAGACAGACACATACATAGACACAGACAGACAGACAGACAGATAGATACAGATAGATAAGACAAATAGACAGATAAAACAAACAGGCAGACACATACACAGATAAATAGAAAGATAGGCAGGCAGACGGAGATAGACAGATAGATAGAGACAGACAGACAGACAGACAGACAGATAGATATATAGATAGATAAGACAAACAGACACGTACATAGATAGACAGGCAGACGGACAGATACATAGATAGATAGATAGACAGATAGATAGATAGACAGATAGATAGATAGATAGATAGACAGATAGATAGATAGATAGATAGACAGATAGATAGATAGACAGATAGATAGACAGATAGATAGATAGATAGACAGATAGATAGACAGATAGATAGACAGATAGATAGATAGATAGACAGATAGATAGATAGACAGATAGATAGATAGACAGATAGATAGACAGATAGATAGATACATAGATAGATAGATAGACAGATAGATAGACAGATAGATAGATAGATAGACAGATAGATAGATAGATAGACAGATAGATAGATAGACAGATAGATAGACAGATAGATAGATAGATAGATAGATAGATAGACAGATAGATAGATAGATAGATAGATAGATAGATAGATAGATAGATAGACAGATAGATAGACAGATAGATAGACATATAGATAGACAGATAGATAGACAGATAGATAGACATATAGATAGACAGATAGATAGACAGATAGATAGATAGATAGATAGATAGATAGATAGATAGATAGACAGATAGATAGATAGATAGACAGACAGACAGACAGATAGATAGACAGATAGATAGACAGATAGATAGACAGATAGATAGATAGATAGACAGATAGATAGACAGATAGATAGACAGATAGATAGATAGATAGAGACAGACAGACAGACAGACAGACAGATAGATATATAGATAGATAAGACAAACAGACACGTACATAGATAGACAGACAGACGGACAGATAGATACATAGACAGATAGACAGACAGACAGACAGATAGATAGATAGATAGATAGATAGACAGATAGATAGACAGATAGATAGATAGATAGACAGATAGATAGACAGATAGATAGACAGATAGATAGATAGATAGACAGATAGATAGACAGATAGATAGATAGGCAGACAGACAGATAGATAGATAGATAGGCAGACAGACAGACAGACAGCCACACAGATAACAGACAACCCTGATACCACAATGGGGACATCCCACGACAAACTTCGATGTGTGTAATATTCCACGGTAGGTGTAGTGGAGGGGGAGGGATGGGGGAGAGTACTCGTGCCCCACCCTGAACCACAGCTGGGTCACACTGCCTGGGTGTACATGTATGTACCCACAACAACTCAACACATCAAATGTCAGCCCACTCTGATAAGACCAAAACGTCGTCCACAAACAATGTAAATATCTTTTCTGACGTCACTTTGTCTCTGTCAGTTTGTGTCTTCCTTTGTCCTTAAACACACAATGTAAATATCTTTTCTGACGTTGACTTTGTCTCTTTGTCAGTTTGTGTCTTCCTTTGTCCTTAAACACACAATGTAAATATCTTTTCTGACGTTGACTTTGTCTCTTTGTCAGTTTGTGTCTTCCTTTGTCCTTAAACACACAATGTAAATATCTTTTCTGACGTTGACTTTGTCTCTTTGTCAGTTTGTGTCTTCCTTTGTCCTTAAACACACAATGTAAATATCTTTTCTGACGTTGACTTTGTCTCTTTGTCAGTTTGTGTCTTCCTTTGTCCTTAAACACACAATGGAAATATCTTTTCTGACGTCACTTTGTCTCTTTGTCAGTTTGTGTCTTCCTTTGTCCTTAAACACACAATGTAATTATCTTTCCTGACGTCACTTTGTCTCTTTGTCAGATTGTGTCTTCCTTTGTCCTTAAACACACAATGTAAATATCTTTTCTGACGTCACTTTTCTCTTTGTCAGTTTGTGTCTTCCTTTGTCCTTAAACACACAATGTAAATATCTTTTCTGACGTCACTTTTCTCTTTGTCAGTTTGTGTCTTCCTTTGTCCTTAAACACACAATGTAAATATCTTTTCTGACGTCACTTTTCTCTTTGTCAGTTTGTGTCTTCCTTTGTCCTTAAACACACAATGTAAATATCTTTTCTGACGTCACTTTGTCTCTGTCAGTTTGTGTCTTCCTTTGTCCTTAAACACACAATGTAAATATCTTTTCTGACGTTGACTTTGTCTCTTTGTCAGTTTGTGTCTTCCTTTGTCCTTAAACACACAATGTAAATATCTGTTCTGACGTCACTTTTCTCTTTGTCAGTTTGTGTCTTCCTTTGTCCTTAAACACACAATGTAAATATCTTTTCTGACGTCACTTTGTCTCTGTCAGTTTGTGTCTTCCTTTGTCCTTAAACACACAATGTAAATATCTTTTCTGACGTTGACTTTGTCTCTTTGTCAGTTTGTGTCTTCCTTTGTCCTTAAACACACAATGTAAATATCTTTTCTGACGTTGACTTTGTCTCTTTGTCAGTTTGTGTCTTCCTTTGTCCTTAAACACACAATGTAAATATCTTTTCTGACGTCACTTTTCTCTTTGTCAGTTTGTGTCTTCCTTTGTCCTTAAACACACAATGTAAATATCTGTTCTGACGTCACTTTTCTCTTTGTCAGTTTGTGTCTTCCTTTGTCCTTAAACACACAATGTAAATATCTTTTCTGACGTGACTTTGTCTCTTTGTCAGTTTGTGTCTTTGTTTGTCCTTAAACACACAATGTAACTATCTGTTCTGACGTGACTTTGTCTCTTTGTCAGTTTGTGTCTTTGTTTGTCCTTAAACACACAATGTAAATATCTTTTCTGACGTGACTTTGTCTCTTTGTCAGTTTGTGTCTCTGTTTGTCCTTAAACACACAATGTAAATATCTGTTCTGACGTGACTTTGTCTCTTTGTCAGTTTGTGTCTTCCTTTGTCCTTAAACACACAATGTAAATATCTGTTCTGACGTCACTTTGTCTCTTTGTCAGTTTGTGTCTTCCTTTGTCCTTAAACACACAATGTAAATATCTGTTCTGACGTGACTTTGTCTCTTTGTCAGTTTGTTCTTTGTCCTTAAACACACAATGTAAATATCTGTTCTGACGTGACTTTGTCTCTTTGTCAGTTTGTGTCTTCCTTTGTCCTTAAACACACAATGTAAATATCTGTTCTGACGTGACTTTGTCTCTTTGTCAGTTTGTGTCTTTGTCCTTAAACACACAATGTAAATATCTGTTCTGACGTGACTTTGTCTCTTTGTCAGTTTGTGTCTTTGTCCTTAAACACACAATGTAAATATCTGTTCTGACGTGACTTTGTCTCTTTGTCAGTTTGTGTCTTTGTTTGTCCTTAAACACACAATGTAAATATCTGTTCTGACGTGACTTTGTCTCTTTGTCAGTTTGTGTCTTTGTTTGTCCTTAAACACACAATGTAAATATCTGTTCTGACGTCACTTTGTCTCTTTGTCAGTTTGTGTCTTTGTTTGTCCTTAAACACACAATGTAAATATCTTTTCTGACGTGACTTTGTCTCTTTGTTAGTTTGTGTCTTCCTTTGTCCATAAACACACAATGTAAATATCTGACGTGACGTGACTTTGTCTCTTTGTCAGTTTGTGTCTTCCTTTGTCCTTAAACCCGTTACTTTGTCTCTTTGTCCGTTTGTGTCTTCCTTTATCCTTAAACCCGTTACTTTGTCTCTTTGTCAGTTTGTGTCTTCCTTTGTCCTTAAACCCGTTACTATGTCTCTTTGTCAGTTTGTGTCTTCCTTTGTCCTTAAACCCGTTACTTTGTCTCTTTGTCAGTTTGTGTCTTTGCTTGTCCTTAAACCCGTTACTATGTCTCTTTGTTAGTTTGTGTCTTTGTTTATCCTTAAACCCGTTACTTTGTCTCTTTGTCAGTTTGTGTCTTTGTTTGTCCTTAAACCCGTTACTTTGTCTCTTTGTCAGTTTGTGTCTTCCTTTGTCCTTAAACCCGTTACTAAGTCTCTTTGTCAGTTTGTGTCTTTGTTTGTCCTTAAACCCGTTACTTTGTCTATTTGTCAGTTTGTGTCTTTGTCCTTAAACCCGTTACTTTGTCTCTTTGTCAGTTTGCGTCTTCCTTTGTCCTTAAACCCGTTACTTTGTCTCTTTGTCAGTTTGTGTCTTCCTTTGTCCTTAAACCCGTTACTTTGTCTCTGTCAGTTTGTGTCTTTGCTTGTCCTTAAACCCGTTACTATGTCTCTTTGTTAGTTTGTGTCTTTGTTTGTCCTTAAACCCGTTACTTTGTCTCTTTGTTAGTTTGTGTCTTTGCTTGTCCTTAAACCCGTTACTATGTCTCTTTGTTAGTTTGTGTCTTTGTTTGTCCTTAAACCCGTTACTTTGTCTCTTTGTTAGTTTGTGTCTTTGCTTGTCCTTAAACCCGTTACTTTGTCTCTTTGTTAGTTTGTGTCTTTGTTTGTCCTTAAACCCGTTACTTTGTCTCTTTGTCAGTTTGTGTCTTTGTTTGTCCTTAAACCCGTTACTTTGTCTCTTTGTTAGTTTGTGTCTTTGTTTGTCCTTAAACCCGTTGCTTTGTCTCTTTGTCAGTTTGTGTCTTCCTTTGTCCTTAAACCCGTTACTTTGTCTCTTTGTTAGTTTGTGTCTTTGTTTGTCCTTAAACCCGTTACTTTGTCTCTTTGTTAGTTTGTGTCTTTGTTTGTCCTTAAACCCGTTACTTTGCCTCTTTGTCAGTTTGTGTCTTTGTTTGTCCTTAAACCCGTTACTAAGTGCACTTCTTCACCAAACGAAATTGAAGGAGTGCAGTGCACAGAGTGAAGGACACACCACTCTGTGTGTGGTTCTGTTACAGATAATCACTTGTCCTGAACATAATTGTATAGTGTAGTGTGAATGCATTATTTCTCGAGGTATTTTATCATGCGCGCGCGCGCACCCGCACATACACACGAGCACGCACGCACGCGCGCGCACACACAAACACACACACACACACATGTCAAACTTCAAAATATATTTCTTGAAGATAGCACCATACCCACTTCCCGTGCGAGAGACAAAAAAACGCGGGGGTGGGGTGGGGCAGAAAGTGAAAAAAAGAAGAAGAAGAAGAAAGAAAGAGAGAGACAGACAGACAGACAGACACACAGACAGACAGACAGACAGAGAGAGACAGACAGACAGACAGAGACAGACAGAGAGATAGACAAACGGAAAAGACAGCGGGGAGAGGGAGGAGAGAGAGAGAGAGACAGAGAGAGAAAGAAAGAGAGGGAGAGAGACAGAGACAGAGAGGGGGACGGGGGTGGGGTGGGGAGGGGGAGGAAGAAACAGGAGAATCCGAATCTTTTATTCAGTCAGCAAAAGACCCATTTAAAGAGGTGACAACACATCGGAGAGACAGACAGACAGACAGACAGATAGAAAACAGGTCAGAGAGAAAGAGAGAGAGAGAGAGACAGGGACAGAGAGACAGACAGACACACAGAAACAGACAGAGAGAGAGACAGAAAGACAGACAGACAGAAAGAGAGAGACAGACAGACAGACAGAAAAGACAGACACACAGAGACAGAGAGAGAGAGAGAGAGGAGACAGACAGACAGACAGAAAGAAAGAGAGACAGACGACAGACAGACAGACCAAGACTCTATGTAAACCACTGTTCCTGTAAAGAGATGTAGGACAGGTAAAGGTTGTAATACTCAAACAAAAGGCGTAGTCGAACTTTTGTTCCAGTTATGGCAGTCTGTGTGCACTGTGTGTGCGTGCGTGTATGCCTGAATGGCTGTGATACACACACACACACACACACCACACACACACACACACACACACACACACACACACACACACACACACACACACACACACACACACATCAAAGCGAGAGAGAGAGAGAGAGAGAGAGAGAGAGAGAAAGAGAGGAGAGAGAGAGAGAGGAGAGACAGAGAGACAGAGACAGAGAGAGAAAAAGACGGACAGACAGACAAACACTGAGACAGAGAGAGAGACAGTAAGAAGAGAGAGAGAGAGACAGAGAACAGAAGACAGACAGACAGACAGACAGACAAACAATGAGACAGAGACAGAGAGAGACAGGTAGAGAGAGAGACAGTAAGAAAGAGAGAGAAAGAGAGAGAGAGGCACACAGAAACACACACACACACACACACACACACCCACACACCACACACACCACACACAGAGGAGAGGGCGCAAGGCAAGCGCGCACGCGAGAGAGACAGATAGAGAGAGAGAAAGAGAGATAGAAAGATAGAAAGAGAGAGAGAAAGAAAGAGAAAGAGAGAGGCAGACAGACAGACTGACTACACAAAGAGACAGACATACAGAGGCAGAGAGAGAGGAGAGAGAGAGAGAGAGAGAGAGAGAGACAGACAGAGGAGAGAAAGAGAGAGAGACAGAGACAGAGAGACAGACGCACAGAGACAGAGAGAGGCAGAAAGACAGACAGACAGACAGAAAGAAAGAGAGACAGACAGACAGACAGACAGACCAAGAATCCATGTAAACCACTGTTCCTGTAAAGAGATGTAGGACAGGTAAAGGTTGTAATACTCAAACAAAAGGCGTATGTCGAACTTTTGTTCCAGTTATGGCAGTCTGTGTGCCTGTGCGTGCGTGCGTGCGTGCATGCCTGAATGGCTGAGAGAACACACACACACACACACACACACAAAGTGAGAGAGAGAGAGAGAGAGAGAGAGAGAGAGAGACAGACAGACAGACAGACAGACAGACGGACAGACGGACAGACAAACACTGTTCCAGTTATGGCAGTCTGTGTGCCCTATGCGTGCGTGTATGCCTGAATGGCTGTGAGAGACACACATACACAAAGCGAGAGAGAGATAGAGACAGACAGACAGACAGACAAACGGACAAACATTGAGACAGAGAGAGAGAGACAGGTAGAAAGAGAGACAGTAAGAAAGAGAAAGAAAAAGAGAGAGACAGGTACACAGAAACACACACACACACACACACACAGGAGAGAGGCGCGCGATCGAGCGAGCGAACGAGCGAGTGAGAGAGAGAGAGGAGGAGGAGAGACAATGAGAGAGAGAGAACACACACACACACACAAGAGGACAGAGAGAGAACACACACACAGACAGAGACAGAGGCAGACAGACAGAGGCAGACAGACAGACAGACAAACTGACAGTGAGACAGAGACAGAGAGAAGAAAAGACAGAGAGACAAACGGAGACAGTGGCAGTAAGAGAGAGACAGAGACAGAGACAGACACACAAAAAAAGAGATAGAGACAGAGATAAAGAGACAGGGAGACACACACACAACAAACACACACACAACACACGGGGGGGGGGGGGGGGAGAAAGAAAGAGAGAGAGAGAGAGAGAAAAAAAGACAAGACAGAGACAGAGACGGACATACAGACATAGACAGAGACAGAGATAGACAGACAGACAGAGACAGAGACACAGAGACAGAGATAGACAGACAGACAGACACAGAGACAGAGATAGACGGACAGAGACAGACAGACAGAGACAGGTACATACACAAGCACGCACACACATACAGGCAAACACCCGAGATAACATTCACACACACACACACACATACACACACACACACACACAACACACACACACACACACCACAGACACACAGACAGACACAGGACAGAGGCAGACAGATGCACAGTGTGCCTACCTTAAAGTGTTCCCCATTCCTGCAGCACATAGAGCCCTGTCACTCACTGTGTCCTTCCACAACAACAGGCCCTCCTGTCCAACCCGCAAGTCACACCTGTACACAACAACAAAATCCATCATTAATAAAACACTCCAGTCCACCCAGCTGTCAATCGTCACCTGTTCCTCTTTACTTCTGTGGAAGGTGATGAAGCGAGGGAGAAGATATGAGCAATACCTTTGTAATAATAATCTTTTTTTTCTGCCTCCTGTTTTTCTTTTTTCTTCTTCTTCCTCTTCTTCTTGTTCGTTTTCTTCTTCCTCTTATTCTTCTTTTTCTTCGTCTTCTTCTTCTTTGTCTCCTTCTTCTTTTTCTTCTTCTTCTTCTTTGTCTCCTTCTTTTTCTCTTCTCTTGTCTCCTTCTTTCTTCTTCTTCTTCTTTGTCCTTTTCTCTTCTTTCTTTCCTTCTTTTCTTCTTTTCTTCTTTGTCTCCTTTTCCTTCTTCTTCTTCTTTGTCTCCTTCTTTTCCTTCTTCTTCTTCTTTGTCTCCTTTTCCTTCTTCTTCTTCTTTGTCTCCTTCTTTTCCTTCTTCTTCTTCTTTGTCTCCTTTTCCTTCTTCTTTGTCTCCTTCTTTTCCTTCTTCTTCTTCTTTGTCTCCTTCTTTTCCTTCTTCTTCTTCTTTGTCTCCTTTTCCTTCTTCTTTTTCTCCTTCTTTTCCTTCTTCTTCTTCTTTGTCTCCTTCTTTTCCTTCTTCTTCTTCTTTGTCTCCTTCTTTTCCTTCTTCTTCTTCTTTTTCTTTGTCTTCTTTTTTTTTTCTTCTTTTTCTTTTTCTTTTTTTTTTCTTTTCTTTTCTTTTTCTTCTTCTTTGTATTCGTCCTCATCGTCTTCTTTTTTTTTTAACTCCGTGAACGGTCACTAGGGTGTCGATCTAAGAACTGTTCACCAGATTCTTCTAGTTCTGTCGGCTGTGTGCCAAAACCTGGGTGTCTGCAAATGGTTTCCCTGTCCTTTCTGCAGTGTTGTCAGGTTATCGTTTTTGTCTGTCTTCCCCTGTCTTCAATTGCAGTGTGAGCCCCCAACAGTTGTTAAGTCTGGAGTTTACAGTTTGTTCATGACGGATTCGTTGTACTCGGACAATCCCATATGCACTCAACCCATTAGATCGTGAGCCCACGGCTGTTACCAAAGGAAGCAAGCAGACTGCAAAAGAAGAGTTGAGGTTTGCACTATCTAGGTCCTCTATGTCCTGTGTTCCTGCACCCTGTATAGGTCACCTGTGTGTCCTGCACCCTGTATAGGTCCCCTGTGTTCCTGCACCCTGTATAGGTCACCTGTGTGTCCTGCACCCTGTATAGGTCCCCTGTGTGTCCTGCACCCTGTATAGGTCCCCTGTGTTCCTGCACCCTGTATAGGTCCCCTGTGTGTCCTGCACCCTGTATAGGCCCCCTGTGTGTCCTGCACCCTGTATAGGCCCCCTGTGTGTCCTGCACCCTGTATAGGTCCCCTGTGTTCCTGCACCCTGTATAGGTCCCCTGTGTTCCTGCACCCTGTATAGGTCCCCTGTGTTCCTGCACCCTGTATAGGTCCCCTCTGTGTCCTGCACCCTGTATAGGTCCCCTGTGTGTCCTGCACCCTGTATAGGTCCCCTGTGTGTCCTGCACCCTGTATAGGCCCCTGTGTTCCTCAGAGCCTGGAATTGCTAAGAAAAAAAAAGAGGAAACTTCTAGGGGGGTCCGGGGGCATGCTCCCCCGGAAAATGTTTAAAATCAAGACTAAAATCTGTGCATTCTGAGGCATTCTGGAGACAAATTTAAAGGCATCTAACACACTGAAAATCATAATGAATATCAGTCAAAAGAGTATTTAATAAACATTAAGTATGGTCGTCGATTTTTTTTTAACGCGAAAAATATTTTTTTGCGCGATTTTCGATTTTGATTTCCGCGGAAATCCTCGTTTCCGCGACGAATTCCAGGCTCTGGTTCCTGCACCCTGTATAGGTCCCCTGTGTTCCTGCACCCTGTATAGGTCCCCTGTGTTCCTGCACCCTGTATAGGTCCCCTGTGTTCCTGCACCCTGTATAGGTCCCCTGTGTTCCTGCACCCTGTATAGGTCCCCTGTGTTCCTGCACCCTGTATAGGTCCCCTGTGTTCCTGCACCCTGTATAGGTTCCCTACGTCCTGTGTTCCTGCACCCTGTATAGGTCCTGTGTTCCTGCACCCTGTATAGGTCCCCTATGTCCTGTGTTCCTGCACCCTGTATAGGTCCCCTGTGTTCCTGGACCCTGTATAGGTCCCCTACGTCCTGTGTTCCTGCACCCTGTATAGGTCCTGTGTTCCTGCACCCTGTATAGGTCCCCTATGTCCTGTGTTCCTGCACCCTGTATAGGTCCCCTATGTCCTGTGTTCCTGCACCCTGTATAGGTCCCCTATGTCCTGTGTTCCTGCACCCTGGATAGGTCCCGCATGTCCTATGGTCCTGCACCCTGTATAGGTCCCCTATGTCCTGTGTTCCTGCACCTGTATAGGTCCCCTATGTCCTATGGTCCTGCACCCTGTATAGGTCCCCTATGTCCTGTGTTCCTGCAACCTGTATAGGTTCCCTATGTCCTATGGTCCTGCACCCTGTATAGGTCCCCTATGTCCTGTGTTCCTGCAACCTGTATAGGTTCCCTATGTCCTATGGTCCTGCACCCTGTATAGGTTCCCTATGTCCTATGGTCCTGCAACCTGTATAGGTCCCTATGTCCTATGGTCCTGCACCCTGTATAGGTCCCTATGTCCTATGGTCCTGCAACCTGTATAGGTCCCCTATGTCCTATGGTCCTGCACCCTGTATAGGTCCCCTATGTCCTATGGTCCTGCACCCTGTATAGGTCCCGTATGTCCTATGGTCCTGCACCCTGTATAGGTCCCGTATGTCCTATGGTCCTGCACCCTGTATAGGTCCCCTATGTCCTATGGTCCTGCACCCTGTATAGGTCCTTGTTCCTGCACCCTGTATAGGTCCTGTGTTCCTGCACCCTGTATAGGTCCCCTGCGTCCTGTGTTCCTGTTCCTGCACCCTGTATAGGTCCCTATGTCCTATGTTCCTGCACCCTGTATAGGTCCTGTGTTCCTGCACCCTGTATAGGTCCTGTGTTCCTGCACCCTGTATAGGTCCCTCGTCTGTTCCTGCACCCTGTATAGGTCCCCTGCGTCCTGTGTTCCTGCACCCTGTATAGGTCCCCTATGTCCTATGTTCCTGCACCCTGTATAGGTCCCTGTGTTCCTGCACCCTGTATACGTCCCTTTGTTCCTGCACCCTGTATAGGTCCCCTATGTCCTGTGTTCCTGCACCCTGTATAGGTCCTGTGTTCCTGCACCCTGTATAGGTCCTGTGTTCCTGCACCCTGTATAGGTCCTGTGTTCCTGCACCCTGTATAGGTCCTGTGTTCCTGCACCCTGTATAGGTCCTGTGTTCCTGTACCCTGTATAGGTCCTGTGTTCCTGCACCCTGTATAGGCCTGTGTTCCTGCACCCTGTATAGGTCCTGTGTTCCTGTACCCTGTATAGGTCCTGTTTCCTGCACCTGTATAGTCCTGTGTTCCTGTACCCTGTATAGGTCTGTTTCCTGTACCTGTGTAGGTCCTGTGTTCCTGCACCCTGTATAGGTCCCCTATGTCCTGTGTTCCTGCACCCTGTATAGGTCCCCTATGTCCTGTGTCCTGCACCCTGTATAGGTCCCCTATGTCCTGTTCCTGCACCCTGTGTAGGTCCCCTATGTCCTGTGTTCCTGCACCCTGTATAGGTCCTGTTCCTGTACCTGTATAGGTCCTGTGTTCCTGTACCCTGTATAGGTCCCCTATGTCCTGTGTTCCTGCACCTGTATAGGTCCCCTATGTCCTGTGTTCCTGCACCTGTATAGTCCTGTGTTCCTGCACCCTGTATAGGTCCCCTACGTCCTATGGTTAGGGAAATGTTAACCCTTTGTTCTGCACCATTTACCAACTTTAAAACTTAACCTTGACTCCCTCACCCTAATAGGTGTTATAAATGAGGGTCACAGGGTTAACGTTTTGCTTTGTCTGCATGACTAACAATGCGTGCCGCGCGCGCGCGCGCGTGTGTGTGTGTGTGTCTGTGTGTGTGTGTCTGTGTGCCCGCGCGCGTGTGCATTTTTCTCTGCACAACTGACAACTCACTAACGAGGAAAACGTTTTCATTATCAAGTATCTTTGCAATGAAAGGAAAAGTATCTCTTCTCTATCAGACACCCCCCCCCCCACACACACACACACACATACCCAACACCTCCACACCTCTCACCTTCCCCTCCCTCCCCCATCATCCTGATGGGTAACTGTAGGTATGGTTCTATTAACGTCAACACACACACACACACACACACACACATACCCAACACCTCCACACCTCTCACCTTCCCCTCCCTCCCCCATCATCTGATGGGTAACTGTAGGTATGGTTCTATTAACGTCAACAGACACACAAGTCTTGTTGCTCTTTTCAACACACACACATTCCTGTACACACACACTCTCACGCTGCTCATGCACACGCCAGCATGCGCACACACATCCACGCACGCATACGGAAGGAGAAAGGACGGGGGAGAGGAGAGAGGAGAGAGAGAGAGAGAAGAGAGAGAGAGGAGAGAGGAGAGAGGAGAGAAGAGAGAGCAGAGAGAGAGACAGGAGAAAGGGGAGAGAGAGACGAGACAGAGGAGAGAGGAGAGAGAGGAGAGAGAGAGACAGAGACAGACAGAGTGAGAGATGGAGAGAGAGAGACAGAGAGACAGAGAGTGAGAATGGAGAGAGAGAGACAGAGACAAAGAGAGAATGAGACAGGCAGACAGACAAAGACAGAAACAAGAGACCTGGACAGTGAAACAGAGAGACAGAGACAAAGACAGAGACAAAGAAAGGGTGAGAGAAAGGAAGAGAGACAAAGAGAGACAGAGAGAAAGAAGAGAGAGAAGAGAGAAAGAGAGAGAAAGAGAGAGACAGAAGACAGACAAATAGAGAGACAGAGACAGACAAGCGCACGCGCACGCATGTGTATGTGTGTGTGTGCGGTGTGTGTGTGTGTGTGTGTGTGTGTGTGTGTGTGTGTGTGTGTGTGTGTGTGTGTGTGGTGTGTGTGTGTGTGTGTGTGTGTGTGTGTGTGTGTGTGTGTGGTGGTGGTGGTCTTTGATTTAATGTCTATTCACTAAAGTGATTTTAGACCAACAAAAAACAAAACAAAACAAGAAAGGCCGGGGACAGGGGAGGAATGTAGAGGATATATGAAAAGAGTCAATTTTGATCTTGAGAAAAGACGATCCAGAAAACAAATGTTTCGAGGAGGGGAAGGAAAAACTAACTAATAACGTTACCATAATTAGCGATTTAAACAAACAAACTGACAAAACAAAATTTATAAATGTGTAGACTAAATGAAAGGAAATGAAACTTAAAAATTGGCTAACCATAACACTGAACAAGTGAAATAACATTTTAAAGACAATTCGCTATAGGACTTTTCAACAGGCAAAAAAAAAAATTCATATATTAATGACGAAGAGGCAAATATGTCAGAAACTGTCTTCGTAGATAGTATAGGAAATGTCGTTTTACCCTGACGCAAGAAAGAATATGACTATGTGTTATCTTTTTTCACACAGACACACTCTATTCCTGGTGTATTTGTTTTGAATGCATCAAGTTTCCATCTGTACATAAGGGATTGGATACTTCTGCTGGCAGGAAACTGCTTAAGTGTTTTTGCTAATTTCAAAGTTCATATAACAGTTTTCATACTTTTTCTGTTTTTCTTGGAACTGCTTCCAGACGTAGGTATCCACTAAAATGTAATACTCGTGCAACGAGAGAGAAAGCTGTATATTATATGAATCTGGTGAGCTTTTTGCCCCCCGTTTGGCAGCCCTGTCAACTTTATCATTATAATGAAAAGAACTATGAGAAGGTATCCAGCAGAAAGTAATATCAGTGCCTCTTAAAGATAACTGTGAATCAAGTGACTAATTTCCAGAATCATTTCAGATCTTGTTTGTTATTTTGATGATTCAAGAGCCTGAAGTACTGATTTTGAATCAACGCAAAAAAGTGTCAGAAATATTGTCCTAGGAAGACTTATCATATAGTTTAAAGCCATTAATATTGCAAAGAGTTCAGCTGTAAAGACAGATTTATCAAATCCTATACAGAAAGATTTCTCAATTTTGAGTGCAGGTATTGAAAACGCTGAGCCTGCTTT
>JAPXFY010000015.1:1350766-1363266 GCA_030674185.1 Monoplex corrugatus
GGTCTCTGCCACCTCACTCCCCCACGACCCCAGGATTATGGAACTATCTAGGCAGAACCTCAGGACCTGGCAAGCTATGGGTTTATGTGCAGGCTTATGGCTTGTGCCATGGTCATTCTGGATCTTCACCATCACATGGCACCTGTGACGTTAGCGCATATGGAATTCATTCTGAACGCGAGACGTCATCTTGAGAAACTGAAATTGAAACTGAAATATACTTGTCACTGAAAATGTCTTTGGTATTATTTCATTCGTCAGCTTCACACCATCACACGTACCGCTATATCTGTCACTGAAAATGCTTTGGGCTTTTTTTGTTTGTCTCTTTCTGTAGCTCGTTATTTGTCACTGATAATGCCTTACATACCATGTTATTTGTCACTGATAATGCCTTACATACCATGTTATTTGTCACTGATAATGTCTTACATACCATGTTGTCACTGATAATGTCTTACATACCATGTTGTTTGTCACTGATAATGTCTTACATACCATGTTGTCACTGATAATGCCTTACATACCATGTTGTCACTGATAATGCCTTACATACCATGTTGTCACTGATAATGTCTTACATACCATGTTGTTTGTCACTGATAATGTCTTACATACCATGTTGTCACTGATAATGTCTTACATACCATGTTATTTGTCACTGATAATGCCTTACATACCATGTTGTCACTGATAATGTCTTACATACCATGTTGTTTGTCACTGATAATGTCTTACATACCATGTTGTCACTGATAATGCCTTACATACCATGTTGTCACTGATAATGCCTTACATACCATGTTGTCACTGATAATGTCTTACATACCATGTTGTTTGTCACTGATAATGCCTTACATACCATGTTATTTGTCAGTGGTAATGTCTTACATACCATGTTATTTATCACTGATAATGTCTTACATACCATGTTATTTGTCAGTGGTAATGTCTTACATACCATGTTATTTGTCACTGATAATGCCTTACATACCATGTTGTCACTGATAATGCCTTACATACCATGTTGTCACTGATAATGTCTTACATACCATGTTATTTGTCACTGATAATGTCTTACATACCATGTTGTCACTGATAATGTCTTACATACCATGTAATTTGTCACTGATAATGTCTTACATACCATGTTATTTGTCACTGATAATGCCTTACATACCATGTTATTTGTCACTGATAATGTCTTACATACCATGTTTGTCACTGATAATGCCTTACATACCATGTTGTTCACTGATAATGTCTTACATACCATGTTTGTCACTGATAATGTCTTACATACCATGTTTTTGTCACTGATAATGTCTTACATACCATGTTATGTCACTGATAATGCTTACATACCATGTTGTCACTGATAATGCTTACATACCATGTTATTGTCACTGATAATGTCTTACATACCATGTTTTTGTCACTGATAATGTCTTACATACCATGTTATGTCATGATAATGTCTTACATACATGTTGTCATGATAATGCTTACATACCATGTTTGTCACTGATAATGTCTTACATACCATGTTTTGTCACTGATAATGTCTTACATACCATGTTGTCACTGTAATGCCTTACATACCATGTTGTCACTGATAATGTCTTACATACCATGTTTGTCACTGATAATGCTTACATACCATGTGTACTTTGTCACATAATGTTTCACATAATGTTTATTTGTCACTGATAATGTCTTACATACCATGTTGTCACTGATAATGTCTTACATACCATGTTATTTGTCATACTGATAATGCCTTACATACCATGTTTGTCACTGATAAGTTCCTTACATACACATGTTGTCACTGATAATGTCTTACATACCATGTTTGTCACTGATAATGCTTACATACCATGTTTTTGTCACTGATAATGTCTTACATACCATGTTTTGTCACTGATAATGCTTACATACCATGTTGTCACTGATATGTCTTACATACCATGTTTGTCACTGATAATGCTTACATACCATGTTTGTCACTGATAATGTCTTACATACCATGTTATTGTCACTGATAATGCTTACATACCATGTATTTGTCACTGATAATGTCTTACATACCATGTTTTGTCACTGATAATGCTTACATACCATGTTGTCACTGATAATGTCTTACATACCATGTTGTCACTGATAATGCTTACATACCATGTTGTCATGATATGTCTTAATACCATGTTATTTGTCACTGATAATGCCTTACATACCATGTTATTTGTCACTGATAATGTCTTACATACCATGTTTTTACATACCATGTATTTGTCACTGATATGTTACATACTTTGTCACTGATAATGCCTTACATACCATGTTATTTGTCACTGATAATGCCTTACATACCATGTTGTCACTGATAATGTCTTACATACCATGTTTGTCACTGATAATGTCTTACATACCATGTTATTTGTCACTGATAATGCTTACATACCATGTTTTGTCACTGATAATGCCTTACATACCATGTTATTTGTCACTGATAATGCCTTACATACCATGTTGTCACTGATAATGTCTTACATACCATGTTATATGTCACTGATAATGCTTTACATACCATGTTATTTGTCACTGATAATGCCTTACATACCATGTTATTTGTCACTGATAATGCCTTACATACCATGTTGTCACTGATAATGTCTTACATACCATGTTATTGTCACTGATAATGCCTTACATACCATGTTTTTGTCACTGATAATGTCTTACATACCATGTTATTTGTCCTGATAATGTCTTACATACCATGTTATTTGTCACTGATAATGTCTTACATACCATGTTATTGTCACTGATAATGTCTTACATACCATGTTGTCACTGATAATGTCTTACAATACCATGTTTGTCACTGATAATGCTTACATACCATGTTTGTCACTGATAATGCTTACATACATGTTGTCACTGATAATGTCTTACATACCATGTTGTCACTGATAATGCCTTACATACCATGTTGTCACTGATAAGTCTTACATACCTGTTTTGTCATGATAATGTCTTACATACCATGTTTGTCACTGATAATGTTCTTACATACCATGTTTCACTGATAATGTCTTACATACCATGTTATTGTCACTGATAATGCCTTACATACCATGTTATTGTCACTGATAATGTCTTACATACCATGTTTGTCACTGATAATGTCTTACATACCATGTTGTCACTGATATGCTTACATACCATGTTATTTGTCACTGATAATGTCTTACATACCATGTTGTCATTGATAATGTCTTACATACCATGTGTTTGTCACTGATAATGTCTTACATACCATGTTGTCACTGATAATGTCTTACATACCATGTTGTCACTGATAATGTC
This sequence comes from Monoplex corrugatus, assembly GCA_030674185.1. NCBI lineage: Eukaryota > Metazoa > Mollusca > Gastropoda > Littorinimorpha > Ranellidae > Monoplex > Monoplex corrugatus. Next base: position 1,354,139 of record JAPXFY010000015.1, read on the forward strand.
TTACATACCATGTTGTCACTGATAATGCCTTACATACCATGTTGTCACTGATAATGTCTTACATACCATGTTGTCACTGATAATGCCTTACATACCATGTTATTTGTCACTGATAATGTCTTACATACCATGTTTGTCACTGATAATGTCTTACATACCATGTTGTCACTGATAATGTCCTTACATACCATGTTGTCACTGATAATGTCTTACATACCATGTTGTCACTGATAATGTCTTACATACCATGTTGTCACTGATAATGTCTTACATACCATGTTGTCACTGATAATGCCTTACATACCTGTATGTTGTCAGTGATAATGCCTTACATACCATGTTGTCACTGATAATGCCTTACATACCATGTTGTTTCATGATAATGTCTTACATACCATGTTGTCACTGATAATGTTCATTACATACCATGTTACATTGTCACTGATAATGCTTACATACCATGTTGTCACTGATAAGCTTACATCCATGTTATTTGTCACTGATAATGTCTTACATACCATGTTATTTGTCACTGATAATGCCTTACATACCATGTTGTTTGTCACTGATAATGCCTTACATACCATGTTATTTGTCACTGATAATGTCTTACATACCATGTTGTTTGTCACTGATAATGCCTTACATACCATGTTGTCACTGATAATGCCTTACATACCATGTTATTTGTCACTGATAATGCCTTACATACCATGTTGTCACTGATAATGTCTTACATACCATGTTGTCACTGATAATGTCTTACATACCATGTTATTTGTCAGTGATAATGCTTACATACCATGTTATTTGTCACTGATAATGTCTTACAAACCATGTTGTCACTGATAATGCCTTACATACCATGTTGTCACTGATAATGTCTTACATACCATGTTGTTTGTCACTGATAATGTCTTACATACCATGTTGTTTGTCACTGATAATGCCTTACATACCATGTTGTCACTGATAATGTCTTACATACCATGTTATTTGTCACTGATAATGTCTTACATACCATGTTGTTTGTCACTGATAATGCCTTACATACCATGTTGTCACTGATAATGTCTTACATACCATGTTATTTGTCACTGATAATGTCTTACATACCATGTTATTTGTCACTGATAATGTCTTACAAACCATGTTGTCACTGATAATGCCTTACATACCATGTTATTTGTCAGTGATAATGTCTTACATACCATGTTATTTGTCAGTGATAATGCCTTACATACCATGTTATTTGTCAGTGATAATGCCTTACATACCATGTTGTCACTGATAATGCCTTACATACCATGTTATTTGTCAGTGGTAATGTCTTACATACCATGTTGTCACTGATAATGTCTTACATACCATGTTATTTGTCAGTGATAATGCCTTACATACCATGTTGTCACTGATAATGCCTTACATACCATGTTATTTGTCAGTGGTAATGTCTGGTCATCATGTGCCCTGCGCATGGCGTTGGCGTTCATGGCTCCCCATACGAATCTATCTTTGTCACTTCAGGTACATCTCCACCCTGTCTGTCTTCATCCACTCTGTAACCAGTTTAACATCCACCTGAAACCTAGAAGAACACCCTGTAATAAAGGTTCTTCTTCTATCGAGGCTTAAAGTCCTACCACACATAGTTTTTGTCAGGACTACCAGATAAAGGCTGGAGGAAAAATAACTATAATTGCTATCATCTTTATTTTTTGGCACTTGTAACAATATCTGTATCATTTAAGATAGTATACTGAAAACTGATTATTTTTAATTATCAAGAGATAAGCTTCCTTCGCTGTCTCTTGTCCATTTACAGCTGGAATACAGGGAGTCCTGTCATAATTGTTACATCATATTTCTGGATTCCGACCACTTCTTAATCCCTCGCGCAAGCGCGCGCGCACACACACACAACAACACGCAACGCGCGCGCGCGCGTACATCACAACACCACAACACCATCACCAAACACACACACACACACTCACAGACGCGCGCGTGCAACACAAACACACCAAACGCAATACACAGAGACCACACACAGAGATACACATACTCACTGAACAACACCAAACAAACACACACACACACATAATCACGCACACAACCACACACACAACACATATAAATAACATATATATCATGATATACACATATATATATAAATAAATTAAACAACCTACACAAACACACACACAATAATAAATACACAGATATACATACAACATATATGTAATGTATATAATATTATATGTTATAAAATATATATTCATATGGACATCTATCTATCTATCTATCTATCTATCTATCTACCTATCTCTATCTGTCTATCTACTATCTATCTATATATATATAATATACATATATATAAAGACATTAAACAAACAAACACAAACACACACACAGACACATCCACACACACACACACACACACACCACACACACACACACACACACACACACACACACACTCCATCTTCAGAAGCAGTAGCAGCAAACTACAGGGTACTGTCGTCCGGTAAGGGGAGATACAGTCCATTACACAGACGACAAGAGACATGTGGCCATTTGTCAGGTCTGTTCACTCCCTGTTATGGCTTCTTCACACACTGAACACCATTTACCTTAATGGCTGATACTGTCAACAGTCCGCCTGGACTGTTGGTCTGTACTGATGTTGTTAGCTGTTACCTGTAGTCTCTACTGTTACCTGTTACCTGTCTGTAAGCCCTGTACTGTTACCTGTTACCTGTCTGTTGTACTGATGTTGTTACCTGACTGTTACCTGTCTGTTAGTCTGTACTGTTGTTGTTACCTGTTACATGTCTTTAGTCATGTACTGATGTTGTTACCTGACTGTACCTGTCTGTTAGTCTTACTGATGTTGTTACCTGTTACCTGTCTGTAGTGTTAGTCTGTACTGTTGTTGTTACCTGACTGTTACCTGACTGTTACCTGTATGTTAGTCTGTACTGTTGTTGTTACCTGTCTGTTATCTGTACTGATGTTGTTACCTGACTGTTACCTGTACTGATGTTGTTTACCTGTTACATGTCTGTTAGTCTGTACTGATGTTGTTACCTGACTGTTACCTGTCTGTTAGTCTGTACTGATGTTGTTACCTGTTACCTGTCTGTTAGTCTGTACTGTTGTTGTACCTGACTGTTACCTGACTGTTACCTGTCCGTTAGTCTGTACTGTTGTTGTTACCTGTCTGTTAGTCTGTACTGATGTTGTTACCTGACTGTTACCTGTCTGTTAGTCTGTACTGTTGTTGTTACCTGTCTGTTAGTCTGTACTGATGTTGTTACCTGACTGTTACCTGTCTGTTAGTCTGTACTGTTGTTGTTACCTGACTGTTACCTGTCTGTTAGTCTGTACTGTTGTTGTTACCTGTCTGTTAGTCTGTACTGATGTTGTTACCTGACTGTTACCTGTCTGTTAGTCTGTACTGTTGTTGTTACCTGACTGTTACCTGTCCTTAGTCTGTACTGTTGTTGTTACCTGTCTGTTAGTCTGTACTGATGTTGTTACCTGACTGTTACCTGTCTGTTAGTCAGGCAAGCTATTTGCAGGAGAACAGAAGCTTATGAAAATGAAATACAAAGCAGCCAAGTATTAACTCTGCAGAGCGTTCCATTGAGTGTCCAGTATGCGGCCATCTGTGTGCATCAGACTTTGGCCTGAGATCCCACATGAGGGTACACAAACAAATTGCTAGGCTGGACTTTATCGACCACGATAGTCGACTTTATGTATTAGTACACAGTGTCCTTAGTAAACTGGATCAGAACGAGCACTGTTGAACTTCATCAAAGTGACCCATCAGCAGTGCATGGCCATGACCTACTGTGGTGAGTGTCCCCACAGCGGTTTGCCATCTCTGGCTCCTGTGGATTTCCTGGCACTGACACACGGACAGAATGAACGTGAGGTTGGTGATGTGGTGTGAAGCCGGGATAAGCAGTGTGGGATTACCACCATAACAGTCAGTATCACTCGCTATTATGCTGCTTCCATCAGTTTTAATCACTGCACTACACACAGACACACACACACACACACACACAGACACACACACACACACACACAACACACACACACACACACACACACACACACACACACACACACACACAAACGCAGACAGACACTAATATCACTTATAGTGAAAAGACGTTAAATCAAGCAACGAACGAACGAACGCAGACAGACTTACGCAAGCACACACAATCGCGCAAGCACACACGCACACTCACGCAAGCACACACTCAATCCCTCGCGCGCGCGCACACGCACACACATACGCACGCACACACACTCACTCACTCAGACATGCACACATTCACAACACATACACACACTCACGCAAACGCAGTCTCTCTCACACACACACACACACACACACACACACACACACACACATACACGCTCTCTCTCTCTCTCTCACCACACACACACACATACAACACACTCTCTCTCTCTCTCTCTCACACACACACACACACACACACACACACACACACACACACGCTCCTCTCTCTCTCTCTCACACACACACACACATACACGCTCGCTCTCTCTCACATACAACACGCTCTCTCTCTCTCTCTCTCTCTCTCTCTCTCTCTCTCACACACACACACACACACACACACACACGTACACCGTAAGCACGTTTTCTCTCTCTCTGTCTCTCTCTTTTTCTCACTCTCTCTCTCTCTCTTTCTTTCTCTCTCTCTTTCTCTCTCTTTCTTTCTCTCTCTCTCTCTCTTTCGCTCTCTCTCGCTTTCTCCCTCTCTCTCTTTCTCTCTCTCTCTTTTCTCTCTCTCTCTTTCTCTCTCTCTTTTTTTCTCTCTCCCCCACCCTCTTCCTCTGTGTCTCTTTTCTTGTCCAAAGGTGGTGACACAAGATGTGTGTTGCAATCTACACACAACGTCACGACAAACAAACACTGGTGATGTAGGCTGCAAGGAACAAACAAACAAACACACACACACATACACACACACACACACACAAACACACGCACGCACGCACACAAACACACACACACACACACACACAACACACACACACACACACACACACACACACACACACACACACACACACACACACACACACACACACACACACACACACACACACAACACGAACACCAACAACAATGTTAGGAGTCGGGTGGGAATGGGGAGATGGACAGATACAGATGTAAATGCTCTGAGAAACAAAGGACTTAAAAGAAACCAGAAGAACAAGAAAACCAATGTAAGCGCGTATTTAACAAAACAAGACAAGACAAGCGCAAACCTTCGGCCAACCGGCCTTTGTCAAGCGCGAACGCACGGTCACAAACAGATCACAAACACCAAACAATGGATAATAAAAACAGGACTAAAACCTTCCCTGCCGCCTCGTCCAGTGGATAAAAAGGGGACCAAAAGGACTTAAATTGCAATGGTAGAGAGAGAGAGAGACAGACAGACAGGGAGGGAGGGAAAGAGAGAGGGAGAGAGAGGGAGAGGGAGAGAGAGAGAGAGGGAGAGAGAGAGAGAGGGAGAGAGAGAAACAGAAAACAAGAGAGAGAGAGACAGAGGCAGAGAAAGAAAGAGAGAGAAAAAGCGAGAGAGAGAGAAGGAGAGAAAGCGAAGAGATAGAGAGAGAAAGCGAGAGAAGAGAGAGAGAGAGAGAGAGAGACGACAGAAGACAGAGACAGAGAGAGCGAGAGAGAAAGAGAGAGAGAAAGCGGATAATAGCGAGAGAAAGAGAACGAAAGAGAAAGGAAGATAAAGACAAAAGAGAAAGAGAGAGAGAAAGAGGAAAAGAGAGAGTTAAGAGACAGGTAGAGAGAGAGAGAGAGACAGAGAGAAGAGAGAGAGAGAGAAGAGAGAGAGAGAGAGAGAGAGAGTCTTCATCGACTGTTCTGTTTCACTGTGTGTGGATGTATGACCTGTCCTATCTGCGTTTTGAGGTTGTCTGCTCTTGAACGCCCCGTCCACAACCCACCATCCCCACCCCGGTCCTACCCACCCCCGATCTGCTGTAATAATCAGAGATGCTAAATCTGCCAGTCGATACTTCACAGCGTGTCCTAATGCCCTGTAATCATCTCTCTGAGCGCCACTCAGTTTCACGCTGATTTCTGTAGTGGTAGCACAATATTTTTATCATGGGAGTTGTACAGGGACATCATTGTCACTTGTCTAATACAGCGAGTTGATTGGTGTTGTAATTTCACGATGATTCTCCGCTACTGTTCCCCCAAGTGACTTGCCGTGTTGTTCACGCCCGGTAAACCCACACACAAGGGGGTTGCAAAATGGCCGATTGTGTCCCCTTAACGACTTTCCCTCTGTTCTCTCCGACGTCAGGTCCTAACACAAGCGGTTTACGACCTGGGCCTAATCATCCGGATAAAAGATCAACACGCTGGAATTAACTGCAGTAGAATGAAGAACAATGGAGACCGTGGTGTTGGGTCTCCTATGCCTGTTGGTCTGGTTAACTGCATGTCTTCATATCCCATTAAAGTAACGTTCTCCTTCAGACCTTGACGGGGACCTACGTGACTACTGTTATAGACACAGCGCCATGGGGCAATAAGCTTCTGTGTTTTTTCACAAGGGACTTAACATTATATGCTCCGCTCTGTTCTACCAGTGATTACCATATTCATGCACTCTGTTCTACCAGTGATTACCATATTCATACACTCTGTTCTACCAGTGATTACCATATTCATACACTTTGCTCTGTTCTAACAGTGATTACCATATTCATACACTCTGTTCTGTTCTACCTGTGATTACCATATTCATACACTCTGCTCTGTTCTACCAGTGATTACCATATTCATACACTCTGTTCTGTTCTACCAGTGATTACCATATTCATACACTCTGCTCTGTTCTACCAGTGATTACCATATTCATACACTCTGTTCTGTTCTACCAGTGATTACCATATTCATACACTCTGCTCTGTTCTACCAGTGATTACCATATTCATACACTCTGCTCTGTTCTACCAGTGATTACCATATTCATACACTCTGCTCTGTTCTACCAGTGATTACCATATTCATACACTCTGTTCTGTTCTACCAGTGATTACCATATTCATACACTCTGCTCTGTTCTACCAGTGATTACCATATTCATACACTCTGTTCTGTTCTACCAGTGATTACCATATTCATACACTCTGCTCTGTTCTACCAGTGATTACCATATTCATACACTCTGCTCTGTTCTACCAGTGATTACCATATTCATACACTCTGCTCTGTTCTACCAGTGATAACCATATTCATGCACTCTGCTCTGTTCTACCAGTGATTACCATATATTCATACACTCTGCTCTGTTCTACCAGTGATTACCATATTCATGCACTCTGCTCTGTTCTACCAGTGATTACAATATTCATGCACTCATGTTCATTTTCTTGTCACAGTGGATTTGCCATGTGAAAGTCGGGTTGCTCTCCCCTTTGAGAGTAGCGCGTCGCCGTGGTACAGTGCCACCCAATTTTTCCACCAAGACTTCAGAAAGGCAAGAAGGGTAAATGGCCTTTAAGGGATGGGACCTGGGAAATCAACCTATCTCTCCAATGTTTTATAATAGGGCAGCCGTGCGAAAGCCCTGCTCTGATTTTCAACTGCCGTGGGATGTTTTCAGCGTGTGCAGGCCAGAAGGCGTAAGGTTCGACTCTTTCTTCGTCCCCTTCCGAAGGACCAGACGTTCACTTGGATTTTCCGGTCAAACTGAGGAGAAAGCCGAGGCCTTAACGGGAAACGAACCCTGAAACTTCGAATTCAGTTACTGGCAGACGAACGTCTGAACCATACTGCCACTCTTCTCCTCTGTCAGAATCAGACTCTTTAATAATAATAATAATAATAATAATAATAATAATAATAACAATATTTGTATAGCGCAAAATGTTGATAGAAATCAAATCTAAGCGCTGAAATACACACACACACACAACACACACACACACACACACACACACACACACACACACACACACACACACACACACACACACACACACACACACACACATACACACACACACACACACACACACACACAACATGGCTATAAATGGGAAAAAAGAAGAAAACTAGTGGAAATTTATAGAGAACATATTATATACAAATATATATTACAATGTCATTCCACACCGAGCGGAGACAGGCTGCAGAGGGGATTGAGTGAAGTCAGGATTTTATGCAGAGGAGAATCGGTGAGTTTTGAGAGCGGACTTGAAGGAGACAAAAGTAGGTTGATGACGGACAGAGCGAGGACTGGGTTAAAAAAGAGTATACATCGCTTATTTCTCTCTCTCTCTCTCTCCCCCCCCCCTCTCTCTCTCTCTCTCTCCCTCTCTCTTTTATCATGTGCCAAAACACGATAGAAGATAAAGCATATTTTGTTTTAATCCGCCTTGTAGAAGATAGTATGTACTGTTACAGTTTATGTATTCCATTTAAATAGCTCATGGCTTGTAAACATGAAAGGACAGTTAAACATTTGTCAAGCTTATCTGTACAAAACTAAGATTTATCACTATATAATAATAAAACATGTGGTCGTCATGATATCAAATGGTCTTGGTCCTGCTTTTTATTATTTGTATCCTTTCCTGAGGGACCACCGTCTATATAAGGAGAAAGGTGGCAGAATGGTTCATAATAATAATAATTAATATAATAATTACAATATTTATATAGCGCAAAATCTTGATAAAATCAAATCTAAGCGCTGAAGCAGACACACACGCAAGCACGCACGCACGCACGCACGCACACACACGCACGCACACACACACACACACACACACACACACACACACACACACACACACACACGCATGGCTATAAATGGGGAGAAAGAATAAAAGCAATAAAAGCAAGAATAAAACCAATGGAAAATTATAGAGAGCATAGCATATACAATTATATATTATAACCATGTGATTCCCTCCGAGCGGAGACAGGCTGCAGAGGGGGGGGGGGGGGGTTGAGTGAGGTTAGGATTTTATGCGGAGGAGAAAAGGTGAGTTTTGAGAGCGGACTTGAAGGAGACAAAAGTAGGTTGCTGACGGAC
>JAPXFY010000015.1:1378266-1380766 GCA_030674185.1 Monoplex corrugatus
CCTGTCATGCTCAGTGTGCTCCAAACTGTATGTGGGTGAGACAAACCGCTCACTGAATGACCGTTTCGTGGAACATTTAAGATCCATGAAACTGAACTACAACAACCCCATAGGCCAACATTTCAATAGCCCCCAACACAGCTACATCCATGCACAGATTTCAGCAGTATGGCAAAACACCAGAGACCAACAATACAGAAAATATATGGAGAACTGCATCATCCACCGACTGGGAACGGTCCAGCCGACGGGCCTGAACACCAGAACTGCCGACGCGTAGCGGTGCCCGGGTCCTTTCCTTGTCCTACTAATCCCAGCTCATGGGTTTATATGCAGGCCTGAGGCCCGTGCCATGATCACCATACACATGACACCTGTGACGTTAGTGCATATGGAATTCGCTCTGAACGCAGAGACGTCATCTTGAGAAAGTGAAAGGAAAAACACAGTACGAATCATTCAGTCAACCGTTAACTGTGAGTGAGGGCAGTGTGGGTTAAGACAGAAAGACGTGGGTAAGATTAACAACACAACAAACGCACTGGACCTAACCCACAACGACAATTTACATTTCACAGTCTAACAGACACATCGAAGCCGACGGGGTTGGGTGGTGGTGATGGTAACCCCCCCCCCCCCCCCCCGAACAAACAAAGAAAAAATAAATCACGAGGAAAACCCTTTATAATAAGGAAACGTTCTTTCATTTTAAAACCACAAGTTCGAAATAAAGCTTTCGTGATATTTTATCAAAATAGCTGGGAAAGGTGTTCAGGGGATCAGAGCAGTGATGTTTTGGGAAAGGAAAGTGTTTTTTGTATCATTAGCACACAGTCATAAAAGTCAACCTACGTCTTTACTGTTAGTCTTGACTGTTGGCTGTTTTGTACTATTTCAGTTTAACGACAACGTGTGTGTGTGTGTGTGTGTGTGTGTGTGTGTGTGTGTGTGTGTGTGTGTGTGTGTGTGTGTGTGTGTGTGTGTGTGTGTGTGTGTGTGCGTGTGTGTGTGTGTCTGCAAGTAAGAGAGAGACTGTGTGTTTTAGTTTAACGAAAACGTGTATGTGTGTCCGTGTGTGCGTGCGTGTGTGTTGTGGCCTTTCAGTTTAACGATGTGTGTGTGTCAGTGTGCGCGTGTGTGTGTGTGTGAGTGTAAGAGAGAGAGAGAGAGAGAGAGAGAGAGAGAGAGAGAGAGAGAGAGAGAAAGAGACAGACAGACAGACAGACAGACAGAGACTGAGACAGAGAGAGAGAGAGAGAAAGAGAGAGAGAGAGATAGATAGAGAGAGAGAGAAGAGAGAGAGAGAGAGAGAGAGAGAGAGAGAGAGAGAGAGAGAGGAGAGAGAGAGAGAGAGAGAAACTGTGCATTTCAGTTTAACAATTTAACAATAACGAGTGTGTGTGTGTGTGTGTGTATGTGTGTGTGTGTGTGTGTGTGTGTGTGTGTGTGTGTGTGTGTGTGTGTGTGTGTGTGTGTGTGTGTGTGTGTGTGTGTGTGTGTGTGTGTGTGTGTGTGTGTGTAGACTTGTGACAGTTTTATTTAAGTACATCACGGACAATAGTCAAGTCTTTGGAGGTTTCATGGCAGCATTAACCTTTAGACGACGCCATCTCTGCTAACACCTTCATCGTATTAGAGGACATCTTTTTTAAATTGGCTGTATCTTTAACTTTGAAATGTTCACAGATGTTAAGGAGGATGAGGGGCGGGGGGGTTGGGGGGGGGGGTAACAACCAAGAACTGTTGGAACAACCTCACAGTAGATATTGACCATCTGAACATACCTCTGAGGCTCTTAAAGATATGGTAATCCCAGTCCTTTAGTTTATTATACCTCATTTATCTATTTATTTATTTATTTATTTATTCCCTTTGTGTCCCCAGTATGTGGGCTGTACTTTTCACGTGCTGTCGTATGTACAGGAGGGCTTTCACAGGTTTGATCTTTTTCATCCGCCTTTAAGGCAGTCATACCACGTTTCGGGGTTATGCATGCAGGGTGTTTTCGTGTTTCTATAAGCCACCAGAAGCTGATGTGGCTGACAGGATCTTTAACATGTCCAGTGTTTTGCGTGTGGATACACACGAAGTAGGTTGAGGCACGTGCGTGTCTGTGCTGATTTGTTATAGGAGAGTGGAGAAATGTCCAACCTCACCCATCCCCCGGTAAGGATGCTGGGGGCTCTTTCCGTGTGAATAGCATCCCACCTTCTGGATATTTTGCATATCCCCACCTTCTGGATATTTTGCATATCCCCACCTTCTGGATATTTTGCATATCCCACCTTCTGGATATTTGCATATCCCCACCTTCTGGATATTTTGCATATCCCCACCTTCTGGATATTTTGCATATCCCCACCTTCTGGATATTTTGCATATCCCCACCTTCTGGATATTTTGCATATCCCGCCTTCTGGATATTTGCTATCCCACCTTCTGGATATTTTGCATATCCCCACCTTCTGGATATTTTGCATATCCCCACTTCTGGATATTT
>JAPXFY010000015.1:1388266-1390766 GCA_030674185.1 Monoplex corrugatus
AGAGAAAAAAAGGCATAGACAAGCCACACATCATCAGACAAAGACTCAAACAGAAGAGAACAAAGGCATAGACAAGCCACACACCATCAGACAAAGACTCAAACAGAAGAGAACAAAGGCATAGACAACCCACACACGATCAGACAAAGACTCAAACAGAACAGAACAAAGGCATAGACAAGCCACACACCATCAGACAAAGACTCAAACAGAACAGAACAAAGCATAGACAACCCACACACCATCTGACAAAGACTCAAACAGAACAGAACAAAGGCATACATAACCCACACACCATCAAAGACTCAAACAGAAGAGAACAAAGGCATAGACAACCCACACACCATCAGACAAAGACTCAAACAGAACAGAACAAAGGCATAGACAAGCCACACACCATCAGACAAAGACACAAACAGAAGAGAACAAAGGCATAGACAAGCCACACACCATCAGACAAAGACTCAAACAGAAGAGAACAAAGGCATAGACAAGCCACACACCATCAGACAAAGACTCAAACAGAAGAGAACAAAGGCATAGACAAGCCACACACCATCAGACAAAGACTCAAACAGAAGAGAACAAAGCATAGACAACCCACACACCATCAGACAAAGACTCAAACAGAAGAGAACAAAGGCATACATAACCCACACACCATCAGACAAAGACTCAAACAGAAGAGAACAAAGGCATAGACAAGCCACACACCATCAGACAAAGACTCAAACAGAAGAGAACAAAGGCATAGACAAGCCACACACCATCAGACAAAGACTCAAACAGAAGAGAACAAAGGCATAGACAAGCCACACACCATCAGACAAAGACTCAAACAGAAGAGAACAAAGGCATAGACAAGCCACACACCATCAGACAAAGACTAAAACAGAAGAGAACAAAGGCATAGACAAGCACACATCATCAGACAAAGACTCAAACAGAAGAGAACAAAGGCATAGACAAGTCACACACCATCAGACAAAGACTCAAACAGAAGAGAACAAAGGCATAGACAAGCCACACACCATCAGACAAAGACTCAAACAGAACAGAACAAAGGCATAGACAAGCCACACACCATCAGACAAAGACTCAAACAGAAGAGAACAAAGGCATAGACAAGCCACACACCATCAGACAAAGACTCAAACAGAACAGAACAAAGGCATAGACAAGCCCACACACCATCAGACAAAGACTCAAACAGAACAGAACAAAGGCATAGACAAGCCACACACCATCAGACAAAGACTCAAACAGAAGAGAACAAAGGCATAGACAACCCACACACCATCAGACAAAGACTCAAACAGAAGAGAACAAAGGCATAGACAAGCCACACACCATCAGACAAAGACTCAAACAGAACAGAACAAAGGCATAGATGACATGGAAGGGGACATGAAAGAAAAGAACACAGAAAAAGACAGACAAGACAAGTGTTCAGAAAGACAATGTGTTCACAAAGAGAAGACAAGTGTTCAAAAAGAGAAGACAAGTGTTCAAAAAGAGAAGACAAGTGTTCAGAAAGAGAAGACAAGTGTTCAGAAAGAGAAGACAAGTGTTCAGAAAGAGAAGACAAGTGTTCAGAAAGAGAAGACAAGTGTTCACAAAGAGAAGACAAGTGTTCACAAAGAAAAGACAAGTGTTCACAAAGAGAAGACAAGTGTTCACAAAGAGAAGACAAGTGTTCACAAAGAGAAGACAAGTGTTCACAAAGAAAAGACAAGTGTTCACAAAGAGAAGACAAGTGTTCAGAAAGAGAAAACAAGTGTTCAGAAAGAGAAAAGTGTTCAGAAAGAGAAGACAAGTATTCAGAAAGAGAAGACAAGCGTTCACAAAGAGAAGACAAGTGTTCACAAGAAAAGACAAGTGTTCAGAAAGAAAGACAAGTGTTCAGAAAGAGAAAAGTGTTCAGAAAGAGAAAACAAATGTTCAGAAAGAGAAAACAAGTGTTCAGAAAGAGAAAAGTGTTCAGAAAGAGAAAACAAGTGTTCAGAAAGAGAAAACAAGTGTTCAGAAAGAGAAAAGTGTTCAGAAAGAGAAGACAAGTGTTCAGAAAGAGAAGACAAGTGTTCACAAAGAGAAGACAAGTGTTCACAAAGAGAAGACAAGTGTTCACAAAGAGAAGACAAGTGTTCACAAAGAGAAGACAAGTGTTCACAAAGAGAAGACAAGTGTTCAGAAAGAGAAGACAAGCGTTCAAAAAGAGAAGACAAATGTTCAGAAAGAGAAGACAAGTGTTCAGAAAGAGAAGACAAGTGTTCAGAAAGAGAAGACAAATGTTCAGAAAGAGAAGACAAGTGTTCAGAAAGAGAAGACAAATGTTCAGAAAGAGAAGACACGTGTTCAGAAAGAGAAGACAAGTGTTCACAAAGAGAAGAAAAGTGTTCAGAAAGAGAAGACAAGTGTTCACAAAGAGAAGAAAAGTGTTCACAAAGAGAAGAAAAGTGTTCAGAAAGAGAAGACAAGCGTTCAAAAAGAGAAGACAAAT
>JAPXFY010000015.1:1400766-1415766 GCA_030674185.1 Monoplex corrugatus
GTGGTGTTGTAAGCTGGAAGGGCTGGCTGGTTGACTGGCATCTGGTGTTGTAAGCTGGAAGGGCTGGCTGGTTGACTGGCATCCTGGTCAGGGTGGCCAAACCACTTGACCCACTGTTGTGTGATGTAATGGTTGACAGGTGTTTTGTGATGTGATGGTTGACAGGTCTAGTGTGATGTAACGGTTGACAGGTGTTGTGTGATGTAATGGTTGACAGGTTTGTGTTCTGTAACGGTTGACAGGTCTAGTGTGATGTCATGGTGACAGGTGTTATGTGATGTAATGGTTGACAGATGTTTTGTGATGTGATGGTTGACAGGTCTAGTGTGATTTAATGGTTGACAGATGTTGTGTGATGTAACGGTTGACAGGTGTTGTGTGATGTAACGGTTGACAGATGTTGTGTGATGTCATGGTGACAGGTGTTATGTGATGTAATGGTTGACAGATGTTGTGTGATGTGATGGTTAACAGGTCTAGTGTGATTTAATGGTTGACAGATGTTGTGTGATGTAACGGTTAACAGGTGTTGTGTTGATGTAACGGTTGACAGATGTTGTGTGATGTCATGGTGACAGGTGTTATGTGATGTAATGGTTGACATATGTTGTGTGATGTGATGGTTGACAGGTCTAGTGTGATTTAATGGTTGACAAGATGTGTTGTGTGATTAATGGTTGACAGATGTTGTGTGATGTAACGGTTGACAGTGTTGTGTGATGTAACGGTTGACAGATGTTGTGTGATGTCATGGTGACAGGTGTTATGTGATGTAATGGTTGACAGATGTTGTGTGATGTCATGGTTGACAGGTGTTGTGTGATATAATGGTTGACAGTGTTGTGTGATGTAATGGTTGACAAGTGTTGTGTGATGTAACGGTTGACAGGTGTTGTGTGATGTAACGGTTGACAGGTCTAGTGTGATGTAACGGTTGACAGATGTTGTGTGATGTCATGGTGACAGGTGTTGTGTGTGTAATGGTTGACAGGTGTTGTGTGATGTCATGGTGACAGGTGTTGTGTGATGTAACGGTTGACAGATGTGTGTGATGTCATGGTGACAGGTGTTATGTGATGTAATGGTTGACAGATGTTGTATGATGTCATGGTTGACAGGTGTTGTGTGATATAATGGTTGACAGATGTTGTGTGATGTCATGGTTGACAGGTGTTGTGTGATATAACGGTTGACAGGTGTTGTGTGTGTAATGGTTGACAAGTGTTGTGTGATGTAACGGTTGACAGGTGTTGTGTGATGTAATGGTTGACAGGTGTTGTGTGATGTAATGGTTGACAGGTGTTGTGTGGATGTAATGGTTGACAGGTGTTGTGTTGATAATAGGTTGACAGGTTGTTGTGTGTGGTGTTAACATGGTTGACAGTGTGTGTGTAATTGGTTGACAGGTGTTGATGTGATGTAAAGGTTGACGTGTTGTGTGATGTAATGGTGACAGTGTTGTGATGCATGCAGTGGTCTGCAAGTGTTGTGTTATATTGGTTGACATGTATTGTGTGATGTGTAATGGATGACAGTGTGTTACACAACATTTGGATCTATGTCCTGATGTGTGTGTTTGCTGTTGCTGTTGAGAGACATGTCATCTGACAGGTTGTGATCGTTGTCTGAAGTGTTGTGTTTTGATGTCCTGTTGCTGTTGTGAGACATGTCATCTGACAGGTTGTGATCGTTGTCTGAAGTGTTGTGTTTGATGTCCTGTTGCTGTTGTGAGACATGTCATCTGACAGGTTGTGATCGTTGTCTGAAGTGTTGTGTTTGATGTCCTGTTGTGAGGCATGTCATGTGACAGGTTGTGATCGTTGTCTGAAGTATTGTGTTTGGTGTCCTGTTGCTGTTGTGAGACATGTCATGTGACAGGTTGTGATCGTTGTCTGAAGTGTTGTGTTTGATGTCCTGTTGCTGTTGTGAGACATGTCATCTGACAGGTTGTGATCGTTGTCTGAAGTGTTGTGTTTGATGTCCTGTTGTGAGACATGTCATCTGACAGGTTGTGATCGTTGTCTGAAGTGTTGTGTTTGATGTCCTGTTGCTGTTGTGAGACATGTCATGTGACAGGTTGTGATCGTTGTCTCAAGTGTTGTGTTTGATGTCCAGGTCTGGCACTGGTAAGTCAGTGTGGGTACAGCGACTGTGCTGATCATTCTGGCTTTTGTTTCCATAGGAATGCTGGGGTGTTTAGGAGTGAAAATGGATAGTTCATAGACTTTGCCTTTTGGGCACTTCTATCAATATCCATGTCCATTTTTTCCATCTTCAGTGAGCAAGCTTTCTGTCGCATTGTGTATAATGTGTGTCTGTTGTTGTCCCGTTACTTTGGTAACAAGTGTCCATCCTTGCACCGTTAAGGATGTAATAGAAATCCGTTTACACCCTCTGTAAGAAATGTGTGTAATGATCAGTCAGTATGTCACAAGTAGTCATGTTGTAGGTCTCCCTATTAAAACTGTCCCTGTCCTATAGAGACCTGGACAGCAGTGCCCAGCAACCAACATTACCAAAGACGGGATGTGTAAGAGTGAGTGTGATATAATTTGTCGAAATGTCCAGTGCCACGGGCATATCCTTAGATGGTTCGCGTGACTACAATGATAAGTGTATTTAATTTTCTTTCCAGATGTTCTTTTTCCAGGGACATCGATGCATTTAGATGTGTGTGTGTGTGTGTGTGTGTGAGAGAGAGAGAGAGGAGAGAGAGAGAGGGGAGAGAGGAAGGGAGGACTGTGACAACAGCTAACAGAATTAGAGAGGAAGACTCAGAAACAAGACACAGTGACACACATAGAAACGAGGAGAAAAGACTAACGCCATATTACACGACGACCAAAAAACAATCCCAAAAGACATTGTTCCTCACTCAAGGACAGTCCTAAAATCTTGTTGACAATCGTCAAGGACAGTCCTAAGATCCTTATTGACAATCGACGGACAGTCCTAAGATCTCGTTGACAGTGGTCAGGACCATCCTAAAGCTTATTGACAATGCTAAAGACAGTCTCAGATTATTCGCAGCACTCAAGACAGTCCTATAAACTTTTTTGCTATACTCGAGAACAGTCCTAAAAACCTTATTGGCACCACTCAACGGCAGTCCTAAAAACCTTATTGGCACCACTCAACGGCAGTCCTAAAATCCTTATTGGCACCACTCAACGGCAGTCCTAAAAACCTTATTGGCACCACTCAACGGCAGTCCTAAAAACCTTACTGGCAGTGCTCACACACAGTCCACGAGACCTATCCATACTACCCAAGGAAGTTCTCCAGGAGTTATGGGCACCACTCAAAACACGGCCCCAGGGGTCCTGAACGGGTGCAAGTGGACATTGGAGAAGGTGTTGACCTCAGTGGGGCGGTCAGTAAATCTGGCCGTCAGTGGTGATCACTGTCCCTTCACTGGTTCCCCACCTGCACTAAAATCATGTGCAATGGCTGCTGACAGTTTTCAGTCTGTCTGTGTTCACACAACGCTCACCTGCCGTTGATGGCGTCTCCTTTTCCTGGCTGTCTTTGGTGGGAACTGCTAGTCTTGTTGTCTTGGTGATGGTGGGAGTGATGGTGATGGTGCCGGTGATGGTGGTGGTGATGGTGTGTTCATGGTGATGTAGGTGGTAGTGGGTGTGGTGGATTAATTGTAGTGATGTATCTGTTATAGCAATGGTGTAAGTTGTGGAAGTGGCAGAAATAGCAGTAGTCGTCATGTAACGCTCACTCTCTCTCTCTCGTTCACTCTCTCTCTCTTTCTCTCTCGCTCTCTCTTTCTCTCTCTCTCTCTCTCTCTCTCTCTCTCTCTCTCTCGTTCGCTCTATCTCTCTCGTTCGCTCTCTATCCCTCCCCCTCTCTCTGTCTCTCTCCCTCCTTCTCTCTCTGTCGTTCGTCCTCTAAAGTCTGAACTCTTCCTCCCCCTCTCTCTCTCGCTCTCTCGTTTTCTCTCTCTTTCTCTCTCTCTCTCTCATCTCTCTCTCAGTCTCTCTCTCTCTCCCTCTCTTTCTCGCTCTCTCGTTTTCTTTCTCTTTGTCTCTCTCTCTCTCTCGCTCTCTCTCTCTCTCAGTCTCTCTCTCTCTCCCTCTCTCTCTCCCCCCTCACTCTCTCTCACTGTGCCTCTCTCGCTCTCTCTCTCTCAAAAGAAACGTGAATTTGAAGAAGCAAAAATAAATAAACTCAAAGACTCTATTAAAGACTCAAAATTATTCTGGTTGGCAATCAGAACACTTAATAGAAAAGCCATAATTTATAACGAAATAAGCCTTAATCAGTGGAATGAACACTTTCACACAATATTTCAAAGTTCTGGATCCGGGGCAGAAATTGAAGATGATGGCAATTTGGATACAAATGAGTACGAAGAACCATTATTTAATGATGCAATATCAAGAAGGGAGATAATTGACAGTATTAAAAAATTGAAAAATGGTAAAAGTGCTGGACCAGACAAAATTCTGGGAGAAATGTTAAAGCATTCCAGCGATTCAGTGTTAAATTTTATAGTTATTCTATTTAATCGGTTATTTGAAAATGGTATTTTCCCCACAGAATGGGCCAAATCTATTATTGTCCCCACACATAAGAAAGGAGATGTAAACAACCCAGACAACTACCGAGGGGTTGCACTCACAAGTGTTTTAGGCAAAGTTTATACAAATATATTAAATAAACGACTTACGAAATGGGCAGAGAGGGAAGAAAAATATAATAGAAGAACAAGCAGGATTTCGATCTGGATACAGTACAATAGATCACATTTTCACGCTGTACGCTTTAGTCCAAAAATACCTTCTTAATCACACTAAACTATACGTAGCATTTGTAGATTTTCGCAAAGCATTTGACTCAGTTAATAGAAATGTACTTTGGGGTATTCTGCGAAAGAATGGAGTAAATGGTAAATTATATATGTCTCTTAAAAGTATATATAATTCTGTGTTAGCATGTGTTCGTGACAAAGATATGTACACCAACTTTTTCGAATGTCCACGAGGAGTGAAACAAGGATGTCTCCTCAGCCCCTTACTATTTTCAATTTTTATTAATGAGTTAGCGTTAGAAATAGCCAAAAAAGGGAGACATGGTGTACAGCTATTGCCTGGTGCTGTTGAAATTTTTTTTACTGCTATTTGCTGATGATGTGGTGCTTTTGTCAGACACTGTCATAGGGTTACAAAATCAACTAAATGCTTTAAAACATGAATCTGATAGGTTATTACTGTCTGTGAACCTAGAAAAGACGAATGTGATGATTTTCCGTAAGGGAGGACATCTTTCGGCTCGAGAAAAATGGGTTTATGGTGAGTCTGAAGTTAAAGTAATAAACTCATATAAATATCTAGGTATTATTTTTACAACAAAACTGAGTCTCCAAAGCGCATGGGTGGAAAGCAGCAAAAAAGGGAAAAGAGGAACGATGGAAATTTTAAGATCTTTAAGAAAATTGAACTGCACTGACTTCTCGATTTTTTGGAAACTTTTCGACTCACAAATTTAACCAATCTTAACGTATGGCTCAGAAATATGGGAGTTTTCGAGCAATCATAAAATGGAAAAGGTACATACATTTGCCATCAAACGCTTTCTTTCGGTACCATTGCATTCATCTAATAAAATGTTATATGGAGAAACTGGCCGTTATCCTTTGTTTTTGAAAACTCAAATGAAGTGTATTAAATACTGGTTGAAATTAACCCAGCTCCCAATGTCAAGATTGTGCAAGCAGGCATATGAGATGTTACTGAATCAATTAGACTCAGGTAAACAAAACTGGGCATATTTCGTTAAGAAAATGTTAACCACACATGGATTTGGTATTGTGTGGATGTGCCAGGGAGTTGGTTATGAACAAGGATTTATTTCAGAATTTAGGGATAGACTAGTTGATTCGTACAAGCAAAACTGGCACGCTCAAATGGAAGAATCTGAGAAATATGATTGGTTCCTTTCCTTTAAAAGTATATTTCAAACCGAAAAATATATAAAGGCCGTAACAAATAAATGGCACAGAAGCAATCTTGCTCGTTTTAGACTAAGAGCCCTAGGGCTAAATGCAACAACAAGATGGTTTTACTCAAATTCATCGGCACACTCTATTTGTCCCATGTGTAATGTAGAGACAGAAGATGAAATGCATTTTTTGTTTGTTTGCAAGTCGTATGAAAGTATACGATAAAAATGCATAATCTTTGATGAGGACATTTCGAGTCAAAGGGTCATTACCAGAATACTCATGACTGAAGATGAAAACTATCAAAAATCCCTCGCGAAATTTATCACCCTTGCTTGGGAAAGTCGGAGAAAGAAAACAACACATTAATAAATTAATGAAAGTTTATCTCCAGTGAAGATATCACTTTATACTGTTCTTATGTTTATTTGCCGGATTTAGGTCTTCCTCTTACTTATATGACTAATTACGTCGGGTGGTCAACTGTTTCTTCAACTTTTTGTTCAACTTTTTAAATTAATGTACGTTTATCTCCAGTGAAGATGTTACGTTATATTGTTTTTTTGTTTGTTTTCTGGATTTGGGTCTTCCTCTTATATGACTAATTATGTCAGGTGGTCAACTATTTAACATTTTGTTCAACTTTTTAAATTAATGTAAGTTTATATTCAGTGAAGATATCACTTTATACTGTTCTTATGTTTATTTGGCGGATTTGGGTCTTCCTCTTACCTATATGACTAATTACGTTGGGTGGTCAACTGTTTCTTCAACTTTTTGTTTAACATTTTGTTCAACTTTTTCCGTTCAATTTTTTTTTCTTCATCTTTAGGGAAAAAATTCAAATGGATGTATTGTCAGCCCTGACTATATTTATAAATCTTTGTTTCGAGAAAACGTCGCCGAAAAATTCAATGACTTTGTTTTATGCTCCTTGCCACAAGGACAAAAATGTCAATGGCAATAAACCATTTTCAGTTTCAGTTTCAGTTTCTCTTCTCTCTCTCTCTCTCTCGCTCGCTCGCTCGCTCGCTCTCTTGCTTTATATCTTACTCATTTGAAGTCCTGAACTATTCCTTACACTGGAAGAAAAAGTTCTGAAAGAGATGACGATAGTAATAATAATGATGATGATGGTACTACTGCTGCTGCCACTACTACTACTGCTTCTCCCATTACTATTACTACCACTACTACCGCTACTATTGATAATAACACTTTCAGTGATAACAGTGTAATGATAACGATGATACTACTTATATCAATGACAAGTATTTTGTTATCATTACTATTATCACTATTGTTATTTTTGTATTTTTTATCATCGTTATCATTGCTATTATTATTATTATAAATCGTTCTTTATAGCGCTTTTCTCCAAACTCATTTCGACACATTGCACATCACACATAATCAAACTTTTTTAGTGGAGCACAGAGAACTCAAGCTGTTAGGTGAGCTGACCACACTGCACTATGTTGTTGTACAGTCTGTATCTGTTAGGTGAGCTGACCACACTGCACTGTGTTGTTGTACAGTCTGTATCTGTTAGGTGAGCTGACCATACTGCACTATGTTGTTGTACAGTCTGTATCTGTTAGGTCAGCTGACCATACTGCACTATGTTGTTGTACAGTCTGTATCTGTTATGTCAGCTGACCACACTGCACTATGTTGTTGTACAGTCTGTATCTGTTAGGTCAGCTGACCACACTGCACTATGTTGTTGTACAGTCTGTATCTGTTAGGTCAGCTGACCACACTGCACTATGTTGTTGTACAGTCTGTATCTGTTAGGTCAGCTGACCACACTGCACTATGTTGTTGTACAGTCTGTATCTGTTAGGTCAGCTGACCATACTGCACTATGTTGTTGTACAGTCTGTATCTGTTAGGTGAGCTGACCACACTGCACTGTGTTGTTGTACAGTCTGTATCTGTTAGGTCAGCTGACCATACTGCACTATGTTGTTGTACAGTCTGTATCTGTTAGGTCAGCTGACCATACTGCACTATGTTGTTGTACAGTCTGTATCTGTTATGTCAGCTGACCACACTGCACTATGTTGTTGTACAGTCTGTATCTGTTAGGTCAGCTGACCACACTGCACTATGTTGTTGTACAGTCTGTATCTGTTAGGTCAGCTGACCATACTGCACTATGTTGTTGTACAGTCTGTATCTGTTATGTCAGCTGACCACACTGCACTATGTTGTTGTACAGTCTGTATCTGTTAGGTCAGCTGACCACACTGCACTATGTTGTTGTACAGTCTGTATCTGTTAGGTCAGCTGACCACACTGCACTATGTTGTTGTACAGTCTGTATCTGTTAGGTGAGCTGACCACACTGCACTATGTTGTTGTACAGTCTGTATCTGTTAGGTCAGCTGACCATACTGCACTATGTTGTTGTACAGTCTGTGTCTGTTAGGTCAGCTGACCATACTGCACTATGTTGTTGTACAGTCTGTATCTGTTAGGTCAGCTGACCATACTGCACTATGTTGTTGTACAGTCTGTATCTGTTAGGTGAGCTGACCACACTGCACTATGTTGTTGTACAGTCTGTGTCTGTTAGGTCAGCTGACCATACTGCACTATGTTGTTGTACAGTCTGTATCTGTTAGGTCAGCTGACCACACTGCACTATGTTGTTGTACAGTCTGTATCTGTTAGGTCAGCTGACCATACTGCACTATATTGTTGTACAGTCTGTATCTGTTAGGTCAGTTGACCATACTGCACTATGTTGTTGTACAGTCTGTATCTGTTAGGTCAGCTGACCACACTGCACTATGTTGTTGTACAGTCTGTATCTGTTAGGTCAGCTGACCATACTGCACTATGTTGTTGTACAGTCTGTATCTGTTAGGTCAGCTGACCACACTGCACTATGTTGTTGTACAGTCTGTATCTGTTAGGTCAGCTGACCATACTGCACTATGTTGTTGTACAGTCTGTATCTGTTAGGTCAGCTGACCATACTGCACTATGTTGTTGTACAGTCTGTATCTGTTAGGTCAGCTGACCATACTGCACTATGTTGTTGTACAGTCTGTATCTGTTAGGTCAGCTGACCACACTGCACTATGTTGTTGTACAGTCTGTATCTGTTAGGTCAGCTGACCACACTGCACTATGTTGTTGTACAGTCTGTATCTGTTAGGTCAGCTGACCATACTGCACTATGTTGTTGTACAGTCTGTATCTGTTAGGTCAGCTGACCACACTGCACTGTGTTGTTGTACAGTCTGTATCTGTTAGGTCAGCTGACCACACTGCACTATGTTGTTGTACAGTCTGTATCTGTTAGGTCAGCTGACCACACTGCACCATGTTGTTGTACAGTCTGTATCTGTTAGGTCAGCTGACCACACTGCACTGTGTTGTTGTACAGTCTGTATCTGTTAGGTCAGCTGACCACACTGCACCATGTTGTTGTACAATCTGTATCTTTGGTGGGTGTGTATGCTGTGTATACTTACTGTTTGCATAAGCCAGCCACTGACAAGATCTTTAACGTGCATAATTTGTAATATGTATGCGTATACTTACGAAGGGTATTTAGTCACTGGCAGGTGTACACACATGTTGACCTGGGAGATGGGAAAAATCTCCATCATTTACCCACCAGGTGGAGCTGTCTGAGTGGATCGAACCCAGTATTTTCGGACTGGAAGTTGAACTTCTGCCTTCTTGGCTTCCACGCCGGATAATCATCCTACATTCATGAATATGTTAAATAGCAACTACAAGAACTACTTCTGCCTGTCTTGTCAACATTCTTCATTGTCATTTCCGCCTATTTCTGCCATTTTCAACTTTTTCTGCCATTTCTCTTGCCTTTCTGCCATTTCTCCCTCTCTGTGCCATTTCTCTTGCCTTTCTGCCATTTCCTCCTCTGCCATTTCTCTTGCCTTTCTGCCATTTCTCCCTCTGCCATTTCTCTTGCCTTTCTGCCATTTGTCCCTCTGCCATTTCTCTTGCCTTTCTGCCGTTTGTCCCTCTGCCTTTTCTCTTGCCTTTGTGCCATTTCCCCCTCTGCCATTTTCTCTTGCCTTTGTGCCATTCCCCCTCTGCCATTTCTCTTGCCTGTCTGCCATTTCTCCCTCTGCCATTTCTCTTGCCTTTCTGCCATTTCTCCCTCTCTCTGCCATTTCTCTTGCCTTTCTGCCATTTTTCTCCCTCTGCCATTTCTCTTGCCTTTCTGCCCTTTCTCCCTCTCTCTGCCATTTCTCTTGCCTTTCTGCCATTTCTCCCTCTGCCATTTCTCTTGCCTTTCTGCCATTTCTCCCTCTGCCATTTCTCTTGCCTTTCTGCCCTTTCTCCCTCTGCCATTTCTCTTGCCTTTCTGCCATTTCTCCCTCTGCCTTTTCTCTTGCCTTTCTGCCATTTCTCCCTCTGCCATTTCTCTTGCCTTTCTGCCATTTGTCCCTCTGCCATTTCTCTTGCCTTTCTGCCATTTTTCCATCTGCCATTTCTCTTGCCTTTCTGCCATTTCTCTCTCTGCCATTTCTCTTGCCTTTCTACCGTTTGTCCCTCTCTCTGCCATTTCTCTTGCCTTTCTGCCATTTGTCCCTCTGCCATTTCTCTTGCCTTTCTGCCATTTGTCCCTCCGCCATTTCTCTTGCCTTTCTGCCATTTGTCCCTCTGCCATTTCTCTTGCCTTTCTGCCATTTCTCCCTCTGCATTTCTCTTGCCTTTCTGCCATTTATCCCTCTGCCATTTCTCTTGCCTTTCTGCCATTTCTCCCTCTGCCATTTCTCTTGCCTTTCTGCCATTTGTCCCTCTGCCATTTCTCTTGCCTTTCTGCCATTTCCCCCTCTGCCTTTTCTCTTTCCTTTCTGCCATTTCCCCCCTCTTTCTGCTATCTCCCCTACTTCTGCCATTTTTCTTTTTTCTGCCATTTCCCACTCTTTCTACGATTTTCCTCTCTCTCTGTGCCCTACCCCCCCCCCCCCCCCCCCGCCCACCCCAGCTCCGTCCAATGGTTTTAAAGTGAAGTGGACATGGCGTGAAGCAGGCCTAAAACCAGTGACTGACAATGTCGTTACTCTACGAACACGTAGATTGTTGTTTTATCGAAATATCGCTTTGTCCAACTTTGGCCTGAAGCACAGAACTGTCTAACAAGATCCCCATCATGGCCCTTCCCTCTTGCTTCTCCAGTGTTATCCCATCTGGCATTCCCGAGCTTAGAAGACCCGACGTCTAGATCCAGACCTCCAGACGTACAATAAAGCAGGAAATTAACAGAGTATTTTAACTCCATTTCAGGTCCCTTCCCGTCACTGTATCCGGTGGGTGCTACGATCCTCAGTATCGGGATAC
Source organism: Monoplex corrugatus (assembly GCA_030674185.1). Lineage (NCBI taxonomy): Eukaryota > Metazoa > Mollusca > Gastropoda > Littorinimorpha > Ranellidae > Monoplex > Monoplex corrugatus. The sequence goes on from JAPXFY010000015.1 coordinate 1,412,054, forward strand.
ACAGCCACCCTGCAGTGTTCACTTTCTTTTCTAATTGGATTGCTGCTTTGCACGGACACCAGAAAAGGATAGGGGTGAGTTATGAACTGTCCCCTTCCTCTATCCCTCCCTCTCTCCCTCTCACATTCTCTCGTTTCTGTCTGTCTGTGTGTGTGTGTGTGTCTGTCTCTGTCTCTGTGTGTGTCTCTCTCTTTGTGTGTATCTCTGTCTCACACTTTCTCACTCTCTCCCACTCTCTCTCATCTCTCTCTCTCTCTCACACACACACACATACTTTCTCTCTGTCTCTCTGTCTGTCTCTCCGTCTCTCTCTCTCTCTCAGTTAGTCTCTCCTGTCTCTGTCTCCCTCTGTCTCTCTGTCTGTCTGTCTGCCTGTCTCTCTCTCTCTCTGTCTGTCTGTTTCTCCTTCTCTCTGTCTCTGTCTCTCGCTCTCTTGTCTTCTGTCTGTCTGTCCTCTCTCTCTCTCTGTCTCTCTCTGTCTGTCTGTTTCTCCTTCTCTCTGTCTCTGTCTCTCGCTCTCTTGTCTCTGTCTGTCTGTCTCTCTCTCTCTCTGTCTCTCTCTGTCTGTCTGTTTCTCCTTCTCTCTGTCTCTGTCTCTCTCTGTCTCTCGCTCTCTTGCCTCTCTCTCTCTGTCTGTCTGTTTGTCTGTCTGTCTGTCTCTCTCTCGTTCACACAAAGTCTCCCATTTACCTTCTATTTCCTGGCTGTAGTGTATATGGGTCTCTCTCCTCTCTCTCTCTCTCTCTCCTCTCTCTCTCTCTCTCTCTCTCCTGTATGTGTGTGTGTGTGTGTGTGTTCTGTCCGGGTACATGCGTGGGTATGCGGGTGCGTTTGTGTTTGTTCGTGTGTATGTATGAGTGTATGTGTATGTGTGGGGGTAGGGGTGGGGTGTGTGGATAAGCGTCTACGTGGACATACACGTCCACATGTGTTTAATCAAGTTTAAATTGCATGTGTATGACGGAGATAGAAAGATAGAAAGAAGAGAGACAGAGATAAGTAGATAGATAGAGCGATAGAAGGATAGAGAGACAGACAAGGACAGAGACAGACACAGAGAGATAGGGCGAGGGAGGGAGGGAAGTGTTCATGTACTGTATGATGGAGGGAAGGAGGGAGGGAAACAGGGAGAGGTATCCCAGTACTGTATCAGTTAAAAAGGTCTCAAAAAGACGACGTACGGTCAGTGACCACAAAATCCATCTATAAACACAAACCCACCCAAACACAACACCCCAAACAACTGAACCACTATCACAACCACCTGTGTTGATCTTCCCCTTTCGAAAAAAGGATTACTGAGGATTACAATCACCCCCTCAAAAAGTGAAGATTATCTAAGGATTAACTTACAGTCCGGCCCTCAATCCATTTCCGCCCCCACCTTTGCCACACACCTTACGTGGTCGACTGGCCATTTGGTCCCAAGAATAATTTAATGTTAAATATGTGTTCACCAAGTTTCAGTCATACACACCGCGTTGATGCTGATTAAAAGAATCGGTACAAGCTTGAAGCTTGTAAGTCTTACGTTGTGTTATATCAGTATGTCTGTCTATCCACGGTTAAACCAAAGTGTCACACAAGCGTGAATCTTGTACAGGTCTCACTTCATGTTGTATCATTATATTCATTAATCATTCATCATTATCATCATCATCATCATCATCATCATCATCATCATCAACAACAACAACAACATCATCATCATCATCATCATCATCATCATCATCATCATCATCTGCCCTGCGGCATGGCGTTGGCGATCATAGCCCTTCGTACGAATTTATCTTTTGTCGCTGCAAGCACATTTCCCTGCCACCCCCCTTTCTGTCCTCATCCACTCCGCTGGTCCGTCCACTATTTTCTCCCTGGGTCGACCTGGTGTTCTTTTTCCCTCTAACTTTCCTGTTGTGACTAGGTGCTTGTCTTTTCCTAATCTTCTTCATAAATGTTCTTTTTGCGTCTGCCTCCTTCAAGAATGTCACGTTTGTTTTCTTTGCTGTCCATGGAACTTTTAACATTGTTCTTAGAAATTAATTTTCAGTTGCCTCAGTCTTGTTCTAACTCTGCGCGTTGACATTCGTCAATCAACACATGTTTAACTCAAAGCGTTACACAAGCTTGAAGCTTGTAGGTCTTAAAGCAAAGTTGTGTTATGATTATCCCTCTGTCAACTCATGTTTAAACTAAAGTGTCGATACAAGTTTGAAGCTTGTACAAGTCTGACTTCATGATGCTGTGTTATGATAGTGATCACTGAACTACACACATTTAAACCAAAATGTGACCCATCTCTTAACGTGGGCGTGGTCAGAATGGCCACTGATATAGTGTTGACCAGCGCCCGCCATCATCATCAGCCTTGTGCAAACCTCAGTCAGATGACAGATGTCAAGGCCTTCCGTTCCTTGGTGTTCCTGTCCCATCTCTCGTGCACTCAGGAAGTCGTCTGATGACGTCAGGAGGTTGTCTGATGGCATCTGTCTTGCCGAGGTACTAGCTACTTAAAGGGAATGGAACTTAGGTCGTCCGATGATGGTGCAATGATGAAGTGGATAAGACTTCAAAGTTCCAGTCGGATTGTCTGGGGTTCAATCCTGTTTGGTTACAGGGTGGACGACATTTTTCACGTCTCTCTGGTCAGCACGTGTGGAGAACTGTTAGTGCTTCGTGTGTGTACACACGCAGAACATGAAATACGCACGTTAAAGATCCTGTTAGTCACGTCAGTGTCTGGTGGCTTATGGAAACATGAAAACACCCAGCATGTACGTCCACTGACGACGGAGTGTGCAGACTGTGCAGCAACATACCGACTGCACACTGTAGACAAATACGTGCCGGGCTTACATGTATCCCATAAAAGTCGGAATGCTGAAAACAGGAAAATGACTGTCAAACTTTCAGCGGTCACTGACAGATTAATTACAAGCATTAAGATGGGCCTGCGGACAGGTCTGTGTGTTATTAAAGTCTGGGTTTGAACTCGAGACATCAGACCTTGGGGTCAAGGCTGTGGACAGCCAGCCACAAGACTTTGTGACTGGACGTAAAGAAGGAGAGCAGTTATTTGGTGAACAAGACACTTATCACCTGGAGGATCAGACACAAAGCCTGTCGTCTCTTTGATCACTTGGTGTGTGCTGATAAAGTGGAAAGGTTAAACTGGTCCCTGGTCCTTCCCTGTGCTGGTCAGCACCTTTAGGATAATAAAACGGTCATACAGACCGTTATCGGCCGTCCTCAAGTGTCACAGTGTGGATTATCACACCCTGGGTGAGCGTGTTATCTGGTAGTAGTCAGGTACCAGGTCTTACCTGGACATATGTTGACAGAGCGAGAGTGGGGGGGGGAGGTGTCTGTCCCACACCTAAAAACCGTTCCCCAAATACCTATGATCTTCAGGAAGCAGGTGTGTGTGTGATTTATCAACTGGATGGTGTGGGCGGACTGACAGATTACAGGTTGACCTTCCTACCCCCCTCCCCCCCCCCCCTGAAGTTGTTGGCCGTCACCTGTACCATTGTCATTGTCGTTATGGTGACTGGCATATCCTCTTCTCTACCTGTCGTCTGCGTCCTTTTTCAGGTAACATAATGACACGTCATTATTACGGCACCGCTAACTGCTCATCTCTACTCCCACACATGTACCTACGTGCGTGCATAATTCTCTCTGTCTCTTCCCATTTCTCTCTCTCTCTCTCTCTC
>JAPXFY010000015.1:1423266-1427102 GCA_030674185.1 Monoplex corrugatus
AGTAGTAGTAGTAGTAGTGTGGTAGTAGTAGTAGTAGTAGTAGTAGTGTGGTAGTAGTAGTAGTAGTAGTAGTGTGGTAGTAGTAGTAGTAGTAGTAGTGTGGTAGTAGTAGTAGTAGTAGTAGTAGTAGTAGTGTGGTAGTAGTAGTAGTAGTAGTAGTAGTAGTAGTAGTAGTAGTGTGGTAGTAGTAGTAGTAGTAGTAGTAGTGTGGTAGTAGTAGTAGTAGTAGTAGTGTGGTAGTAGTAGTAGTAGTGTGGTAGTAGTAGTAGTAGTAGTAGTAGTGTGGTAGTAGTAGTAGTAGTAGTAGTAGTGTGGTAGTAGTAGTTAGTAGTTAGTAGTAGTAGTAGTAGTAGTAGTAGTGTGGTAGTAGTAGTAGTAGTAGTAGTAGTAGTAGTAGTAGTGGTGGTAGTAGTAGTAGTAGTGTGGTAGTAGTAGTAGTAGTAGTAGTAGTAGTGTGGTAGTAGTAGTAGTAGTAGTAGTAGTAGTAGTGTGGTAGTAGTAGTAGTAGTAGTAGTAGTAGTAGTAGTAGTAGTGTGGTAGTAGTAGTAGTAGTGTGTTAGTTTATGTAGTATGTCTCGTTCGTTGTTATTGTATTCTAGTATCGTTATGATTTTGTAGTAGTAGTATTATCGTTCGTTTCAGTTTTAGTCAGTTGTTAGTTTCATGTCTTAGCTAGTCATTGTATTGCTACGTTGTGTTTGTCTTTTAGTATGCATTTGCTAGTGCTGTTTGTAGTCAGTAGTTTCATAGTCGTTGTTGTGTATTAGTATTCTAGTAGTCATTCAGTCATATGTTAGCATTTAGTAGTCTGTTTAGTTGTTAGTTAGTAGTTGTTGTTCTGTAGTGCTACAAAGTTAGTCAGATTTAGTATTGTTTTAGTATAAGTTATAGTAGTGTATGTGTAGAGTTGTGAGATAGTAAGTGTAGTATAATAGAAGTTAGTAGTTTTAGTTTCGTTATTGTAGTTTCAAAGATTAAATTGTAAGGTGTTACTCAGTTAAAGTTATATATGTAAATAATTAGTGGTCGTTAGGGAGTTGGTAGTAATAGTAATAGTATAGTAGTGTGAGTTGTTGTATTAGTAGTGTTCTCTACTGTCGTCCTGTTTTATGGTCTGTATTGTATTTGTCGTTGTAGTTGTTGGTGTCATTGTAGTGTTTCTAGCGTAGTAGTGTTAGTTAGTTGTAGTTGTGTGTGTCTACATTTTGTATATCTTGTGTGGTATGAGAGGGGGGTAGTAGATAGAGTTTAGTAAGGGGTATATTATGTGAGTGGTAATATAGTTAGTAGTACAGTAGGTGGTTATACTGGTGCATTTCTGCGGGTGGTTTGTTGGGTATGAGTTGGTAGTTAGCAATTTATAGATAGTGGTAGTAATTAGTGCGTCTGTTGGAGTAGTAGTAAGGGTAATGTCGTATTGTGTAGTTACTTGTGGACTCTTGTAATTAGTATTGTCTGTTGTTATAGTTGGTTTATATTGTGGTAGTCAGTAGTATGTTTGTATGTGTGTGAGTTATCGTATATAGTATATTATTATGGATTTGTTAGTAGTATGTGGTAATAGTTGTATGTTTTATATACTTTATTATTAGTCAATATGTATTATTGTAATTATGTGGTTTTTAGTTCGTAATATTGTTGTTAGTTCTGTTATTGTTAGTATTAATATATATAGTAGTATATATTATTATATGTATGTATTAGTATTATTAGTATATATTATCATTATGTATTATATATGATTATTAATTTCTTTTATTACAAGTGCGTTTTCCTTCAGATTTATCCATTATATTAGTAGTATGTTAAGTTATTGTACTAGTTATGTATTATATTTATATAATGTATATTATCATAGTGGTTGTCGTATAGTTCGTAAATATGTTGTAGTGTGATTAGTATTTTGTAGTAGTATATTAGTAGTAGTAGAGTGTAGTAGGAGTAGTAGTAGGAGTATGTAAGTGTAGTAGTAGTGAGTAGTGAGAAGTAGTAGTAGTAGTGTAATATTATTATTTTTTAATAATGTGGATTTTAACCACGAAATTTACTGCACTTCACATTTGTGAGCCGTTGTAGCCCGACAGAGCCACCCCACATTTTTTTTCCAAGACTTCAGAAAGTCAAGAAGGCTAATTGATCTTCAAGGGGAGGTACCTGGAAAATCATTGATCTGTCCAATTTTTGTATATTTTAGCAAATTCCTTGCTCTTTACTATTTTCAACTACTGTGGGATCTGAAACGTGCTCGACCAGAAAGCACACCGGTCCGACTCGTTTTTCGTCTCTATATTCTATGAATACACGGTGATATGTTTCTATAACACTTGTTTATATTTTAGATGATAGTATGGATACCTGTCTTTGTCATGTTTGCTTGATATATTTATATTTAGATGATATGGATACCTGTCTTGTCATGTTTGCTTGATATATTTATATTTTAGATGATATGGATACCTCTTTGCATGTTTGCTTGATATATTTATATTTTAGATGTATGGATACCTCTCTTTGTCATGTTTGCTTGATATATTTATATTTTAGATGGTATGGATACCTCTCTTTGTCATGTTTGCTTGATATATTTTATATTTTAGATGGTATGGATACCTCTCTTTGTCATGTTTGCTTAATCGATTAAAATTTTATTCTTTACGTTTTATGACTACACTTGTTTCGAATCATTGATGGATTTTTCCCTTCATCACTCGTATTTCTTTCTTTTGAATACGTGTCTTTTCTGTCTTTGTCTTTGTTGTTTTCTTGCATGTCCCTTTCAAGTCAACTGTAGTTTCCATGTGTAGACAGATGTTGTTTGAGTCTTCATCTGGTTGTGTTTGCTCTGTGTCTGTTTTACACTCATGTTGGGAAGTGCTGACTGTCAAATATATACATACAGAGGCACACACAAACTGACAGACACAGGCACGGGCACAGGCACACATACACATACATACATACATACAAATACACAAATAATACATAAATACATACAATACAATACATACATACATAGAGAAGATATAGACAGAGACAAGAGAAAGACAGAAGACAGACAGAGACAGGAACAGAGACAGAGGGGGGAGAGAGAGAAGAGAGGGAGACAGAGAAAGAGAGAGAGAGAAAGATAGAGAGGGAGAGAAGAAAGAGAGAGAGAAAGAGAGAGAGAAAGAAAGAGAGAGAAAAAGAGAAAGAAAGAGAGAGAAGAGAGAAGAAAGAGAAAGAAAGAGAGAGAGAGAAAGAAAGAAAGAGAGAGAGAGAGAGGGGGGGGTGAGGAGAGAAGGCGTGATGGTATCTAACGTTTGAATGACTTTGGCAACAAAGGGAGGTAAGGCCAAGAGCAGTGAATAAGATCCCATTTCTGTCAACAGCCAAACTCACTCTAATTAAGGCAGCAGCCAACACAGACACCGTCACTATCAACACGCTGATCAACAATGGCGCCCACAATCAAACATGGAGAATTACCGGCCCTGCTGGAGGATCAATATGGCCGACATGAAAGCGTCATTAGAAACGCCTGTCACTGGCGTTAATTACCTCCCTTAAGTGGCCAGGGGGCGTTGGTGTTAACCAGCTGTATAACGGAGTGGGTGGGGGGGAGGTGGAGACAGTCCAGTTCAGTGTGGGCTGACTGACTGACCTGACTTACTGCACTGGTTCCCCAGGGAATGCAGCAGCTGACTGCAGGGTCCCCTTAACGACTGTATCACTTGACTGAAGGTCTGTACTCTGTACACACCACTCTCCATGGGTCAGTTATGGTCAAGTCTGATGGTTGTGTTGTCTCTGTGCTGGGTATGAGTGTTGGTTGGGTCGGGGGACAAGGTCATGCA
>JAPXFY010000015.1:1427202-1432202 GCA_030674185.1 Monoplex corrugatus
AGTTAGGATCATGTCTCATCAGGTCTTGTTGACAGCTCTCTTCAAGCAGCACATCTCACACGTTGTCATTTTGCAGTCAAGATGTTTGGTCAGGTTCCATGTGTGACACTGGTAAGTGTGGGAACGAATATGGTATTGTATAATATAGTTTGGCCGCAGTTGGGGGGCTTGGACGTTTCAAGAGTGGGTCAGGCTGGTACGTGATGTTGTTGTTAACCTATTGTACACCGCTTACTATTTTCACATTCAGTCTTCTGTCCTTGGTGAAGATGCTGCCAAGCTGTTTGAACTCTGTCACTCGGTTATTGAGTTTGATATTGTTGAATTCAGTACTGATGTTGCCTGCTGTTCTGCAAACCTCGTTGTGTGTGTCATGCTGAGGCAGACCCCAATTACATGTTGTTCACAAGTAATGTTTAGAGTGATGATAAACTTGTGAAGTTTTTCTTCCTTCATACGTGTGAGGCACAGGCCATGGGAAGACAATTCGTTCAAAAGTTCTGGATGTAGGTTGACTTCTTTAATGTGTGGTCATGTCCATGTCGGTGATAAACAGTAGGCGTAACAGGACACATCTTTGGTTTACGCCTGATGAGATCTCAGACCAGTCTGTGACTTTTGATGTTTGTACCACACGTTTGCTGTTTGTACAGATTGCTCGATTGTTGTCCAGGAGTTAGCTTTGGACATTGTACAGTTGGCTTTGGACATTGTACAGTTGGCTTTGGACATTGTACAGTTGGCTTTGGACATTGTACAGTTGGCTTTGGACATTGTACAGTTGGCTTTAGACATTGTACTGTTGGCTTTGGACATTGTACTGTTGGCTTTGGACATTGTACAGTTGGCTTTGGACATTGTACAGTTGGCTTTGGACATTGTACAGTTGGCTTTGGACATTGTACAGTTGGCTTTGGACATTGTACAGTTGGCTTTGGATATTGCACAGAGAAGAGAGAGAGAGAGAGAGAGAGACGAAGGAAGAGGAAGAGAGAGAAAGAGAGCAAGTGAGCGAGCTAGCGAGAGAGAGAGGGAGAGGGGAGGGGAGAGAGAGGGGGGGAGGGAGAGAGAGAGAGGATGACAAAAAGATAGAGGTTTGTCAGACACTGCTCATTGTCCACAACGATGTGACTTTATAACCAGGACCAGTGGTAAAAATACTGTTCTCTGTCTCTGGCACTGTCTGTCCTACTGTCTGAACTACATAATCAAGCCATTCTGACACTTTTCTCTTTTACAGTGAAATCACACACACACACACACACACACACACACACACACACACACACACACACACACACACACACACTCATACACACACACACACACACACACACACGCACGCACACACACGCACATATATGTATATGTATACATACACACTAGCAGACACATACACAGACACACACAGAGACATACACAGACATAAACACATTCACATACACACACACACACACTCATACGCGCGCACACACACACACACACGCACGCACGCACACACACACTCGCACATATATGTATACATACACACAAGCAGACATACAAGCAGAAACACACACACACACACACACACACGCACACACATACACGCCACACACACACACGCGCGCGCGCGCGCACACACACACATGCACGCACGCACGCACGTACGCACACACTCGCACATATTATGTATTTGTATACATACACACAAGCAGACATACAAGCAGATACACACGCACACACACAGAGAGAAAGAGAAAGAGAGAGAGAGAGAGAGAGAGAGAGAGAGAGAGAGAGAGAGAGAGAGAGAGAGAGTTTCAGTTGCTGGAGGTGACGTGGCCATGCTAGAAGTACATTCCATAAGCAGTGACGCCACAGGTGCCATGTGATGGAGAAGATCCACAATGACCATAGTACAAGCCTTACACCCACACCTACACCTACATCTACACCTACACCTACACCCACACCCACACCTACACCTACACCCACACCCACACCTACACCTACACCCTACAGGATGGCATAATCTTCAGGCCCTGCCTGTTGTGTGGCTTCTGTATATGTAATGAAATGTGTGGTCTTCGTCTGCCATGTCACGAGAAGTAAGATATGTATACTGAAAATACAAAATAACATCACCTTTCTTGCGAAATGTAAAGCGCTGGTGAGCATGTTTTTATATGGAATATGCGCTATACAAATAAACATTATTATTATTATCATTATAATTCATTCACACATCTGATATCCCCCGTGGGGATGCCGGGGACTCTTTTAGCATAAATGATATCCCCACCTTCTGGAAATTCTGTGCTGGAAATTTCTTCTTTTCTGTCACTCTCTTTGTTTCTGCCTTGTTCCTGTGCTTTTTGTCATTTCTTCCTGTCATTTTCTGTCTCCCTGGTCCATTCACCTGTATGTGTTCGATAAAGTCTTAAGTACTTTCTCTTAAGATTGATAATTGGGTACATGTACATGTATTAAGTGCATTTTTTGGCTATAGGGAAATGAAATATGCAGAAGCCGTAAGTTAGGCCCATTTTTATATGTCTTTTAGTGTCTTTAGTTATGTTTGATTTTGTATACAGATATGTGTTTTAAATTCCGTGTTATAAATTGCACGAAGCGGTCAACGCCAGAGGCATGTCCTTAGATTACGTACGCAAAAGCATTGATATATGTACTTAATTTTTTTTCCTGTTCAGGTACTGTGTTTTGAAACGGTTATAGCCCTTATATGGCTCTATGCAGTCGGCTGGGCTTTAAACACCACATAAGCTGACCACATATCTCCTCTCCTGGCACAACTTCCCTGGCTCCCTGTATCAAAGCGCATACAGTACAAACTAGACACCATGTGCTACAAAAGCCTCAATAACGCAGCCCCCGATTACCTGTCAAGCCTACTTGAGATCTATGTTCCCTCACGTACCCTCCGCTCTGCCTCCGATCCTCTGACTTTTCGCTTTCCACGCACTAAGCTCAATACCTATGGTCCACGAGCCTTCTCTGTTTCTGGTCCGCTCTCCTGGAACAAACTTCCTCTCTCAGTCCGTCAGCAACCTACTTTTGTCTCCTTCAAGTCCGCTCTCAAAACTCACCTTTTCTCCTCTGCATAAAATCCTAACCTCACTCAATCCCCTCTGCAGCCTGTCTCCACTCGGAGGGGAATCACATTGCAATATATAATTGTATATAATATGCTCTCTATAATTTTCCATTGTTTTTATTCTTTCTCCCCATTTATAGCCGTGTGTGTGTGTGTGTGTGTGTGTGTGTGTGTGTGTGTGTGTGTGTGTTTGTGTGTGTGTGTGCGTGGGTGCGTGTGTGTGTGCGTGCGTGCGTGCGTGTGTGTGCGTGCGTGCGTTGTGTGTTTCAGCGCTTAGATTTGATTTTATCAAGATTTTGCGCTACATAAATATTGTAATTATTATTGTAATTATTAAACAAAAATAACAATAACAATAACAGACATATTAGTGGGTTATACCATCACACTGACACAATGACATCAGTGTGTTTTACATCACACCTGACACAATGACATCAGTGTGTTGATACCATCCCTCAACAATGACATCAGTGTGTTATTACCATCACCCTGAACAATGACATCAGTGGTTATACATCCCTCACACAATGACCTCAGTTGTGTTATTCCATCACCCTACACAATCACATCAGTGGTTATCCATCACCCTGACACATACTTCAGTGTGTTATACTCATCTCACCTGACACAATCACATCTAGTGGGTCTATACCATCACACCTCACACAACTGACATCAGTGGTTATACCTATCACCTACACAATACATCATGGGTTTACCTTCTACCCTACAACAATACATTCAGTGAAGTTATACATCACCTACACAATTCATCGTGGTTTATACCATACCCTACACCAATGAACTCAGTGGGTTTTACATCACCTGTACACAATGAATCAGTGAGTTTATACCATCTCCCTGACACATGACTCAGTGGGTTTTACCATCACCCTGACACAATGGACATCAGTGGGTTATACATCACCTCACACAATAATCATCACCCTGACACAATCAATCATCACCCTGACACAATCACATCAGTGGGTTATCATCACCTGACACAATACATCATCACCTGACACAATCACATCAGTGGGTTATACCATCACCCTGACACAATCACATCATCACCCTGACACATCAATCAGTGGGTTATACCATCACCTGACACAATACATCAGTGGGTTTACCATCACCCTACACAATACATCAGTGGGTTATACCATCACCCTGACACAATACATCAGTGGGTATACATCACCTACACATCATCATCATCGACACAATCACATCAGTGGGTTATACCATCAACCTGACACAATCACATCATACCTGACCACACAATGATCAGTGGGTTATACATCACCCTACACAATGACATCAGTGGGTTATACCATCACCCTGACAAATCACATCAGTGGGTTATACCATCACCCTGACACAATCACATCAGGGTATCCATCACCTCACACAATACATCAGTGGTTATACCATCACCTGACACAATACATCAGTGGTTATACCATCACCCTCACACAATGACATCAGTGGGTTATACATCACCTACACAATGACATCATTTGGTTATACCATCACCTACACAATACATCAGTGGGTTTACATCACCTGCACATATGGTATCATCAACGCTCACAAATCATCAGTGGGTTATACCATCACCTACACAATGACATCAGTGGTTATACCATCACCCTGACACAATTGACATCAGTGGTTTACCATCACCTGACACAATCACATACAACTACACAATGACACCAGTGGGTTATACATCACCCTGACACAATAATCAGTGGTATACCTACCTCACACAATCACATCGTGGGTTATACCATCACCTGTCACACATCACATCAGTGGTTATTACCATCACGACTACATGACATCAGTGGGTTATACCATTCACCTGACACCAAAGCACATCAGTGGGTATACC
>JAPXFY010000015.1:1444702-1454702 GCA_030674185.1 Monoplex corrugatus
CATGATGTGAGAAACGTATAGCCTCCGTCTTGTCACAGTTAAGTTTCAGCTTATTTGATGACATCCAGAGATCAATGTCAGAGGTACAGTTTTGGAGAGAAGAAATTGCATCAGGATAGTCATCAACAGAAGCTGAATGAAGGAGCTGAGTGTCATCCGCAAACATTTCATGCGAAATGGAATGGCTGTGGATGACATCAGAAAGAGGGGTAGTATACAGAATGAATAAAACAGGACCGAGCACGGAGCCCTGAGGCACACCAAAATCGAGGGAGGTTTCATTTGAACGGTGACTATCCACTAGCACAAACTGTTTCCTGTCTAAAAGATAAGAGTGAAACCAATTAAGAACTAAGTCTCTAATACCAAATGTATGTTCCAAACGGGAGAGAAGAATTTCATGGTCACTCCCTCACTAGCATCCTGCATTGTCAACCATTGTCAACCATGCTAGCAAAGCAAAAACTTAACCCTTTGACTCCCTCACCCTGTCCACTAGCATCCTGCATTGTCAACCATGCTAGCAAAGCAAAAACTGACCTCTTGGACTCCCTCACCCTGTCCACCAGCTTCCTACAGGATAGGGTGAGGGAGTCAAAGAGGTCAGTTTTTGCAGTTGGTAGATAAGGTGCGGGAGTCAAACGGTTGAGGGACTCTATGGTAGTGGTGGTGGTGATGGTAATTAAGAGGCAGAGTAACGGTCATCTCTCTTATACGTTCAGTATAACACTGATATTTACATTAAGTCCACAAACACTTTGGTGCTGGGGAACGATTGTATAGCGGATCGTTAGGTGCCCTACCTGTGCTTATCGGTAAAACATGTTTTAAAGGGAGGAAATCAGTTACTGTAGGCTTGTTTATCTTCTAGGCGTACAAGCACAAAGCTTGTCTTTTCTAAGTCTGTTTGTTTTTGTTTGTTGTATTTTGTGCCATAAATTGGACGGGGTGATCAGCGTCCCACGCATCTCTTTAGATTATGTGTGCGAATGCGTTGATGTATACTGTATTTTTTTTATCCTGTTGAAGTATTGCGTGTGTTTTGAAACGGTTATAGCTGTCATATGGCTCTTCACAGGCGGGTGGGCTTTAAACAACAAAAAATGATAATAGCAGTTGCATTACAGACTTGCAAGGATAACGATGATCTTGGTTTTTAACGGTTGTCTTTTTACTGAAACTTGTAAGTTGTTTTTAACGCCCTGACATGGCTCTAACAGTCGGCTGGGATATAAGCAATATGAAGCTGAGCCTTGAGTCTGCTCAGACCCATAGCAAACTTACCCAAGTTGATGATTTAAGGTCTGCTGTGCAATGCGTGTCCTGCAGTCCGTATTGTCCGCGTGTTTATCACTCAAAGCTTGGCTACAACGTCTGAAATTGGTTGTTAAAAAGTTCAACTCAAAGTGAAACTTTGGCATAGTTTGAAAGAGATGTTAATGGGGTGGACTTCCACCCACATTTTGTTTAAAAGTTTGACCCTGTTCTGTGATGTACTGAAGGCAAAAACAACAGCAAAGTAAGACATGAATAGCGCAGAACAAAATGTATTCCGTGTTATATACTACATGTACTTTATTCCTTGTTAAATACTACTGAGTCATGTCAATCTCTCGCTATGTCTTCATACAAGTAGGTCATATAAATGCAGTGCTACAAGGAAGTTCGTTTCTTTGTTCATTTGTATGTATTTATGTTGGTATATTTGTTTGTGTGCGTGTGTGTATGTATGTGTATATGTGTATGTATGTATGTATGCATGTATGTATGTATGTATGTAGTTATATTGGTATATATGTTTGTGTGTGTATGTATGTGTGTATATGTATGTATGTATGTGTGTGTATGTATATATGTACGTGTGTGTATGGATGTGTGTATCTGTATGTATGTATGTATGCAAATGCATGTACGTATGTATTTATGTATGTATGTGCGTGCGTACGTACGTGTGTATGTATGTTTATTTGTTTGTATGTTGGTATATTTTTGTTTGTGTCTTTTGTTTGTTTTCGTGTGTTTGTGTGTTGCGTGTTTGTTGTTTGTGTGACTGTGTGTGATTGCTTTTGTTTTGTTTTGTTTTGTTTTGTTTTGTTTTGTTTTGTTTTGTTTTGTTTTGTTTTGTTTTGTTTTGTTTTGTTTTGTTTTGTTTTGTTTTGTTTTGTTTTGTTTTGTTTTGTTTTGTTTTGTTGGGGTTTTTTTTGCTGTTTGTATCTTAGTCAATTTTTCGTGTGTGTGTTTGTGTTTGTTTGGTTTGATTCTTGTGAGTGTGTTTGTGTGTTTTCTTGTTTGTTTATATGTTTGTTTATATGTTTGTTTATTTGCGTGTACAAAGGTCTGATAGCAAGCAGTTCATGGCTTTCGCATAACTCATCACGCCTGTTTTGGGTGGTGGTGGTGGTGGTGGTGGTGGTGATGGTGATGGTGCTGGTGGTGATGGTGATGGTGATGGTGGTGGTGATGGTGGTGGTGATGGTGGTGGTGATGGTGATGGTGGTGATGGTGATGGTGATGGTGATAGCGCTGGTGGTGTGATGCTGCTGCTGCTGTTGCAAAGAGAAGAAGGTGCTGTGCTTTTTGTGTGAATGGCCGCAGGTTGTGTGTTGTGGTTGCCACGTGAAAGTCCTGTGAGACAAGATCTGATGACGTCATGTTGGGGGTTACCTTGACAGAAGCCAAAAGAACAACAACAACAAAGGGAAGGGCTCAGATGGTCAAGGCTTTAGCACAATAAAACATCTCCTGCCTGACGTGTGAAAAAATCCCTCCTTTGGGAAACGCATTACAAGATTTTCTGTGTCACCCGTAAAGAGAAACATATGGGGGCAGGGGTATTATTGTCGTCTTCCTCTCCCTGATCATCAGCATCGTCGTCATCATTATTATTATTATTATCGTCATAGTCGTCATCGTCGTCATATGTCTTTCTTATCCTTATAATCATTATCGTTTTCATCCTTCTCCTCCTCTTCATAATCACTTCCATCATCATCGTCATCGTCGTCATCCTCATCTTCACCCTTTTTGTCATCGTCGTTGCCTCCTCCTATTCATGATAATCATCGTCGTCTGTCTCGTTGTTGATATGATTATCATTGCCGTTATCGCATCGTCACCGTCGTTATCATCATCATTGTCGTCATCGTCATTGTCGTCATCATCATCATTATTATCTTCATCATTTTCGTCATCATTACAACGGGACATTTGTATCGCTCTTATATACTACTGATCCCCCGTCCACCGCACCCCTTCCCCCCACTCACACCATCACCACCACTACCACTTCCACCACCACCACCATCATCTACACACCTCCACCACCATTATCAACAACAACAGCAACAAGAACAACAAAACAACAAAACCAACAATAAGAAGACCAGAATGGACACAAGCCATAGTTGTAATCTGCAGACATATATTAGCCAGTAGTGGAGATTTGAGCAGTGTGTGTAGGGATTAAGTCTTATCTACATTGCTCTCCAGGGCACTAGATAAACAAAAATACATCGATCTTATTCTCCTCTGCGCCTCGTTATCACTGCATCCCCCTCCTTCCCCCCTCTCTCTTTCTTTCTTTCTCTCTCTCTGTCTCTCTCTCTCTCTCTCTCTCTCTCTCTCTCTCTCTTTATACACTATTTGTTTTTATGTGTTTTTTTACGATTTTCGTTGAGTAATAAAGTCTTCTGAAGTCTGAAGTTTGAACTCTCTCTCTCTCTCTCTCTCTCTCTCTCTCTCTCTCTCTCTCTGTCTATCTATCTATCTATCTATCTATCTATCTGTCTCTCTGTCTGTCTGTCTGTCTCTGTCTTGTGACTGTCTGTCTGTCTTACTGTCTGTGCCCCCTCCTGTCTCGTGTCTTGCTGTCTTTCTCTGGGACTGTGGAAGATAAAATCATGAATTTCTGATCAACCCAACAACATCGTCAGGTCACTGCTGATGATTGTCACTGTTACATAGAACACTTCAGTACTCAGGGTTAGTAGCATTGGGTCCCTCTGACCTGTCTTACAGCTAGTCTTTGCTATTGTACACATACATAGAACACTTCAGTACTCATGTCCTGGTAGACCTGTCTTACAGCTAGTCTGTGCTATTGTACACATACATAGAACACTTCAGTACTCAGGTCCTGGTAGACCTGTCTTACAGCTAGTCTGTGCTATTGTACACATACATAGAACACTTCAGTACTCATGTCCTGGTAGACCTGTCTTACAGCTAGCCTGTGCTATTGTACACATACATAGAACACTTCAGTACTCATGTCCTGGTAGACCTGTCTTACAGCTAGTCTTTGCTATTGTACACATACATAGAACACTTCAGTACTCAGATCCTGGTAGACCTGTCTTACAGCTAGCCTGTGCTATTGTACACATACATAGAACACTACAGTACTCAGATCCTGGTAGACCTGTCTTACAGCTAGTCTGTGCTATTGTACACATACATAGAACACTTCAGTACTCAGGTCCTGGTAGACCTGTCTTACAGCTAGCCTGTGCTATTGTACACATACATAGAACACTTCAGTACTCATGTCCTGGTAGACCTGTCTTACAGCTAGTCTGTGCTATTGTACACATACATAGAACACTTCAGTACTCAGATCCTGGTAGACCTGTCTTACAGCTAGCCTGTGCTATTGTACACATACATAGAACACTTCAGTACTCAGGTCCTAGTAGACCTGTCTTACAGCTAGTCTGTGCTATTGTACACATACATAGAACACTTCAGTACTCATGTCCTGGTAGACCTGTCTTACAGCTAGTCTGTGCTATTGTACACATACATAGAACACTTCAGTACTCATGTCCTGGTAGACCTGTCTTACAGCTAGTCTGTGCTATTGTACACATACATAGAACACTTCAGTACTCAGGTATAATAGCATTAGGTCCCCCTGACCTGTCTTACAGCCAACCCTTGTTATTCTACACATTCTAACATTCGAAGCATACAAACATTAAAAGCCACACGTGCACTCGCACGCAGGCACGAACACAAACACACATACCAGAATGCATTTTTTAAATGGAGAAATGAAATGGATGCGTTCAGACAAAGACATAAAGGAAGAAAAAAGAAAGACAAGGATTGAAACAAACAAAGGAACGAAAAAAGAAAGACAAGGATTGAAACAAACAAAGGAAGAAAAAAGAAAGACAAGGATTGAAACAAACACAGGAAAGAAAAAAGAAAGACAAGGATTGAAACAAACACAGGAAAGAAAAAAGAAAGACAAGGATTGAAACAAACACAGGAAAGAAAAAAGAAAGACAAGGATTGAAACAAACACAGGAAAGAAAAAAGAAAGACAAGGATTGAAACAAACACAGGAAAGAAAAAAGAAAGACAAGGATTGAAACAAACACAGGAAAGAAAAAAGAAAGACAAGGATTGAAACAAACACAGGAAAGAAAAAAGAAAGACAAGGATTGAAACAAACACAGGAAAGAAAAAAGAAAGACAAGGATTGAAACAAACACAGGAAAGAAAAAAGAAAGACAAGGATTGAAACAAACACAGGAAAGAAAAAAGAAAGACAAGGATTGAAACAAACACAGGAAAGAAAAAAGAAAGACAAGGATTGAAACAAACACAGGAAAGAAAAAAGAAAGACAAGGATTGAAACAAACACAGGAAAGAAAAAAGAAAGACAAGGATTGAAACAAACAAAGGAAAGAAAAAAAGAAAGACAAGGATTGAAACAAACACAGGAAAGAAAAAAGAAAGACAAGGATTGAAACAAACACAGGAAAGAAAAAAGAAAGACAAGGATTGAAACAAACACAGGAAAGAAAAAAGAAAGACAAGGATTGAAACAAACAAAGGAAAGAAAAAAGAAAGACAAGGATTGAAACAAACACAGGAAAGAAAAAAGAAAGACAAGGATTGAAACAAACACAGGAAAGAAAAAAGAAAGACAAGGATTGAAACAAACACAGGAAAGAAAAAAGAAAGACAAGGATTGAAACAAACAAAGGAAAGAAAAAAGAAAGACAAGGATTGAAACAAACACACAAACACAGGGAAGGGGGGGGGGGTGTTGTTGTTAATAATGAAATAGACATCTGTATAACAGTTTCAGTTTCTCAAGATGACGTCTCCGCCCTCGGAACGAATTCCATATGCACTAACGTCACAGGTGCCATATCTATGGTGATCATGGCACAAGCCTTAAGCCTGCACATAAACCCATGAGCTGTCCAGGTCCTGAGGCCCTACCTAGCCTGTGTTTTACCTTGTCTATATTTCATACTGGTATTGTATCAGCCTACGGCTGGGGTGTAGTAGACAGGTTTTGACTGGAATATAATCATTTATGTTATTTCAAGGAAATATTTCTGAAGTTGTCGTGTTAATCTAGCCAGTGATTTGATGTTGGTGGGCAACGTGTTCAAAAGATACACTACATAGAAGGAGATAGCCACCGTAAATGTGTCTATTCTTGGCTCTGTAAAAATGGATGATGGTACCTGCTCCAAAGACATCAAAATAAGAATTGGAAAATGGCAAAGCAAACAATGGTCCTACTCAACAACATCTGGAAAGACAGAGGCATACCAAATGGCCTGAAAGTTAGACTTCTAAAATGTCTGGCCAGTCATGATTTATAGCTGCGAAGCCTGGACTCTGAGAAAAACTGATTGCAGAAAAATGGAAGCAGCAGAGATGTGGTTTTATCGGAGACTACTACGTGTCAAATGAACAGACATAAGAACCAATGAAAGTGTTCTGGAAAAACTTGATACCACCGGAAAACTACTACCAGACACCAACAAGAGAAGACTAAAACACACTGGCCATGTGTCACGAAACAAGAGCACCGACCTCATAGCAACCATCTTTCAAGGAAAAACAGTGACAAAAAGGAAGAAAGACAGACCTCCAATCTTACACATCGAGAACATAACCAACATCAGTGGCCTAAATATTCAAGAAATTGTCCACAGAAGTCAAGACAGAGCGGCCTGGAGGGAGATGGTGGCATCCAGATGTGCAGCGGCCAACACTGAACCCGGTGACACGACAGGTGAGACAGTGACACAGGTGAGACAGGTGAATCTTGGTGTTGAAAGACACAAGCTGTTTGTTGAATCTGTGCAAGGTGTTTGGCAGTGGGTAAACAGTTCTGTTAAGTACCCAGGGAAAGATCTGTGTACAGTTTTGTGTGCTGCCGTTGTTCAGTGAGTAGCAAGAGACTGCAGGGGGAGACCCGGACAGCAGAAGGTCCACAGAGGAGATGTGTCCATCATCATACAAGTCTTTGGGTCCTTAACTCCATGTATGTTGATGTGTCCTTTGTCGTAAATAATGTTTTAGTCTGCAGTTAGATAGTGAACAATTCAACAGTTTTCCTGCTTTTCTGTGGAAGGAATTTAGTCGTTCTGTTACAACTTCGCTGCAATTATTTTGTTCTATTGACGCATGGTTTAGAAGACAGACAGACAGACAGACAGACACACACACACACACACACACACACACACACACACACACACATAGAAACAGGCAGGGAGACAGACAGACACACACACACACAAACATGGAGACAGGCAGAGAGACAGACACACACACACACACACACACACACACACACACACACACACACACACACACACACACACACACACACACACACACTCACTCACTCACACAGAAACAGGCAGGGAGGCAGACGCACACACACACATACACACACACACACACACACACACACACACTCACACAGAAACAGGCACGGAGACAGACAGACGCGCACACACACATACACACAGAGTGTTATACCATAGTGGACTCCTATGTATGGAAGAGTTTCAAGATAAACAGAAAAAGTATGAAAACTGTTATATGAACTTTGAAATTAGCAACACACTTAAGCAGTTTCCTGCCAGCAGCAGTATACAGTCCCTCATGTATAGGTGGAAACTTGAAACTTGATGCATTTAAAACGAAATACACCAGGAATATAGTGTGTCTGTGTGGAAAGAAGATAACACATAGTCATATTCTTTCATGCGTTCGGGTGAAACGACATATTCCTGCACTGTCTAAGAAGACAGTTTCTGATATATTTGCCTTACCATCCTTAACATATGAAATTTTTGTTAGCCTGTCAAAAAGTCCTATAGCAAATTATCTTTAACACGCCGTTATTTCACATGTTCAATGTTATGGTTAGCCAATGTTACTGTTTCAATCGTTAATTATGATAACGTCTTGTGATTTTGTTCCTTCTCGTCTTCGGCACAGTTGTTTTCTGGTTCATTTCTTTTTCCTGAAGATTAACGATTTCCAAGTATACTCTTCATTCCTTTTTTTGTGTGTGTGTGTGTGTGTGTCTAAAATCACTAAAGTGAATAGACTTTAAAAGAAAGACCACCACACGGACAGACATAGAGACAGGCAGGGAGACACACACACACACACACACACACACACACACACACACACACACACACACATACACACACACACACACACACACACACACAGAGAGAGAGAGAGAGAGAAACAGGCAGGGAGACAGACAGACACAAACACACGCACACAGACAGAGACAGGCAGACAGACAGACACACACACACACACAGATATTTTTACCGATGGGTCAGTCTTAGAAAATAAATCTGCTGGAGCAGCGTTTTACGTTCCAAAATTTAAGATACAAAAGTCATTTTTCATTGGGCCAAATATATCTATATTTACAGCGGAATTAGTCGCTATTATACAAGCGTTGCATTATTTAGTAGACCTTAAACCTGTATTTGTCAAAGTAGTTCTCTTTGTTGATTCAAAATCTGTTTTATATGCCTTACAGTCTTTTAATACAGACACAAGACCTGACTTAATTACAGAGGCAAATCATCTTATACATCGTTTAAGGACAAAAGGTATAGATATCAGTTTATGCTGGGTGCCTTCTCACGTTGGTCTTCACGGCAACGAAGTAGTAGACAGAGCAGCTAAGCAAGGTGCACACAACACTGATAATACTATAGAATTACGTATTAAAACTTCCGTAAAAGAAGCTTGCAACTTGCTAGAATCAGCCTCATTGATTCGTTTTCATGAACATTTCAATGAACAGTTTGTGACACAACAAATGATAAAACTTTCATTTCAAAATGTATGTAAAAAATTGCAGTATTCTTCCATATATCATTCGAGATCGATTGTTGCTGTTCATTGTCGTATTCAGCTAAACGCGTTGAAAACAAAATATTGTAAAAACATCAAGTGTATTTGCCGAGAACAATTCACACTGTTTCATTGTTTATTTTACTGCAAAATGCTACGTTCTTTTTTACCAAAAATGTTTACACAAGAAAACTATTCTGAAACTTATTTTACTTCAAATCAATCTTTATCAGTTAAGATTTCAGAATCATTGGTTCACAGTCCTGTTAATTGCTTTAAGTTTATGAAGTTAGTACTTTTAGTGTTAAATTTTCCCTTCACATTGTTGATGTTAATTGTTAGTGTTAAGATCTTGTTCCATTTTTTCTATTTACCCACTTACTTATGTCTCTTACTCTGTCTCCCCTCTCCCCACAATGCAACTCGCCCATCTCCCATCCTCCATTTTTTCCCCCGTCTAATATCACTCATAGTGAACAGACGTTAAATCAAAAGAACGAACGAACACACACAGAGACATAGAGACAGCAGAGAGACAGAAAACACACACACCACACACACACACAGAGACATAGAGACAGCAGAGAGACAGAAACACACACACACACACACACACACACACACACACACACACACACAGACATAGAGACAGCAGAGAGACAGTCACACACACACACACACACACACACACACACACAGATATAGAGACAGCAGAGAGACAGAAAACACACAACCCACACACACACACACACACACACACAGACATAGAGACAGCAGAGAGACAGTCAACACACACACACACACACACAACACAAACACACACACACACACACACACACAGACATAG
>JAPXFY010000015.1:1462202-1464702 GCA_030674185.1 Monoplex corrugatus
TGTGTGAGTGTGTGTGTGTGTGTGTGTGTGAGTGTTGTGTGTGTGTTGTTTGTGTAGTGGTGTAGTGTGTGTGTGTGTGTGGTGTGTGTGTGTGTGTGAGTGTGTGTTGTGTGTGATGTGTGGTGTGTGTGTGTGTGTGTGTTTGTGTTGTGTGTGTGTGTGTGTGTGTATGTGTGTGTGTGTGTGTGTGTGTGTGTGTGTGTGTGTGTGAGTGTGTGTGTGTGTGTGTGTGTGTGTGTGTGTGTGTGTATGTGTGTGTGTGTGTGTGTGTGTGTTGTGAGTGTGTGTGGTGTGTGTTTAAGCTGTAATGATGATGTATAACCTGATACAACGGATGTGATATGATGGAATAAGAACCGAAGTAATCATTGTAAAATGAGTAAGCCAAGCCATCAACAGTGTGTGGAAGAGTCAAACAAAATCTACAGACAGTAAACAGTAGGTAGATGATAATCCAGCCTGAGATGGAAGGCAGGCATGTCAGCTTTACAGTAATAAGAAAATAAATATAGAAAAAAAAACTTATCAAAAAATAATAAAAAGGAAAGAAAACGTTGGAATTCGAACTTGTAACCCCCAGATTTTAGGCAGGCACTTGACCACAGGGCCACAGGTTTGCTGAGTGTGATGTGTCATCAAAGATGTAAGCGTTGTTCTGGGCCTTCTGTCACCATCCCCAGCAGTACTTAAGGGACCATCATACATATCACTCACAACACTTCAGTCTACACTACTTCTGAATAATAGACACTTCTGGTGTTTTAACTGCCTTTTACTTGTCACAGTGCCTCCACCCACGTACATGTACTGTGTTCACTCGTGTTCTGCACCTATGTCTTTCCCATACATTCACCTTCATAGGTCAGCACGGTAAACAGAACTTCACAATGTTCCAGTGACGGAATGATACAACACTACTGTAATGTATGCGGACGATACCCAGCTCAATCATACTGATTCTCCTTATAACTACGATCATCTAGTTCAGTCTCTTCAGAACTGCGTTTCTGAAGTAAAATCCTGGATGTATGAAAATCGACTTAAGTTGAATGATGACAAGACTGAAGCCCTTCGTGTTTCTCCATTGCCTGCAGATCTTTCTTCTCTGCCTTCCACTATTACTGTCGGTAATACCGCTATTGCTTTTTCTGATTGCGTTCGTGACCTCGGTTTTGTCTTTGACCATAATCTCTCCATGCACCAGCACATCATCAAAACATGTCAGGCTGCATACATCGAACTTAGACGCATTAATTCTATTTGACACTACCTTACATTAGACGCAACCAAGACGTTAGTTACTGCATGCATTCTGTCTAGGTTAGATTATTGCAATTCACTCCTTGCGGGTTGCCCTCAGAAACATCTCAAACATTTGCAACAAGTTCAGAACTCTGCAGCTAAACTCAGGTCACAGCACTGCACACCCCTGTTTCAGACACTGCACTGGCTCCCGGTTGAACAAAGAATAAAATACAAGATTTGCTGCCTTTGTTATCACATCATTTCTGGAACTGCTCCTGACTATCTCTCTGAACTCTTGACTGTCTACGTACCTTCTCGATCACTCCGCTCTTCTGTGGATGACAAGAAGTTTCGTGTGCCAAAATATAACAGAGAAACTCACGGTGGTAGAGCCTTTGCAGTTTTTGCTGTTCAGACATGGAACTTGTTGCCTCAGTCCGTCCGCCACTCTAAAACTCTACCATCTTTCAAAACAAGTTTAAAAACTTACTTCTTTAAACAGTGTTTTTCCTGATTTTGGCTAGTGGGTTGATCCTGCTTGACATTCTGGATGAAATTGTGCACAATGGGGTGTATGCCAGTGTGTGTGTGTGTGTGTGTGTGTGTGTGTGTGTGTGTGTGTGTGTGTGTGTGTGTGTGTGTGTGTGTGTGTGTGTGATGTGTGGCTGTGTGTGTGTGGGTGTTGTGTGTGTGTGTTTGAAAATGGGGGGAGAGGGGTGGGCGGGGAGGGGGTGAGAGGGAGAGAGATTATTTGGTGTGTCTGTGTGGTTGTTGATTTCCTGTGGATAGTTTTTGATGAGTTTGTTTGTATTGTAGCCTGTTATTTGGTTTATATATGTATGGTTTACTGATGTAAAGCGCTTTGAGGTTTCGGAAAGCGCTCTATAAATGCACTATTATTATTATTATTATTACTGTAAGATAATAAAAACCATGGGCTAGGTAGAACCTCAGGACCTGGCCAGCTCATGGATTTATGTACAGGCTTAAGGTCTGTGCCATGATCATTCTGGATCTTCTCCATCACATGGCATCAGTGGCTTACCAACACACAGGGTTTATGTGCAGGCTTAAGGCTTGTGCCATGATCATTTTGGATCTTCTCTATCACATGGCATCAGTGGCTAGCCAACACATAGGGTTTATGTGCAGGCTTAAAGCTTGTGCCATGATCATTTTGGATCTTCTCCATCACATGGCATCAGTGGCTAGCCAACACACAGGGTTTATGTGCAGGCTTAAGGCTTGTGCCATG
>JAPXFY010000015.1:1469702-1472202 GCA_030674185.1 Monoplex corrugatus
TATAGCACAAGGAATTCACAGTGAACCAGTCACAACAACAACTATAGAGTTTATAACACAAGAAATTCACAGTGAACCAGTCACAACAACAGCTATAGAGTTTATAGCACAAGGAATTCACAGTGTTTGAACCAGTCACAACAACAGCTATAGAGTGTATAGCACAAGGAATTCACAGTGTTTGAACCAGTCACAACAACAGCTATAGAGTTTATAGCACAAGGAATTCACAGTGAACCAGTCACAACAACAGCTATAGAGTTTATAGCACAAGGAATTCACAGTCAACCAGTCACAACAACAACTATAGAGTTTATAGCACAAGGAATTCACAGTGAACCAGTCACAACAACAGCTATAGAGTTTATAGCACAAGGAATTCACAGTGTTTGAACCAGTCACAACAACAGCTATAGAGTTTATAGCACAAGGAATTCACAGTGAATCAGTCACAACAACAGCTATAGAGTTTATAGCACAAGGAATTCACAGTGTTTGAACCAGTCACAACAACAGCTATAGAGTTTATAGCACAAGGAATTCACAGTGTTTGAACCAGTCACAACAACAGCTATAGAGTTTATAGCACAAGGAATTCACAGTGAACCAGTCACAACAACAGCTATAGAGTTTATAGCACAAGGAATTCACAGTGTTTGAACCAGTCACAACAACAGCTATAGAGTTTATAGCACAAGGAATTCACAGTGTTTGAACCAGTCACAACAACAGCTATAGAGTTTATAGCACAAGGAATTCACAGTGAACCAGTCACAACAACAGCTATAGAGTTTATAGCACAAGGAAATCATGCTGATCTGTAAATCATGTGGCACATTTTGAAAAAACTTAGTAGAACTAATTTGGAGATCAGAAATTGCTCAAGGGACATTCACGGCACCTGGACAGTTCCATATGAGCTCCAGCTAAATCTGATGCAATACCTTATGCGCTTGCCACTTCTTGAAACGGGCAGGTGGGGGCGGAGGTATGGGAGAGGACCAGCACCAACTAAACACTAAGCTGACACTGATTGGAGCGTTAGGACGTGAGTCAAAGGCCAGTGTTCGTCTTGTGGGCCGGGATTGAACTCAAGACATCACATTCTTCTTTTCTACATGGTCAGGCTACATCTGGCTATGAATGTGGCCATTTGTGTCCAGTCGATGCTGAATGCCATCTTGAGGTACAGGATCCTGTACTGATCCACACTGAATGTCAATGCTGTCTGATGTAGATGTCATTGTAGACATTTGTGATATATTGCATGGTACTATGGTTTGTTAGAAGGCACCTGTAGGCCTGGTACCTCTGACTTCAGCCCTGTTATATTGTATGGTACTATGGTTTGTTAGAAGGCACCTGTAGGCCTGGTACCTCTGACTTCAGCCCTGTTATATTGTATGGTGCCATGGTTTGTTAGAAGGCACCTGTAGGCCTGGTACCTCTGACTTCAACCTTCTGTCTGATGTAGATGACTGTGTAGACATTTGTATTATACTGCATGGTATCATGGTTTGTTAGAAGACATCTACAGGCCTGGTACCTCTGACTTCAGCCCTCTGTCTGATGTAGATGACTGTGTAGACTTTTGCATACATGGCATGGTGCCATGATTTGTTGGAAGGCGCCGGCAGCCTGGTTCCTCTGACATCAGCCCTCGTTAGGCCAGTGATGTAAACAGCGCTTTAACACTTTGGCATCGTCAGCTGGCTATTTGACCTACTTCCCTGCAGACGTGCCAGCTGCCACTGACTACTTTCCCTGGAAACGTGCATTTTTAGGCCATTTTGAATTGATTTTCACAGGCGCCCCAAATGACTAACATCAACATGTAGGGTATGATTAGAAAAGTACTTTAATCCTCTTTTAGGATATCTACAGTATAAGGTTTGTTCAGACATGCTTTGAGGTTATTTGTGCAATGAAATATCATGGTTGATGAGCATTTCAGACAAGCATTTCATCCATTCAGCAGATGTAAACAAAACAGAAAAAAGAGACACCAATTCTCCATGACTTGTATCATCTGATCAGAAACTCAGAAAAGTACACACACACACACAAATTCCACAATCCTGAGTGAACAGCGACATCGCGCATTCGCAGGGCACTCCATTTTGCCTTTGTTTCAGTGAAGCACGCGGTTCGGGTGATGTTGATCTCGCTTCCGAAAAATTCTTCAAATAGACTTTTTTCTCGGGAAAATCACTCTCACAGTATTTAGAAATGGTTACTTGATACTATAATAGAGTTTTTTTTCCCTTAGACCGTACAGTAACTGGCTTCACGTAGGAATTTTCTAACGCAAGACGCTAGAATCCTAGCGTTACGTTGTCAGCGGCGAGCTTGCTGAACGCCATACCCCTAGCGTTCCGGCGCCTGCGGTTCTCCGCGAGAACGCTATCGGGCTAGCGTTAATGTGAAAAAGTTAAATTAAGGAGAAGAGGTAGCAAAAAACTCTTGGGACAGCCAGACAGCAGAAGGTCCTCAGAGGAGA
>JAPXFY010000015.1:1482202-1507202 GCA_030674185.1 Monoplex corrugatus
TATCTATCTATCCATCCATCCATTCATCCATCTCTCTCTCTATCTATCTATCTATCTGTTTGTCTGTCTCTCTGTCTGTCTGTCTAGCTAGCTAGCTATCATCATCATCTTCTTCCTAACCATTTATTGTAGGATCAGCTTAAAAGTTGTAGTGATATTCCTGAGTAGATGTCGCGCCAGCAGGCAGCAAAAGTGTGTGTGGTGTTTTACAGTGATTTTATCGTGGTTCTATTTGATTTTATGCATTGAATGTTGTATCAGTTTGTTGCTTTTAAATCCTGACACACGGTGATGTAAATATTTTTTTTTAATTTTGAATATTTTACCAGATAATCTGATTTCAAAGTTTTTACACCTACTTTTCATCATTTTAATTCAGCCGCTCAAGTCGGACATTTTATCTGTGAACTGTGTTTACATTTTAGCCTACTGTGTTCGCCCAACGCTACAGCTTTCCCAAACCTTTGTGTTCTCTGGTTTTAAGTGTTGTGAACTGACCAACCCACACACCAACCTGCAAGTATCTTCCTCTCCTGACTGGCTCGCAATTATGGACCTGTCTTTTATAAAACAAATTGGACTGACACTTTTTAAACACAGCAAGTGCTACCTCGGTGGAGGCATCTACCAGCGCATCCGAACACTGGGGCTGTGTCCTAAGCCCCGCACTGCGCGATCCTGTCGTGGTGGACGTCTCCACCGATTTTGGCACAATCTGCCTCCTGCTGTGCCAGTCCGACACCACTCTTCTGCTTCTTCGTCTCCTCCACTGCCCCTGCACTCGACCTTGCTGCTGCAAACTTCGTCTCCTCCTCTGCCGTCTTCGCCTTCGCCTTCTGTCCCGCCAGTGCGGCTTTCGTCTTCTGTCCCGCCGGCGCTGCCCTCATCTTCTGTCCCGCTGGTGCTGCCTTTGTCTTCTGTCCCACTGGTGCCTCCTTCGTCTTCTGTCCCGTCGTTGCTGCCTTCATCTTCTGCCCTGCTGGTGTCGTCTTCGTCTTCTGTCCCGTCGGTGCTGCCTTCGTCTCCACCTCGGCCGCCGCATTGTGATAAACTGAAACTATGCCTTTTTAACGCTCAGTCAACATGCACTGATGGCAAAGCCGATGTCATTGCTGACTTTATCGCAGATGAGCATGTTGACATTGCTTTTATCACCGAAACATGGCTTAACCCCCTAGGTCATGAACCTATACATGTGAGTCTCACTCCGAGTGGTTACAGGCTTGCTTCTTTCCATCACTCATCCTGAGGTGGTGGTATCGCCATCCTCTACAATGACTCACTCCATTCCCGCCTGTCTTTCTCGCAGTCTCTGCCTTTCTCCCATCCTTCTTTCGAGCACGTTGAAGTATCCTTCCAATCCACCCCTCACCCCATCACCTTCTCCTGTGTCTACCGACCTCCACCTAGCTCTGCCAACAAGCTCACCACATCCATGTTTCTCTCTGACTTTGATCAACTTCTTGATTACTACTGCCTCTTACCCGGAAATCTCATCATTCCAGGTGACATCAATGTCCACTATGACAACACTCACCGTTATGACACAAGACATATCATCAACTCTCTGTCCAATCACAATATGACTCAACACATTTCTGAACCAACCCATCAAAAAGGTCACATTCTTGACTGGATCATTTCTCGTGATCACCACAATTTAGCTACTGATAACTGCTTAGTTCTTTCTACCCGTCTAACTTCAGCCCTTCCATCTGACCACTCTGCAATTCTCTGTTCTCTTGACATTCCTCCTCCTTCCCGTACCATGCGCACAGTGACTCGACGCAATCTCAAATCTATCGACCTCTCCACATTTTCATCTGATGCCTTCCGTCTCCTTTCTGAAAAGTCACATAACCTTGCCGATGAATTCTACACTACTCTCCACCATCTTCTGGACACTCATGCTCCAGCCACAACCCGTCTTTTACCTGACCGCCCCCCTACCCCCTGACTCACTCATGAAATTGCCTGTGCAAAACGTGCCCGCCGCAGAGCAGAGCGCCGCTAGCGCAAATCCAAACTCACTGTACATAGGCAACTTTTCCAAACCTCTAAAACAAAAGTATCCACCCTCATTGCATCTGCAAAAGCAAACTATTTCCAAACCAAAATCCTGAATGCCTCTTCTTCAAAAGAACTCTTTACAACCATGAATCATCTCCTTGGCACACGAAAAGATTTACCTCTCACAACAAAACGCACAAATGAAGAACTCCCATCTGTATTCTCCAAGTATTTCACCACCAAAATACAAACTCTTCGTGACAGGCTTGACAGGACACCCTGTCAACCATGCCCACCTGACCCTTCCTTCTCTGGCACACCTCTTACTACTCTTACCCCAGTCTCACAAGAAGAAATTCTCAACACAATCAGATCCATGTCGTTCAAAACCTGCGAACTGGATCCTCTTCCAGATTCTCTCTACTATGACTGTCTCCCTACGCTCCTCCCATTCATCACTGACATCATCAACACTTCTCTCCAAACTGGAACTGTCCCAGATTCTTTCAAGTCTGCTATTGTTCACCCTCTCCTCAAGAAATACAATTTAGACCCAAATGAACTGAAAAATTACCGGCCTATCTCTAATCTCTCTTTCTTGTCAAAACTGCTTGAAAAAGTTGTCCTCAACCAACTGAACTCTCACCTGTCTGCCATCAATCTCCTCAATCCTTTCCAGTCAGCCTACCACCAGTGCCATAGCACTGAAACTGCCTTGCTACACATTCTCAACAATCTCCTCCTTGCAACTGATACTGGCAAAGTCTCTCTCCTCACACTCCTTGATCTGTCTGCAGTCTTTGATACCATTCATCATGGTATTCTCCTTTCTAGATTTTATCATACTTTTGGCATCTCTGACATTGCTCTCTCCTGGTTCACTTCTTATCTATCAAACAGAAAACAAACTGTTCTCATCAATGGCACTTACTCTCTACCTGCATACCTGACCTGTGGTGTTCCACAAGGATCTGTCCTTGGCCCTGTTCTTTTCACTCTTTACACCCTCCCCCCTGTCCACCATCATCAACTCCCACTCTATAAAACACCACTTCTATGCTGATGACACCCAACTTCAAGACAGTGACTCACCTGACAATATACAGCGCCTCCTGACTCGCACCACTGAGTGTTACTCGGACATCAAAAATTGGATGACAT
This sequence comes from Monoplex corrugatus, assembly GCA_030674185.1. Classification (NCBI taxonomy): domain Eukaryota; kingdom Metazoa; phylum Mollusca; class Gastropoda; order Littorinimorpha; family Ranellidae; genus Monoplex; species Monoplex corrugatus. Next base: position 1,485,374 of record JAPXFY010000015.1, read on the forward strand.
ACAACAAACTTCAGCTAAATGATAACAAGACAGAAGCTATCCTCATCGGCACCCGTCAGAAACTTTCTCAGCTGCCTCCTCTTTCTCTTCCATTATGTAACACATCAGTCCCAATTTCTGATTCAGCTAAAAACCTTGGTGTCTGCATTGACTCTACCCTCTCCATGAACAACTTTGTTTCTCAAACTGCCAGATCTTGCTACTATCACCTCCATCGTATAAGCCTGATCAGGAAGTATCTCTCTGTGGAAACAACTGCAAAACTCGTTCTCTCCTTCATAATGTCTCGCATTGACTATTGCAATTCACTCCTGTCCGGTCTTCCTGCCTCCACCACTCACATCCTACAGCGCATTCAAAACAATGCTGCACGCCTTGTACTCAAAAAAAAAAAGCTGACCACATATCTCCTCTCCTGGCACAACTTCACTGGCTCCCTGTATCAAAGCGCATACAGTACAAACTAGACACCATGTGCTACAAAAGCCTCAATAACGCAGCCCCCGATTACCTGTCAAGCCTACTTGAGATCTATGTTCCCTCAGGTACCCTCCGCTCTGCCTCCGATCCTCTGACTTTTCGCTTTCCACGCACTAAGCTCAATACCTATGGTCCACGAGCCTTCTCTGTTTCTGGTCCGTTCTCCTGGAACAAACTTCCTCTCTCAGTCCGTCAGCAACCTACTTTTGTCTCCTTCAAGTCCGCTCTCAAAACTCACCTTTTCTCCTCTGCATAAAATCCTGACCTCACTCAATCCCCTCTGCAGCCTGTCTCCACTCTGAGGGGAATCACATTGCAATATATAATTGTATAGGTAGAAAGAAACTCTAGGGAGAGCTAGACAACAGAAGGTCTTCAGAGAAGTAACCCCCTTTAGACAAGTGTTTCGGCCCTGAATTCCTTACACTCTCGGGGGGCCGGGCCACATCCAGGTCATGACTCCTGGATGCCCTTCTGCTGTTGTCAATTTTTTTTTTTTTTTTTTTTTTTTTTTTTTTTTTTTTCCCACGCCGGGGATCGAACCTGGGCGATTCTGCGCTTCAGAACTGCGGTACGCGGTTTTACCAATGTGCTAACGGGGCACACATCATCTGTAGGGAATTTAATCCTTATGAAGTTCACTTTTTTGGTTCCTCCTTGCCCAGATCCAGCTTGAGCTCCTTTCTGCTGCCTCTGCCATCGCTTTAAGGGCTCTAGTCCTCTTCTTCCCAGAAATGGCGAGTTGTTTCATGAGATCATAAGCGGAGGTGCCCACAAACCCTCTTGCCCCGACCTCTATGGCGAAGATTTTGACCCGCAGACCTGCTTTCTTCAGGGTGCTGGCAAGACCGGCGTATTTTTCGGTCTTGTAGATATGTGCTTCTTTCTGCTTTCGTATGGCACAGTGAGTTCTATCAGAATCACTTGTTTCGAGGAGTCAGAGTGGAGAGCGATGTCTGGTCTCATGCCTGTCTTGCTGATGACATCTGGGTAATTTCTCCACTCTGGAAGGTCTGCTGTACACTCCCAGTCGACTGCTCCATCCAGAAGACCCTTTGGCAATGTGCTGGTTGTCATAGCCCTTTCGGGCCAGACCTGTTTCCCTCCTGCTTTGTAGAACGTTGTCATAGCAATTGGTGCGTTTGGGGTCATGGTTTTTTCGCTAACCACATCTGTGATCACTTTCAGAACTTGGTTGTGCCTCCATGTATACCTTCCTTGGGCTAGCGCTACTTTGCAAGAGCTTAGGACATGTTCCACTGTTTGTTTCTTCTGACAGAGCGGACATGCTGGGTCGTCTGCTTTCCCCCATTTCACTAAGTTTGCATTCGAGGGGAGCAGGTCATATACAGATCTGAGGAGGAAGCTTATCCTTAGAGGAGCCATGTGCCACATATCGTTCCAGCTGAGACTTCTTTGGAGTGCACTGTCCCATGTTGTCCATTGCCCCTGTTGACCTTGCTGGACTGCCTTCTGCACTCTTTTGACATCTTCTTCTTCCTTCAACTCCTGTATGATCATGTCTCTTTTTTCCTTCCCTTTGGCTTTGGACCACCACTGCATTTTTGTTGCTCCCAGTCCCTGTCTGTTGGTTTGCGTGTGTCCAATTATTTCTTTGATGCTGAGGTTTCTCTTGGCATTGTTTACAGCCTCTTGGACTTTCCACTTTCTGCCAGTTCTCAGCTTTGGATGAACTGCTCTCACGATATTGTCCTCCGATTCCTCCAGCATGCTCAACAGTCTTGCTTTTCCAACTTTGTATTCCTCCACTAAGGATTTCAGAGGTAGCTTCAGCATTGCTTGACGACAGTAGAATGCAACATCAGTGAGACCAGGTGGGACACCGAGCCATTTTCTTGTGTATTTGTTGATTTTGGCTTCCATTGCTTCGACTGTGCTGGTGCAAATGTCATAGATTAGCAGTGGCCACAGCAGCTTTGGTATCAGCATGAACTGTAGACACCAGACTTTGTATTTGCCTGGCAGTCCGCAGTTATCTATTTTCTTCAGGCCTTCTTCTGCTGTTTGCTTGGTTTCACATCCCCTTTGTGTGTCTTTCAGGGAGTCATCATACCATCTTCCGAGACTTTTTACTGGCTCTTCTGTGACAGTGGGGATGGCTTGGTTGGCTACCATGAATTTGACTGAATCTGCCACTTTTCCTTTTCGCAGTGAGAGACTTCGGGATTTCTTAGGTTTGAACCTCATTCTTGAAGAGGCCACCAGCTCATCCAGCTGCTTTAAGATTTGGTGTGTCTCTTCCTCATCCGTGGACAAGACTGTTGTGTCATCCATGAAAGCTTTCAGAGGAGGCATCTGGTATCCATCTCCCAGATTCACTGGACCTGAACTCTTCATTGCAGCTTTCAAGATGACTTCCATTGCCAACACGAACAGTATGGGAGAGATTGCACAGCCCATTGCAATGCCCACCTCTAGGTCTATCCAGTCCGTGGTGTATTCTTTGGTAGAGAACCGCATTGAGAACCCTTGGAAATACTTCCTCAGCATTGTTCGGATGTTTTCTGGGATGTGATACATTTCAAGAGCCAGCTGGATCATATCGTGTGGAACTGATCCATATGCATTCGCCAGATCAAGCCAAACTACGTCAATGTCTCTCTTCTCTGTTCTTGCTTTTTGGATGGCATCCCAAATCAACGTGGCATGTTCCAAGCATCCAGGCATTCCTGGTATGCCTCCCTTTTGGACTGACATATCCAGATACTTGTTTTCAGTCAGGTATTTTGTCAATCTTGCTGCCATAACAGAGAAGAAGATTTTCCCCTCGACGTTCAGAAGTGATATTGGCCTGAACTGATTGATGCTGCTGGAGTTCTGCTCCTTCGGAATGTACACTCCTTCAGCTCTCATCCATTGGTCGCTGATCTTCTGGTTCCTCCATGCTGATCGAATCATCTTGTGGAGCCACTCGAGCACTTTTGGGCATTTCTTGTAGAGCAGGTATGGTATTCCGTTTGGTCCAGGTGCTGACTTGGCTCTGGCTTTCTTTACTACGTTCTTCACTTCATCCAGTGTTGGTGGTTTGTTATTGAATTTTCCTTCTGGCGCTGCAGGCCAAACCAGATTTTGGATTTCAAGTGGTGCCTCGCGCTGAGAATCGGAATATGTTTCCCTGAGATGCTGCTCTAGGGTTTCCTTGCCCACTGTGAGAGTCCCTGATTTGGGTTGTTCAAACAGCTTTCTTGCAAAGTCAAAGGGATCTTTGAAGAAACGATCTTGAGTCTTCTTCTTTTTGCTCTTTCTTCGCCTTGCTGATTCCACTTTGCTGAGAGCATTGTGTTTGGCCTTCAGATCTTTCCAGAGTTCCAGGAGCCCTTGCTTCTCGAATTCTGAGGCAGTTTTCATTCGCTTTTTAAGCTTCCTTTTCTCCCTCCGGATGCTCTCCATCTGTTGCTGTCTTCTGGATTTCTGGGGAGGCGTTTTTGTCTTTGGCTGCTTCACTCCATAAGTGTCCCTGCAGATAGAGTGTATGATGTCTCCATATGTGTCAAGTTTGTGTTCCAGCGTACTGTTCCCTATTAGCGCATTCAGCTTAAGGACAAGTTCCTCATCTAATTTCTCCCATTGTTCTTTTGCACCGGCAGGCGGCAAATTGAGTTTTCCACGTTTGGCGTTAAGAGCTTGTGCAAAATCCGCATCAGAACCGTCAGCGTGGATGTCCTTGGCACTATGGTTTAATTCCTGGCCTTGGTCATCCAACGTCTCACCTGCTATCGCAGTGCGCTGCTGCTGGTTCGTATGTGTCTTCAAACAGCCCATTTTTGTCCTGTGGATCTTCATGCTCTCTATAATTTTCCATTGTATATAATATGCTCTCTATAATTTTCCATTGTTTTTAATGTTTCTCCCCATTTATAACCGTGTGTGTGTGTGTGTGGTGTGTGTGTGTGCGTGCGTGCGTGCGTGCGTGCGTGCGTGTGTGTGCGTGCATGCGTGTGTGTGTGTTTCAGCGCTTAGATTTGATTTTATCAAGATTTTGCGCTATATAAATATTGTAATTATTATTATTATTATATATCAAATGCTATGTGTAACTCAGTGTTGAAATGATTCAAACGCACTATGAATGACACTGGAAAAGCTTGTTTAAATTTGTTCAAATGCAAAGATTTCTTGAATATTCTCTGAATAAGAGTTGTTAACGAATAATGATTTCATCTATAAGAAACTGAGTGAAATTAAAGTTATTGGAATTTAATCTTTCATGTCCACTTCATGGGTAGTCTCAACAATTCATTTTAGGTAAAGATTATGATTAGTGAACATACGTTGTCTATGTCATTGTTGTAGACAACGATATATAGTCAACAACTATACGGTGTTGTAAGTGTGTATGCGTTGGGTATGTGTGTGTATGCTTAAGTTCTCTCTCTCTCTCTCTCTCTCTCTCTCTCTCTCTCTCTCTCTCTCTCTCTCTCTCTCTCACTCTCTCTCTTTCTCTTTCTCTCTCTCTCTCTCTCTCTCTCTCTCTCTCTCTCTCTCTCTCCCTCCCTTTCTCTGTCTCTCTCCCCATATAAATTTATTTATATATATATATATATATATGTATATATAGATAGATCTACATACATCGATATACATCTATATACATATATGCATGTCTACATATGTGTATGTATGTACATATATACATATGTGTGTGTATGTATATATATATATATATACATATGTATGTATGTATGTATGCATGTATGTATGTATGTACACACACACACACACACACACACACACACACACACACACACACACACACACACACACACACACACACACACACATGACAATAATAAAAAATAAAATAAGATCGCCACGACTTTTTAACATTTTTGTTCACCACTTTCTTTTTCACCGTTGCTCCAACTGACTTTTCCATTTCAATGTCTTTGATGTGTGAATCAATCAGAGTCAGTCCAGACATTTTCCATTTCAATGTGTGAGAGTCTGCACAGTGTTATTTATAGACAACACCCTGCACAGTGTTATTTATAGACAACATCCTGCACAGTGTTATTTATAGACAACACCCTGCACAGTGTTATTTATAGACAACACCAATATCTGTCTGTCTGCTGATGGCTCTACTGTTTTCTTTCATTGTGAACTTTACACTATCTTCTCTGTCTATTCCGTTTTGAGTAAGACGATCAGTGGTACGATGTCTCACATTTTGTGCACAAAGACATGATTTTAAGTGTCTGAGGACTTATGACATTCCAAAATGCAGACTTTGTTCTTGTAGCAGTAGTTCCTTAAAAAAAATATGGCACATTCATTTTCCCTTAACACCAGCGTTTCCGAGGCAGTAGATCTACATGAGATTTTGAAGGTCGATACTGCTCATTGCTTTGTGCCATTCTGGGGTCCTTACTCCGTTTTGTACTTTTTGAAATAGATTCATTGAGTGTGTCAAGTTAGAATCATCATCATCATCATCAGGTGCCCTGCCGCATGGCGTTGGCGATCATGGAATGTGTCAAGTTAGAATCATCATCATCATCATCATCATCAGGTGCCCTGCCGCATGGCGCTGGCGATCATGGACTTCCATCTGTCTCTATCTCTTGTTGCCCCAAGCATCTCCTCCACCCTCCTCATCTTCAGCCACTCCGCAAGTCCGTCTAGCATTTTCTCCCTGGGTCTACCTGGTGCTCTCTTTCCCTCCCTCTTTCCCGTTGTGACCAGGTGCTCCAAATCCCCCTTCCTCATAAAATTGCCTGTCTTTTCCTAATCTTCCTTATGAATGATCTACTTGTGTCTGCCTCCATCAAGACTGTCTCATTTGTTTTCTTTGCTGTCCATGGAACTCTCAACATTCTTCTTAGAAACCCCATCTCGGCTGCCTCAATCTTGTTCTTGCTTTGCTTGTTGACTGTCCACGCCTCACATCCGTACAACAGTATTGGTTCTATATAACACTCAAGGACTCTTTTCCTTGTGTTAATTGATAGGCATTTGTTGGTAAGAATGCTTGTCATCTTCTTGAATGTTGTTTTGGCTTGGCCGATTCTGCCGGCTATTTCTGATGTGCATCTACCGTCTGATGAAATGACCGTTCCCAGGTATTTAAATTTATTAACCTGTGTCAAGGTTGTGCCATTTGCTGTTATTTTGCATGAGGGGATTTCATGTTTTTTACTGATCACCATGACTTCAGTCTTCCTGCTGTTTAGTTCCAACCCCTTACCTTTGCTTTCTATTTCTAGTATATTCATAAGGTTTTGTAGGTCCCTTTCATTTTCTGCAATTAGCACGGTGTCATCTGCGTATCGAATGTTGTTTATCATTTTCCCTCCAACCTTTAATCCAGGTTAGAATAAAGGCTTGTTTCATGGTCTAGTGAAGCTAGCCATTTTTAGAATATTAAGTGACGCCTCCTGTATAGCACGCGGTCAATGCATCTTAATCCTATGACTCCCGCATCCTGTCAACCAGCAGCCTGAAGTGTCAGTCATGCTAACAAAGCAAAACTTAACCCTTTGATTCCCCCATCCTATTCACCAGTTCCCTGAGTGAGTGTGTGTGTGTGTGTGTGTGTGTGTGTGTGTGTGTGTGTGTGTGTGTGTGTGTGTGTGTGTGTGTGTGTGTGTGTGTGTGTGTGTGTGTGCAGTTGGTGGATATGGTATGGGAGTCAAAGGCTTAATGATCCCACGACAACAGTGGAGTTGTTTCTGGCAAGATGGTATAGAAAAATCCACCAGTTTTACAAATCAGTAGAAAATACACTCACACACAAAAAGAAGAAGAAAAAATGGGTGGCGGTGCACTGTGGCGACGAACACCTCCTGGGAAGAACAGACAGTCCCATTTTCCTATGGTAAACCTACTGTGACAAAACACAATTGAACAGAAAAACAAACACGAAAGGACAACACGTGTATGTCACTTTAACCGGAAAATCGAATTGAACGTCTAGTCCTTCGGAAGGGTACAAAAGACAAGTCGGACTCGTATGTCTTCTGGTCAGCGCACGTTAAAAGATCCCACGGCAGTTGAAAATCATGAAGAGCAGAGCTTCCATCTAGCTGACCTAGCATAAAAGATGGAAGAGATAAGTTTATATTCCGTGTCCCGCCCCTTGAAGGTCAGTTAGACATCTTGCCTTTCTGAAGTCTTGGTTAAAAAGAAGGGCGAGTGGCGCTGCATCGCGGCGACGCGCTTTTAACTGTGAGAGCAGCCCGAGTTTGACATGATAAAATCCATTGTGAGAACAGAAGTGACTGTGAATATGAATAAAAACCTTTGTCTCAACTAAGTAACATAACTCTTGAGAGTCACGGAGTTATCTCCCATGTAGAATTTCTCAAACCCAACACAGTTTGCGCTACCCATTCAGCTGGCATAGACGCAGCCTTAAGGAATGTTCTAAGCTTACCACTTTCTGCTTTGTGGCTGCGTCTATGCTAGCTGAATGGGTAGCGCAATCTGTGTTGGGTTTGAGAAATTCTACATGGGAGATAACTCCGTGACTCTCAAGAGTTATGTTACTTAGTTGATATTTAAAAATTCTCCCTGCTTCCCTCTTATTTCCATTGTCTGTCAGTTTCTGCAGTGATGAAGATGTGCTTTTCCAACCTAACCAATTCAACTTAGAACCGAGAGCTGCAATACTCTGAGCTCTTAAGTTGCTTCTATGGCGCCAGGCTACACTGTATAATTATACACACATGGGCTGGTTTAGATGATTGGTTAACTGATTGACTAACTGACCGACTGACTGACTGACTGATTGAGTAAATCATTGAACTGCAGTATTAATGACGGCAACAGGTCTTTACAGACAGATAAAGTGTCTGTTTGTATGTTTCTTTCTTTGTATGCCTGTCTGTGTGTGTATATGCGTGTGTGTGCTCGCACGGTCGATAACTGTCTGTCTGTTTGTCTATATATATATATATATATATGTGTGTGTGTGTGTGTGTGTGTGTGTGTGTGTGTGTGTGTGTGTGTGTGTGTGTGTGTGTGTGGTGTGTGTGTGTGTGTGTGTTTGTGTGGGCGTATGGGTGTGCGTGATGATGTACTATTCATTAAAGACAGTACGGCTGTCACTTCAAACAGCAGGCACCAATGAGATGGAGACTTTCACCTGACCACTTTTGTCACAGTGTAACTGATGCGTGTGTGTGTGTGTGTGTGTGTGTGTGTGTGTGTGTGTGTGTGTGTGTGTGTGTGTGTGTGTGTGTGTGTGTGTGTCTGTGTGTCTGTCTGTATTTCTGTGTGTGTGTGTGTGTGTGTGTGTGTGTGTCTGTCTGTCTGTATTTCTGTGTGTGTGTGTGTCTGTCTGTCTGTATTTCTGTGTGTGTGTCTGTGTGTCTGTCTATCTCTGTGTGTCTGTGTCTGTGTGTTCTGTCTGTCTTTGTGTATGTGTGTGTGTCTGTATGTCTGCCTGTGTGTGCGTGTATACCTGTGTGTGTGTGTGTCTGTGCGTATATATGTGTGTGTGTGTCTATGTGTGTATGTGTGTCTATCTGTATCTCTGTGAGTGCGTGTTTGCATGTGCCCGCGTATGTGTGTGTGTGTGTGTTTGTGTGTGTGTGTGTGTGTGTGTGTGTGTGTGTGTGTGTGTGTGTGTGTGTGTGTGTATGTGTGTGTGTGTCTGTGTGTGGTGGTGGTCTTTGATTTAACGTCTATTCACTTTAGTGTCTGTGTGTGTGTGTGTCTGTGTGTATGTCTGTTTGTGTGTGTGTGTATGTGTGTGTGTGTGTGTGTGTGTGTGTGTGTGTGTGTGTGTGTGTGTGTTGGATAGAGTCTTTGGACCAACCATTCCTAGACTGCAAACAGTTTTGTCTCTCAATCTTGGAATCGTCACAATCAGGAAGTTAAGGTTATCATAGGAAGATGGTAAAACTGATGTCTTGATATTGTGATCAGCAGAAAGAGATCAGCTAAACAAACTGTTATTGCTATAGTCAGACCATGAAATGTTAGTTCCAGTTTCAGTTTCAATTTCAATTTCTCAAGATGACGTCTCCGCGCTCGGAAAGAAATTCCATATGTACTAACGTCACAGGTGCCATGTGATGGAGAAGATCCAGAATGATCATGGCACAAGCCTTAAGCCAGTATATAAACCAATGAGCTGGCCAGGTCCTGAGGTCCTACCTGGATAGTTCCATAACCCTGGGTCGTAGGGGAGTGAGGTGGCTGAGACCTCAACTTTTCCCGGGACCAGCACCACGAGGGCGGCGCCCATCCCCTCTCCCTCGCTTCAAATTCACATTCATTGTTTCTCTCTCTCTTTTTTTTTCTACTAAGACTTCAGAAAGGCAAGAAGGCTAATTGGTCTTCAAGGGGTGGGACCTGGGAAATCAACATATCTCTCCAATGTTTTATACCAAAGCAGCCGAGCAATGCCCTGCTCTTCACGATTTTCAACTGCCGTGGGATCTTTAGCGTGCGCAGCCAAAAGGCACACGGGTTCGACTCGTTTTTCGTCCCCTTCCGAAGGACTAGACGTTCAGTTCAATTTCTCGGTCAAACCGAAGAGAAAAGTCGAGGACTGTACGGGGAGTGAATTCTGGAAACTCGAGTTTAGTTACTGCCAAGCGAACATCTGAACCATTCCGCTATTCTTCTCCCTACCATAAAATGTTAGGTAAGTGTTATCAGAAAGCTGGCTTTCCCTCCCTGACTCTCTGCTTTACCTTCCCCTTCCCTGATTAGGGACAGGTTCCATTTATAGATTCTGATCACTCGTCTGTTTGGTAATCACGCTCCACCATGTTTATCCTTGGTTTTGGGGAGGTTTGGGTTTACCACTGTCTGTTGTGCATGCATCTCCAGGTGTGTCTCAGGGCCTTGATGTCTCCTTCTGTTGTCTGTCTTCATATCTCCTGTCATACGTCTTCCTTCTGGTGTCTGTCTTCATATCTGTCATACGTCTTCCTTCTGGTGTCCAGTGAAGGGCAGTCCTAGTGGTGTTGTCCTGCTGTCTTCCTTCTGGTGTCCAGTGAAGGGCAGTCCTAGTGGTGTTGTCCTGCTGTCTTCCTTCTGGTGTCCAGTGAAGGGCAGTCCTGATGGTGTTGTCCTGCTGTCTTCCTTCTGGTGTCCAGTGAAAGGCAGTCCTGGTGATGTTGACCTGCTGTCTTCCTTCTGGTGTCCAGTGAAGGGCAGTCCTGGTGATGTTATTCTGCTGTCTTCCTTCTGGTGTCCAGTGAAGGGCAGTCCTGGTGATGTTGTCCTGCTGTCTTCCTTCTGGTGTCCAGTGAAGGGCAGTCCTGGTGATGTTATTCTGCTGTCTTCCTTCTGGTGTCCATTGAAGGGCAGTCCTGGTGATGTTGTCCTGCAGTCTTCCTTCTGGTGTGTCCAGTGAAAGGCAGTCCTGGTGATGTTGTCCTGCTGTCTTCCTTCTGGTGTCCAGTGAAGGGCAGTCCTGGTGATGTTGTCCTGCTGTCTTCCTTCTGGTGTCCAGTGAAGGGCAGTCCAGGTGATGTTGTCCTGCTGTCTTCCTTGTGGTGTCCAGTGAAGGACAGTCCTGGTGATGTTGTCCTGCTGTCTTCCTTCTGGTGTCCAGTGAAGGGCAGTCCTGGTGATGTTATTCTGCTGTCTTCCTTCTGGTGTCCAGTGAAGGGCAGTCCTGGTGATGTTATTCTGCTGTCTTCCTTCTGGTGTCCAGTGAAGGGCAGCCGTGTGGTGTTATTCTGCAGTCTTCCTTCTGGTGTCCAGTGAAGGGCAGTCCTGGTGATGTTGTCCTGCTGTCTTCCTTCTGGTGTCCAGTGAAGGGCAGTCGGTGATGTTATTCTGCAGTCTTCCTTCTGGTGTCCATTGAAGGGCAGTCCTGGTGATGTTGTCCTGCTGTCTTCCTTCTGGTGTCCAGTGAAGGGCAGTCGGTGGTGTTATTCTGCTGTCTTCCTTGTGGTGTCCAGTGAAGGGCAGTCCAGGTGATGTTGTCCTTCTGTCTTCCTTCTGGTGTCCAGTGAAGGGCAGTCCAGGTGATGTTGTCCTTCTGTCTTCCTTCTGGTGTCCAGTGAAGGGCAGTCCTGGTGATGTTGTCCTGCTGTCTTCCTTCTGGTGTCCAGTGAAGGGCAGTCCTGGTGATGTTATTCTGCTGTCTTCCTTCTGGTGTCCAGTGAAGGGCAGTCCTGGTGATGTTGTCCTGCTGTCTTCCTTCTGGTGTCCAGTGAAGGGCAGTCGGTGGTGTTATTCTGCTGTCTTCCTTCTGGTGTCCAGTGAAGGGCAGTTCGGGTGATGTTGTCCTGCTGTCTTCAGATCATGTGCCCAGTCCGTCTCCATCGTCTGTTGATGATGATACAAGGACAGCAGCCTACAGCCAAGCTGTACGTCCATCGTCACCAGTGACAGCAGCCTACAGCCAAGCTGTACGTCCATTGTGACCAGTGACAGCAGCCTACAGCCAAGCTGTACATCCATCGTGACCAAGGACAGCAGCCTACAGCAAGCTGTACGTCCATCGTCACCAGTGACAGCAGCCTACAGCCAAGCTGTACGTCCATCGTGACCAAGGACAGCAGCCTACAGCCAAGCTGTACGTCCATTGTGACCAGAGACAGCAAGGAGGAGGAGGTAAGGAGGAACTGTCAAGTTGAGTACGTTGCTGTTTGTGTTGTGTCTGTTTCTTCTTCTCTTTGTTACTTTGTTACTGTCTTCTTCTTGTCATTGTCATCATTGTACTGTGTGTCTTCTTCTTGTCATTGTCATCATTGTACTGTGTGTCTTCTTCTTGTCATTGTCATCATTGTACTGTGTGTCTTCTTCTTGTCATTGTCATCATTGTACTGTGTGTCTTCTTCTTGTCATTGTCATCATTGTACTGTGTGTCTTCTTCTTGTCATTGTCATCATTGTACTGTGTGTCTTCTTCTTGTCATTGTCATCATTGTACGGCATCAAACGTGTACTGTGTGTCTTCTTCTTGTCATTGTCATCATTGTACTGTGTGTCTTCTTCTTGTCATTGTCATCATTGTACGGCATCAAATGTGTACTGTGTGTCTTCTTCTTGTCATTGTCATCATTGTACTGCATCAAACGTGTACTGTGTGTCTTCTTCTTGTCATTGTCATCATTGTACGGCATCAAATGTGTACTGTGTGTCTTCTTCTTGTCATTGTCATCATTGTACGGCATCAAATGTGTACTGTGTGTCTTCTTCTTGTCATTGTCATCATTGTACGGCATCAAATGTGTACTGTGTGTCTTCTTCTTGTCATTGTCATCATTGTACTGCATCAAACGTGGACTGTGTGTCTTCTTCTTGTCATTGTCATCATTGTACTGCATCAAACGTGGACTGTGTGTCTTCTTCTTGTCATTGTCATCATTGTACTGCATCAAACGTGGACTGTGTGTCTTCTTCTTGTCATTGTCATCATTGTACGGCATCAAATGTGTACTGTGTGTCTTCTTCTTGTCATTGTCATCATTGTACGGCATCAAACGTGGACTGTGTGTCTTCTTCTTGTCATTGTCATCATTGTACGGCATCAAACGTGGACTGTGTGTCTTCTTCTTGTCATTGTCATCATTGTACTGCATCAAACGTGGACTGTGTGTCTTCTTCTTGTCATTGTCATCATTGTACTGCATCAAACGTGTACTGTGTGTCTTCTTCTTGTCATTGTCATCATTGTACTGCATCAAACGTGGACTGTGTGTCTTCTTCTTGTCATTGTCATCATTGTACTGCATCAAACGTGGACTGTGTGTCTTCTTCTTGTCATTGTCATCATTGTACTGCATCAAACGTGGACTGTGTGTCTTCTTCTTGTCATTGTCATCATTGTACTGCATCAAACGTGGACTGTGTGTCTTCTTCTTGTCATTGTCATCATTGTACTGCATCAAACGTGGACTGTGTGTCTTCTTCTTGTCATTGTCATCATTGTACTGCATCAAACGTGGACTGTGTGTCTTCTTCTTGTCATTGTCATCATTGTACTGCATCAAACGTGGACTGTGTGTCTTCTTCTTGTCATTGTCATCATTGTACTGCATCAAACGTGGACTGTGTGTCTTCTTCTTGTCATTGTCATCATTGTACTGCATCAAACGTGGACTGTGTGTCTTCTTCTTGTCATTGTCATCATTGTACTGCATCAAACGTGTACTGTGTGTCTTCTTCTTGTCATTGTCATCATTGTACTGCATCAAACGTGTACTGTGTGTCTTCTTCTTGTCATTGTCATCATTGTACTGCATCAAACGTGGACTGTGTGTCTTCTTCTTGTCATTGTCATCATTGTACTGCATCAAACGTGGACTGTGTGTCTTCTTCTTGTCATTGTCATCATTGTACTGCATCAAACGTGGACTGTGTGTCTTCTTCTTGTCATTGTCATCATTGTACTGCATCAAACGTGGACTGTGTGTCTTCTTCTTGTCATTGTCATCATTGTTACTGCATCAAACGTGGACTGTGTGTCTCTTCTTTGTCATTGTCATCATTGTACTGCATCAAACGTGGACTGTGTGTCTTCTTCTTGTCATTGTCATCATTGTACTGCATCAAACGTGGACTGTGTGTCTTCTTCTTGTCATTGTCATCATTGTACGGCATCAAACGTGGACTGTGTGTCTGTAAGAGGATTACACGTTTGATCCCTGTTTGTTGTTGGTGTTGCTTGATCGTTGTGTTTTGTTCCTGTGTATGTTTGTTTGTGGCTATATATACCGTAGATGTTTATACGTCTGTGCTGATTTTTCCCCTGTAAGTCATGCACGAGGGGTAGACATGTGGAGTAGATATAGTTTGCTAAATCTACAATGGGAGATACTGGAAGCCATGTTGGTTTACTGATGACCTCGTCACCTTCCCTTGTCGTCAACACAGAATAATGGACAGGTTGGTATGTGGACATTTCCCCGTACAGTACCACACCACACCACTCCACACCAAACCACATCCCACCACACATACATCACACCACACACCACACACCACATAATACCATACCGTACCACATCACAGCACACCACACTGCATGACGCACCACATCACACCACACCACACTGCATGACACCACATCACACCACACCACACTGCATGACACACCACATCATACCACAGCACACCACATCACAATACCATACCGTATCACATCACACCACACCACATTGCATGACACACCACATCATACCACACCACACCACATCACATAATACCATACCGTACCACATCACACAACACCACACTGCATGACCACCACATCACTCATCACACCACACTGCATGACACACACACATCATACCACAGCACACCACATCACATAATACCATACCGTACCACATCACAGCACACCACACTGCATGACACACCACATCATACCACAGCACATCACGTAATACCATACCGTACCACATCACACCACACCACACTGCATGACACACCACATCATACCACAGCACATCACATAATACCATACCGTACCACATCACACCACACCACACTGCATGACACACCACATCATACCACAGCACACCACACCACATAATACCATACCGTACCACATCACACCACACCACACTGCATGACACACCACATCATACCACAGCACACCACATCACATAATACCATTACCGTACCACATCACACCACACCACACTGCATGACACACCACATCATACCACAGCACAGCACAATCACGTAATTACCATACCGTACCACATCACACCACACCACACTGCATGACACACCACATCATACCCACCACACCACCCACTCACAAACCACACCACACACATCACAATAATACCATACCGTACCACATCACACCACACCACACTGCATGACACACCACATCATACCACAGCACACCACATCACGTAATACCATACCGTACCACATCACACCACACTGCATGACACACCACATCATACCACAGCACAGCACATCACGTAATACCATACCGTACCACATCACACCACACCACACTGCATGACACACCACATCATACCACACACACCACATCACATAATACCATACCGTACCACATCACACCACACCACACTGCATGACACACCACATCATACCACAGCACATCACGTAATACCATACCGTACCACATCACACCACACCACACTGCATGACACACCACATCATACCACAGCACACCACATAATACCATACCGTACCACACACACCACACCACACTGCATGAACAACACCACATCATACCACAGCACACCACATCACATAATACCATACCGTACCACATCACACCACACCACCACACTGCATGACACACACCAACATCATACCAACAGCACACCACATCACTAATACCATACCGTACCACATCACACCACACCACACTGCATGACACACCACATCATACCACAGACACCACATCACTAATACCATACCGTACCACATCACACCACACTCACACTGCATGACACCACACATACCACGCACACCACACATAATACATACCGTACCACATCACACACCACACCACACTGCATGACACACCACAATCTATACCACAGCACACCACACACCATATAATACCATACCGTACCACATCACACCACACACCACACTGCATGACACACCACATCATACCACAGCACACCACACCACATAATACCATACCGTACCACATCACACCACACCACACTGCATGACACACCACATCATACCACAGCACACCACATCACATAATACCATACCGTACCACATCACACCACACTGCATGACACACCACATCATACCACAGCACACCACATCACGTAATACCATACCGTACCACATCACAACCACACTGCATGACACACCACATCATACCACAGCACAGCACATCACGTAATACCATACCGTACCACATCACACCACACCACACTGCATGACACACCACATCATACCACAGCACATCACATAATACCATACCGTACCACATCACACCACACCACACTGCATGACACACCACATCATACCACACCACACCACATCACGTAATACCATACCGTACCACATCACACCACACCACACTGCATGACACACCACATCATACCACAGCACACCACACCACATAATACCATACCGTACCACATCACACCACACCACACTGCATGACACACCACATCATACCACAGCACACCACACCACATAATACCATACCGTACCACATCACACCACACCACACTGCATGACACACCACATCATACCACAGCACACCACACCACATAATACCATACCGTACCACATCACACCACACCACACTGCATGACACACCACATCATACCACAGCACACCACATCACGTAATACCATACCGTACCATATCACACCACACCACACTGCATGACACACCACATCATACCACAGCACAGCACACAGCACACACCATGCCACACTATGCAGGTGGTATGTTGCTGCACAGTCTGCACACTCCGTCTTCAGTGGACGTACATGCTGGATGTTTTCATGTTTCCATAAGCCAGCGGTCACTGACATGACTCACAGGATCTTTAACGTGCATATCCCATCTTCTGAGTGCCTATACACACAAAGGGGGTTGTGCACTGGCAGGTCTGTATACCAGGGGGATGGGAAACATCTCCACCCTTTACACACCAGTCGGGACGTACACAGGCAGGATCGAACCCCACACCTTTCTATCGGTAGTTTGATGTTTTACCTACTTGGTTACCGTGCTGGCCAAAGTAGAACCCCACACCTTTCTATCGGTAGTTTGATGTCTTACCTACTGGCTACCGTGCTGGCCAAACCCCACACCTTTCTATCGGTAGTTTGATGTTTTACCACTTGGCTACCGTGCTGGCCAAAGTAGAAGTTGAACCTTGGTAGTGTTTATTCTAGAGACAGTCTTGACTCTGCCCTCCATTCTCCAGTTCTGCTTTTTACTGTCTTCCTCCTTCTACCTCCTCCCTCCCCTCTTCTTCTTCTTCTTCTTCTTCTTACTTCTCTTCTCTTCTTCTCTTCTCTTTTCTTCTTCTTCTTCTTCTTCTTCTTCTTCTCCTCTTCTTCTTCTTCTCTTCTCCTCCTCCTTCTTCTTCTCCTTCTTCTTCTCCTTCTTCTTCTCCTTCTTCTTCTCTTTCTTCTTCTCTCTTCTTCTCTTCTTCTTCTTCTTCTTCTTCTCCTTCTTCTTCTTCTTCTTCTTCTTCTTCTTCTTCTTCTTCTTCTTCTCCTTCTTCTTCTCCTTCTTCTTCTCCTTCTTCTTCTCTTTCTTCTTCTCCTTCTTCTTCTCCTTCTTCTTCTTCTTCTCCTTCTTCTTCTCCTTCTTCTTCTCTTTCTTCTTCTCCTTCTTCTTCTTCTCCTTCTTCTTCTTCTTCTTCTTCTTCTTCTTCTTCTTCTTCTTCTTCTTCTCCTCCTCCTTCTTCTCTCTTCTTCTTCTTCTTCTCCTTCTTCTTCTCCTTCTTCTTCTCCTTCTTCTTCTTCTTCTTCTTCTTCTTCTTCTTCTTCTTCTTCTTCTTCTCCTCCTCCTTCTTCTCCTTCTTCTTCTTCTTCTCCTTCTTCTTCTCCTTCTTCTTCTCCCTTTTTCTTCTTCTTCTTCTTCTTCTCTTCTTCTTCTTCTTCTCCTCCTCCTTCTTCTCCTTCTTCTTCTTCTTCTCCTTCTTCTTCTCCTTCTTCTTCTCTTTCTTCTTCTCCTTCTTCTTCTCCTTCTTCTTCTTCTTCTTCTTCTCCTCCTCCTTCTTGTCCTTCTTCTTTCTTCTTTTTCTTTTTCCTCCTCCTTCTCCTCTTCGTCTTTGTTTTTATCATGTTTTCGCTCTTGTTGTTGTTATTCTTCTACGTTTTCTCATTCTGTTGTTTCCCCCCCCCCCCCTCTTCCTTCTTCGTCTTCTTTTTGTTCTTGTTCTTGTTCCTCTTCACCACCACCTTTTCCCCATCTTCTTCTGCCCCTCTCTCTTCTTCTTCCTCGCCCATCCTGTTCCTACCTTCTCATCTTTCCAACCTGATCCCATCCCAGCTGTTGTTATAAAAACATTACAGAACTCACCACCCACACACCACCCCCCTGTCCCGTTACCTTCCACCCCCCCCCCACACCCGTCCCTACAGAGCAGGGTGGTGATGGGGGCGTTGTGAAGGGAGTGTGAGACATGAAAATGCCCCACCCGGCCAGTCTACTTCATATTACTCTCAATCCTGTCACAGACAAAGTGCGGGCACCAACCAGTCCCATCAACAACCCCACTAGCTTCCTACCCATCTAGTTACCTACCTAACTTACCTACTTCCCATCTACCTACCAATCAGTCCATTCCCTAATAAGATCAACTTTAAGAGACTCCAAAAGGACCAGGCAACCAACTTAGCAACCAAGTCACCCAGCACTACCCCCCCCACCCCCCACCCCCAACCCTACCGCTTCCTTAATAACTGTCGGTCCACACCTTAACTCGCTGCATTGGCCTTCGTGACGTCACCCGTCACGTGACCTGTCGTCCCGTGGTCCCTCCCCTTCCGTCCTCTCACCTTTCTGTGGCAGCGAGGGCGGAGGAGGAGATATATAAACACCTCCCCTTTCTCATGGCCCTCGCTAACTGGCGGAGAGCAGGCCGAGCGGAGACCAGCATCCAACGCACACAGACAGCAGACACACACACACCCGAACTGTCTGCTCGCTCCTCGCTTGACAGGGAACTTGGAACTGGACCCTGCACAGCCACCACCGTACACACTGACACAGAACACACCCACCACGGACCACTCCACAGCTAAGTCACTGTCTTTGGAGTCCAACCTGGCAAACTCACTAACTGTCCGAACACGCAGTTTGAACAGAATAACCGGCTTGACTTTTTTTGGAAAGAACTTTTTCGGAAAACAGCATTTTGTATGTTAGAAGACAGCACTTTAAACATTTGTTAGCTCTTTGAAGTATATTCATTGGTTTGATTATTAGAATCAGCAACAGAGAGAAACAGCGACAAATTTAGAAGCAGAAAAAGAATTGTTTTCTCGGTTGTTCGCACATTTGAAATCTGGATTTTGAAAAAAAAGTGGCCGTCTTCAACTGGGAAGGAATGACAAAGTGAAGAAAGAAAGAACGAGACATTCGTTGCTTGTTTTCTCGATACTTCTGGGATGCGAGATTTCTGTTTGTTTTGATTGTTTTGTATGATAAATCCAGAGAAATCGATGCCAGCTGATTCTTAAAGCTAGGACTTGGAAACAACAACGAAAAGAAAGCTGACAAAGTGGTGACCTGAACAACAAGAGTAGATAATCGGATTTCACCTTGTGCCGTACAAGAAAGGAAGGGAGAGAAGAAAGACAGGCAGAAGGTAATCACCAAGATCCCTTCTTAACCAGACAAAGAACACATCACTGGCCACAAAGGGCCTCCGACAGAAAAACCAGCACCAGCTCTAACTGTCGCCATTTTGATCTCCTTTTTCTTGTCGCTTTTCTTTGAAATCTGCCCTTTACTCCCAATCAGACTTTCCGTGAACAATCGGGAAAACAAATCACGCGTGACGTGTGCCAATCGCGTCACCAAACCGAACTGACGTCACGTGTTCAAGTTGACGTCATTTGGGAGATCGTCCAGCAGACAGACAGCCCACGTCGCCATGATGACCAGGTGTGTTGGGCAGGTGATGACGATGATGTTGCTGTTGTCGCTGTGTATCCTCTCCCTCACCTCCCTGTCACAAGCCTCCCCCTCACCCCTCTCCAGCAGCAGCAGCAGCAGCAGCAACAACAACAACAACAACAACAATATTGACGACATCTTGGAACGACTGAGCTCTCAGGTAGGAACTCATGATTTCACGTCATTGTCCGTGTGACGTCATGTGTGTTGCGTGCATGCGTGTGTGTGTGTGTGTGCGTGTGTGTGTGTGTGTGTGTATGTGTTGTGTGTGTGTGTGTGTGTGTGTGTGTGTGTGTGTGTGTGTGTGTGTGAATGTGAATGTGGCTGTGAATGCTGGGTGTAAACAGTATATGTACTGGTTCAGTCCAAACCTTTGTCTTTCACCTTCTCTTTCTGTTTAGAAGTGAACAGTGTCGGTTAGACTATGTTGGCCATTCCATGCCTCTGTTATAAAAAAAAAATAGAATGGTCATAGTGATAATAATTACATTAATGTTATAGCGGTAACAATAATCAGGAAAAAAAACATGGTGATAATGGCGTTGATTACGATAGTGATAATGATAATCGTCATGATAACAATGATAATAACAATTAGTATTGATTACGATGATGATGGTGGTGATAATCATAATCATGATGATAACAACATTGATAATAGATAACGATAGCGATAATGATGATGATGATAATGGGTAGTTACGATGACAATAATAATGATAGTAATGACGATGATGATAGTGATAATGCTGTCCGTGGGGATGCCGAGGCCTCTTTCAGTATAAACAGTATCCCCACCTTCTGGACATTCTGTGCTAGAAATGTCCTCTGTTCTGTCACTCTCTTTGTTTCTGCCTTGTTCCTTTGCTTTCTGTCATTTCTTCCCATCATTTTCTGCCTCGCTCGTCTGTTCACCTGTATATGTTCAATAAAGTCTTACGTACTTTCTCTTAGGATTGATAATTGGGTACATGTATTATGTGAATTTTTGGCTGTAGGGAAATGTGATTTGCAGAATTGGTAATTTAGACCTTTTATGTGTGTTTTTGTGTCCTTAGTTATGTTCATATTTGTATTGAGTTTCTTTTTACCCCCTGTCTGATAAATTGGATGGAGTGGTGAATGTCAGGGTCATATTCCTGGATTCTTGGATTGTGTGCTAGAATGCATTGATATGAGTACTTTTTGCTTTTCTTTTCTATTGAAGTATTGTGTGTATTGAAATAGTTGTAGTCCTGATATGGCTCTACGTAGTCGGCTGGGCTTTAAACAACAATAACAATAACAATAACAACGATAGTGATACTGATAATCATCATGGTGATAATTATGGTAATAATGATACCAGTGGCCGTGGTGTAGTGGTTAGCACAGCGGACTACCGACTGGAAGGTTGTAAGTTCGTATCCCCATCAGCCCACTCAGAAATCAGTGTGGGATTTTTCGGCTCTCACCGGCTCCTACCAGAGCTGAGAATGCTATGGGCTCATTGGTAAGATTGGGACCGCACAGTCGAGTCTCGTCCACTTCACGGATGCGTTATTGAGAGTGTTGCTCAAATCTTGTGACCATCGCCGCAGGTGTCTGTATC
Source organism: Monoplex corrugatus (assembly GCA_030674185.1). Taxonomy (NCBI): domain Eukaryota; kingdom Metazoa; phylum Mollusca; class Gastropoda; order Littorinimorpha; family Ranellidae; genus Monoplex; species Monoplex corrugatus. The sequence continues at coordinate 1,506,983 of JAPXFY010000015.1, forward strand.
TCTCGGGCCTGGTTGACACCAGATACCAGGATATATTATAACAGAAAGCGTAGAATACAGGCCTGTCAGGCAGTCTCCATTCTAAATGGAACTCCATAGCGCATAGCATCATGATCATCATTCTCATTGCCATCACCATCACACTGTAAAAAGTGTGCCAGCTTCTGTGGCCATTACAGTGGCGTAGAAAATGGCACGAAAAAGTAGCTGATAATCCTAA
>JAPXFY010000015.1:1512202-1552202 GCA_030674185.1 Monoplex corrugatus
TTGGGTTTTACTCTTGTGTCACTCTTGGGTTTTCCTGTTGTGTGACTCCTGGGTTTTCCTGTTGTGTCACTCCAGGTTTTCTTGTTGTGTCACTCCTGGGTTTTCCTGTTGTGTCACTCCTGGGTTTTCCTGTTGTGTCACTCCTGGGTTTTACTCTTGTGTCACTCTTGGGTTTTACTCTTGTGTCACTCTTGGGTTTTCCTGTTGTGTGACTCCTGGGTTTTCCTGTTGTGTCACTCCAGGTTTTCTTGTTGTGTCACTCCTGGGTTTTCCTGTTGTGTCACTCCTGGGTTTTCCTGTTGTGTCACTCCTGGGTTTCCTGTTGTGTCACTCTTGGGTTTTCCTGTTGTGTGACTTCTGGGTTTTCCTGTTGTGTCACTCCTGGGTTTTCCTGTTGTGTCACTCCTGGGTTTTCCTGTTGTGTCACTCCTGGATTTTACCGGTTGTGTCACTCCTGGGTTTTATTGTTATGTCACTCCTGGGTTTTCCTGTTGTGTAACTCCTGGGTTTTCCTGCTGTGTCACTCTGGTTTTTCCTGCTGTGTCACTCCTGAGTTTTCCTGCTGTGTCACTCCTGGTTTTACTCTTGTGTCACTCTTGGGTTTTACTCTTGTGTCACTCTTGGGTTTTCCTGTTGTGTGACTCCTGGGTTTTCCTGTTGTGTCACTCCGGGTTTTCTTGTTGTGTCACTCCTGGGTTTTCCTGTTGTGTCACTCCTGGGTTTTCCTGTTGTGTCACTCCTGGGTTTTCCTGTTGTGTCACTCCTGGGTTTTCCTGTTGTGTGACTTCTGGGAATTTACTGTTGTGTGACTCCTGGGTTTTATTGTTGTGTGACTCCTGGGTTTTCCTGTTGTGTGCCTCCTGGGTTTTCCTGTTGTGTGACTCCTGGGTTTTCCTGTTGTGTGACTCCTGGGTTTTATTGTTGTGTGACTCCTGGGTTTTCCTGTTGTGTCACTCCTGGGTTTTCCTGTTGTGTGACTCCTGGGTTTTACTGTTGTGTGACTCCTGGGTTTTATTGGTGTGTCACTCCTGGGTTTTCCTGTTGTGTCACTCCTGGGTTTCCTGTTGTATCACTCAAGTGGCAAAGACGTCAAACTTTAAATGGTAAAGTCTTGGGTTCGATCCTGCCCGGGTGCCTCCCGCCTGGTGGGTAAAGGGTGGAGATTTTGACCCCTGGGTCTACCTGGCCCTGGTGCTCTTTTCCCTCCACCTTTCCTGTTGTGACTAGGTGCTGAAATTTGCTCTTGCCTCATAAAATGTTCTGTAAATGTCGATTGTCTTTTCCTGATCTTCTTCATTAATGCTCTTTTTTGTGTTTGCCTCTTTCAAGACTGTCTCGTTTGTTTTCTTGGCTGTCCATGGAACCCTTAACATTCTTCTTAGAAACCACAGCTGCCTCAATTTTGTTCTGACTTTGCGTGTTGACTGTCCACGCCTCACAACCGTATAACATTATTGGTTGTGTATAACACTGAAGAACTGTCTTCCTGATGTTAACTGTTAGACAAGTGATGGTAAGAATGCTGTACATTTTTGTGGAATGCTGATTGGGCTTGTTCAGTTCTGCTGGACATTTCCTTATTTCCTAAGCTCGTTTCCTAAAAAGCAGACAGATGTCTGTTGTTTGTTCCCTTACCTTAGACAAACATTAATGATCGTCCATTGTATGTGTCTGCACCGTACATCAGTCATCACATGTTATGTGTTTTCTTCAACCTTGTGTTCATGGTATCTGTAACGTGTGTACGTGAATAAAATTCAGTATTATGTTGAAGAGCACATGGCGTTTACATGTGTACAGTGTGTTGTATGTACAATATGTTAGGACTATAGACAAGCACACATTGTCATTTATTACTTACCAAACATGTGTCAGATATTGAACATATCAAACACAAAGTATGCACACATATCAAACAAAATATGCACACGTACATATTAATTTAAAAAAATATACATGTATGGCTATCTACGCACACGCACTCGCGCACGCACACACACACACACACACACACACACACACACACACACACACACACACTCACACACACTCACTCACACACACACACACACACACACACACACACACACACACACACACACAGACACACACACACACACACACACACAGAGGCGAACGTCTTAAACTATTATGCCAGTCTTCTCTTAGGCAACAATATTATGTGTTCTGGCGATGTAACGTTTGTGCCGATGATGGTGGTGGTTAAGCCTACACGTTACCACGGCCAGAGATACTCCTGACAGAACATGATACGTGAATTTGACCACTGAAGATAACCTCCCCCCTAGCATAAAACAGCATCTTGAAGTAGAGAAGATGATCCCCCACCCACCCACCCACCCGTTGGGATGCCGGGGGCTTTCAGTATAAATAGTATCCCCTCCTGGAAATTCTGTGCTGAAAATGTCCCATTTTCCGTCACGTTCTTGTTTCTGCTTTGTTCCTTTGCTTTCTATTATCTCTTCCTATCATTTTCTGCCTTGCTGGTCCACTCACCTGTATTTGTGTTCTATAAAGTCTTACGTACTTTCTCTTAGGATTGAAAATTGGGTACAGGTATTAAACGCATTTTTGACTCTAAAGAAGTGTGGTGTGCAGAAGCAATTCTAGGTGATATAGTCCAGTTTTTATAAACGTTTCAATGTCCTTGATTATGCTTCAATTTGTATTCGAGTACGTATTTTTAAATACCCTCTGTGATGAATTGGACGGAGAGGTCAGCGCAAGAGGCATATCCTTAGAATATGTACGCCACTACTTTGATATGTATACTTATGTTTTTTCCAGATGCTTTTTGTTCAGGGTCAGCCAGGTATTGTGTGTGTCTTAAGATGATCATAGCCTTGTCATGAATGCGCAGTCGCCTGGGTTTTTAACAAGAAGAAGAAGAGTTATAGAAATGATAATGATGACGATGATGACGATGATGATGATGATGATGATGATGATGATAACGTTAATAATAATGATGATGATGGTAATGATAATAAGAATAATGATAATGATAATGACAATGATAAAATACGAATAAGAAGAATAAGAATAAGAATAAAAACAACAAAAACATCAATTATTTCATCTGGAAGACAAAACCGGATGCATGTAGCCTCCAGTCCACCCAGCTGTGAATGGCTGCCTGACTCTCTTCAGGGCTGGGGAAGGTGAAGCAGTCAGGGAGGAGGAGACAGGCACCGCCCTCTTAATGCTGCTCCCCCCCCCCCCCCCTATTGAGATATCTACCATCTCACTCCCCTACGACTTCAGAGGGATGAGACAACCTCAACTTTGAATTAAGCATAAAGCTAACCTATTGCTGTACCCCGGGTGGTGTAAGTTAAGGGGTCACAAGGGGTGACAATAACGTCACCTTAGTTTTGTCCCTTTGGTACACGGTACAAGTTGAGTGGCACACCGTTTGGGAACTAGCCCATCGTCAGATTTACCTCTGCCTGAAATCGGCGTCAAAACCACAGCAACGACACACTTGAGAATATTGTAATTCCAAATTCACTATGACCCGTTTCTTGACAGAAAAAAGCAATTACAAGATAGATAGACAGACAGACAGACAGACAGACAGATAGATAGATAGAGAGATAGATGGATAGACAGATAGATAGATAGTTAGTTAGATAGAGAGAGAGAGAGACAAACTGAAACTGAAACTGAAAATGGTTTATTGCCATTGACATTTTTGTCCTTGTGGCAAGGAGCATAAAACAAAGTCATTAAATTTTACGGCGACGTTTTTGTGAAATAAAGATTTATAAATATAGTCATGGCTGACATTACATCCATTTGAATTTTTTTCTAATGATGAAGAAAAAATTGAAGGAAAAAAGTTGAACAAAAAGTTGAACAAAAAGTTGAAGAAACAGTTGACCACCCGACGTAATTAGTCATATAAGTAAGAGGAAGACCCAAATCCGGCAAATAAACATAAGAACAATATAAAGTGATATCTTCGCTGGAGACAAACTTACATTAATTTAAAAAGTTGAACAAAAAGTTGAAGAGAGAGAGAGAGACCGACGACAGACAGATAGATCGATAGATAGATAGATAGATAGATAGATAGATAGATAGATAGATAGATAGATAGATAGATAGATAGATAGATAGATATAAGATAGATGATAGATAGATAGATAGATAGATAGAATGATAGATAGATAGATAGATAGATAGATAGATAAGATAGATAATAGATAGGTAGGAGATAGAGAGATAGATAGATAGATGAGAGAGATATATATATATATAACAGAGACAGACAGACAGACAGATAGACAGACAGATAAACAGATATATAAATAGAAAACAGATATATAAATAGACAGACAAATAGATAGGTCATCATCATCATGTCGAGCTTGCTCGGCTATCCATGACACGTTTCTTCCATTCCTCTCTGTCAGACATTGCAGTAGGTAGTTCATCATACTGACAGCCCGTATCATCCATCAGTTGGTCGATGAAGGTCTTCTTTGGACGTCCTGGTCTTTGTTTGCCATGGCTGGGTCTCCATAGTAGAACATCCCCCACCAGTTCTTCTTTGCTACGCCAGCAGTGTCCTTTGTTGACGTATTGATTTACTGATTGGTGGGATCTTACCATATATCTCTTTGTTAATCTCCATGATTTGTTCAGGGCTGCACGCAGCATTCGTGTATATGCTCCATCAATCTTCTTCTCCAATGTCGTTGTTAGGGTCCAAGAGATTGAGCCATATGTAAGAACGGACTCTACTGCTGCTCGGAAGAAGTTCCTTTTCAGGTTGTCTGGTAGATTGGATTTCCAGATTTTGTCCAGTTGATTTAGAGCGCCCCAAGCATTTCCGAGTCTGGTGTTGACGTCTTGTTCTGTGGAAGTCAATGTAGCTGCCCAGGTATTTAAAGTCTTGAACTTGTTTGATTGTATCCCCATTGAGACTTCTCATGCCTTCTGATGCGTCTTGATTCAGACAGATGAACTCTGTTTTGTTCGCATTGAGGTGGAGCCTGATCTCCATTGCTGTTCTTTCGACACTGTGAAGGAGAGATGTTGCATCCTTTAGAAGGTCTGCGAGAATAGCCAGGTCATCAGCGTAATCCGCATCTGTTATCTTTATCGCAGGGTAGCGTCTGCTCTTCTGTTCTGTGAGGGTAAAGCCGAGTTTTTTGTTCTTATCCACTGCTTTCCTCAGCACACAATCGAGACTGATGATGAAAATGTAGGGGGCAAGCGTATCTCCTTGAAGGACTCCAGCAGTGATGTTGAAGAAGTCTGTGTCTCCGTCGGGGGAGCGAACCATACAGCGGGTATTCCTTGGGTATGTCCATATGCAGTTAGAATCTCCTTCATCTTTCCTCGGTGAATCGAATCAAAAGCTTTGGAAAAGTCTATAAATAGGAGAACAGCTGGGAGGTTTTTGGTTTTTATGCCTTCCAATATACGTCTGATAAAATATGAATAGATAGATAGACAGACAGACAGACAGACAGACAGACAGATAGATAGATAGATAGATAAGATAGATAGATAGATAGATAGATAGATAGATAGATAGATACATGGATAGATACATGGATGGATACATGGATATAACGAAAGAAATGAGAGAGAGAGAGAGAGAGAGAGAGAAGAGAGAGAAGAGAAAGAGAGAAGAGAGAGAGAAACATATTTTCTTTTCGATAAGCTTGTGCATGTTTCTGTATATGTGGCCGGCCCTTCCCGATGAACATTTGCCTGTTTATGTCCGTCTAGTCTTCTCCCAAAGTAGAACTGACTGATACATCGTAAGAAATCAATATGAAAATCAAATCAACATCCTTCACTAATGCCAGTTATTGATTCCACATTTGTGAACGCACAGAGAAAAGATGATTGTATACGAGTACATTAAAGGAATATGTAGAGAGAAAAACCCGATGACCGAGGGAAAGACTTGCTGGTAGCTGGGAAAGACGGCAAACTTGGGATCCCTGTGAGGGCATGTCAGACCTTGCTGAACAGCAGAATAGGCTGTGTCTGGAGCATCATGCCTGGACACTTTCGCGGCCGTTCAAGCAACCCCTGTAATAGAAAGAAAAGCAACGATGGGAGTCTCCAGCCGCTAAGATAGGGGAAGGAAGGAGCTGACGGTTACAGCAGTTGGCGGCCGTTCAAACAATCCCTGTAGTAGTAGGAAAGCAACGATGGGAGTTTCCGACCGCTAAGTAAGGGGAAAGGAGCTGACGGTTACAGCAGTTGGCGGCCGTTCAAACAATCCCTGTAGTAGTAGGAAAGCAACGATGGGAGTTTCCGACCGCTAAGTAAGGGGAAAGGAGCTGACGGTTACGGCAGTTGGCGGCCGTTCAAACAATCCCTGTAGTAGTAGGAAAGCAACGATGGGAGTTTCCGACCGCTAAGATAGGGGAAAGGAGCTGACGGTTACGGCAGTTGGCAGCCGTTCAAACAATCCCTGTAGTAGTAGGAAAGCAACGATGGGAGTTTCCGACCGCTAAGATAGGGGAAAGGAGCTGACGGTTACGGCAGTTGGGCAGCCGTTCAAACAACCGCTGTAGTAGTTAGAAAAGCAAGATGGGAGTTTGGGACTGCTAAGTAAGGGGAAAGGGGCTGACGGTTATGGCAGTTGGCGGCAGGCCAGGCTGCCCAGTAGAAAGATGAAGGCTCACAGTAAGGCGAGAGAGGGATTTTCCATTCTCTTGGTCCAGTAGCTGGTTCACACCTGGTTGGTGCACGTTGTGTGGCTATGGTCCTTGAGTTTGTCATCTCCCCACCTTGCTTTTCGGTTTGTAAACAAAGTAACTGATGACTGGGTCCCAATGGCTCATGCAAGGCATGAACAGACCCCACACTCCCACCCTTCCCTTTGCTTGATGAAATAGCCATCATGTCGCATTGGGAGGTGATGGTCCAGAGAATGGTGAGGCATTGTTGCTCTGTGTCCATCCAACATCCGTGACGAACAGAAAGGAGTAAACGTACGTTGAGACAAGTTACATTAATAAGTGTGATAATATACTGAACAGTTATCTTATATACTGAACAGTTATCTATATATAATACTGAACAGTTATCTATATATAAATTACTGAACAGTTATCTATATATATAATATACTGAACAGTTATTTATATATAATATACTGAACAGTTATCTTAATTAATATACTGAACAGTTATCTATATATAATATACTGAACAGTTATCTATAATATAATATACTGAACAGTTATCTATATATAATATACTGAACAGTTATCTATATATAATATACTGAACAGTTATCTATAATATACTGAACAGTTATCTATACTATACTGAACAGTTATCTATAATATACTGAACAGTTATCTATATATATATACTGAACAGTTATCTATAATATACTGAACAGTTATCTGTAATTATAATATACTGAACAGTTATCTATATAAATACTGAACAGTTATCTGTAATACAATATACTGAACAGTTATCTGTTAATATAATATGAACAGTTATCTATATAATATACTGAACAGTTATCTATATATAATATACTGAACAGTTATCTATAATATACTGAACAGTTATCTATATATAATATACTGAACAGTTATCATATATAATATACTGAACAGTTATCTGTAATATAATATACTGAACAGTTATCTGTAATATAATATACTGAACAGTTATCTATAATAATATACTGAACAGTTATCTATATAATATACTGAACAGTTATCTATAATATACTGAACAGTTATCTATATATAATAATACTGAACAGTTATCTATAATATACTGAACAGTTATCTATAATATACTGAACAGTTATCTATAATATACTGAACAGTTATCTATATATAATATACTGAACAGTTATCTATATATAATATACTGAACAGTTATCTATATATAATATACTGAACAGTATCTATATAAAACTGAACAGTTATCTATAATATATGAACAGTTACTTATATAATTACTGAACATTATTATAATATATGAACAGTTATCTTAATTACTGAACAGTTATTATAATATACTAACGTATCTATAAATATACTGAACAGTTACTATAATATACTGACAGTTATCTATATAACTGAACATTAATATAATATATGAACGTTTTATTAATATACTGAACATTATCTAATATTATACTGAACAGTTACTTTATAATATATGAACAGTATCTATAATAATAACTGAACATTATTATATTACTGAACAGTTATCTATAATAATGAACTTACTATAATAATAACTGAACATTATCTAATATAATCTGAACATTATCTATAATACTGAACAGTTATCTATAATTACTGAACAGTATCTATATATATGAACTTATCATAATAACGAACGTTATCTATATAAATACTGAACTTATCTATAATATACTGAACAGTTATCTAATAATTACTGAACAGTATTATAATATATGAACTTATTAATATAATAACTGAACAGTTATCTATAAAATACTGAACAGTTACTATAATATACTGACATTATCATATATAATTACTGAACAGTTATCTATATATACTGAACAGTTATCTTTATAATATACTGAACAGTTACTATATATAATATATGAACAGTTATCTATATATACGAACAGTTACTATATATAATATACTGAACAGTTATCTAATATAATATACTGAACAGTTATCTATATATAACTGAACAGTTATCTATAATATACTGAACATTTCTATATTAATACGAACAGTTATCTTATATACGAACAGTTATATTATAATATACTGAACGTTATCTTAATATATATGAACAGTTATCTATATTACTGAACAGTTACTATAATATACTGAACAGTTATCTTATATATATATGAACATTATTATAATATACTGAACATTATCTATATATAATATACTGAACAGTTATCTAATATACTGAACAGTTATCTAATAAATACTGAACATTATCTATATATACTGAACAGTTCTTATATAATATACTGAACAGTTATTAATATATAATATACTGAAATTATCTATAAAATACTGAACGTTCTATATATAACTGAACATTATTATATAATATACTGAACAGTTATCTATAATATACTGAACATTATCTATAATATATGAACAGTTATCTATATATACTGAACATTATCTATATATACTGAACAGTTATCTATATTAATATACTGAACAGTTCTATATATAATAACTGAACATTATCTATATTATATACTGAACAGTTATTTAATATAAATGAACATTTCTATAATAATATATGAACAGTTATCTATATATATCGAACATTATCTATATATACTAAATTATCTTAATACTAACAGTTTCATATAAATATACTGAACAGTCTATAATAACTGAACGTTTCTATATATAATATACTGAACAGTATCTATAATAATATCTGAACAGTTATCTATAATAATATACTGAACATTATCTATAAATACTGAACTTACTAATATACTGAACAGTTATCTATATATAATATACTGAACAGTTTTATAATAACTGAACATTATTATATATAATATACTGAACAGTTATCTTATATAATATACTGAACAGTTAAATCTAATATATATAATATATGAACATTATTATATATAATATACTGAACAGTTATCTATTAATATATGAACAGTTATCTATATTATATACTGACATTATCTATAATATAATATACTGACAGTTATTATAATATACTGAAAGTTATCTATATATAATATGAACAGTTATCTATAATTTATGAACATTATCTTAACGAACATTTATATATATACTGAACAGTTATCTTATATATACTGAACATTATCTATAATATACTGAACATTATCTTAATATACTGAACAGTTATCTATAATATTCTGAACAGTTATCTATATATATATACTGAACAGTTATCTTATATAATATACTGAACGTTATCTTAATATATATACTAAAAAACGTATCTATTATATATACTGAACATTATCTATATAATATACTGAACAGTTATCTATAATATACTGAACAGTTATCTATATAATACTGAACAGTTATCTATATATATATACGAACATTATTATATATACTGAACAGTTATTATAATATACTGAACAGTTATCTATAAATATACTGAAATTATTATAAAAATAATATATGAACAGTTATCTATAAATATACTGAACAGTTATCTAATAATATACTGACAGTTATATTATATACTGAACAGTTATCTAAATATACTAACAGTTATCTTAATATATACTGAACAGTTATCTATATATATATACTGAACAGTTATCTATATATATGAACAGTTTCTATATAATATACTGACAACTTAATTAAATATCTATATATAATATACTGAACATTATCTATAATATACTGAACAGTTATCTATAAAATTATATTAATATATACAGTTTCTATAAATACTGAACAGTTATATAGAAGTATTATATATACTGAACAGTTATCTATATATAATTACTGAAGTTATCTATAATAATGACAGTTTTATATATAATATACTGAACAGTTATTATATATATATATGAACAGTTATTTTATTAACATTATTATATTATATACGAAAGTATTTAAGAACAGTTATTATATATACTGACAGTTATCTAATTAACTGAACATTTATAATTACTGACGTTATTATATATAGACTTCTTAATATACTGACTTATCTTAATACTGAACATTATTTAATATATGACAGTTATCTATCTGAATTATTATAATATACTGAACATATAAATTGAACAGTTTCTATATATATGAACATTACTATATACTGAACATTATCTATATAGAACAGTTATCTATATATAATATATGAACAGTTATATTTTTATACTGAACAGTATCTTATACGAAGTATTATATACTGAACAGTATTATATATATGAACTTATATTATATGACAGTTTCTATAATATATGACAGTTTATTATATATGACAGTATCTATATATAATATATGAACAGTTATTTATTACAACATTATAATATGAACATATCTATATTACGAACATTATATATATGAACATTTAATATATACTGAACATTATCTATAATATACAGTTATTTATATGACAGTATCTTATAATATCTGAACGTTATCATAATAACTGAACAGTTATCTTATATATGACATTATCTATATATACAGTATATAATAATGACAGTTTATATATAGAAACATAATATTTTACTGAAAGTTATTTATAAATATATGAACAGTTTATTATAATATAAATTATCTATATTATATGAAAGTATCTATAAATATGAAAGTTCTATAATACTGACATTACTAAATATCGAACAGTTATTATTTTTTCTGAACAGTATTATATATAATATATGAACATATTAATAATTACTGAACGTTATCTATTATACTGACATTATCTATATATACTGAACAGTTATTTAATATATGAACAGTTATTATAGAAGTATCTATAATAACTGAAATTATCTAAAATTTTTTTAAATGAAATTACTATATAACGAACATTATTATTTACTGAACAGTTTCTATATTAATATGACATTATCTAATATACTGAAGTTATCTATATTATGAAGTATTATAATACTGAAAGTTATCTAAATATATGACGTTATCTATATTATGAACAGTTATCTTATATATGAACATTATCTTATATATGAACATTATTATATAATTACGACAGTTATCTATAATTAATATTATAAAACAGTTATCAATAATATACTGACATTTAATAATATATGAATAAATCTTTATAATGAACAGTATTAATTACGAAAGTTATTAATTTAATATACTGAAAGTTATTATATATACTGAACAGTATCTATAACTGAACAGTTATTAATATTACTGAACAGTTTAATATAGACAGTATTATATAATATCTGAACATTATCTATATTATGACAGTTTCTATAATATACTGAACAGTTATCTTATACAAAGTTATCTAATATACTGACAGTTATCTAATATAACAGTTTTAAATATATGAACAGTATTATATATATATATGAACAGTTTCTATAATTACTGAACTTATCTATAATATACTGACTAATTATATTTATATGAACGTATATATTACTGACAGTTTATATATGAACAGTTATTATTAATTATAATATAGACAGTATCTATTATACTGAAAGTTATCTATATAACTGAACATTATTAATATAATATATGACGTATTATATACTGAACAGTTATCTATATATATTATGAACAGTATCTATATATAATTATGAACGTTATCTATAATATATGAACAGTATTAATACGAAAGTTCTATATATAATATAGAACAGTTATCTATATTACTGAACAGTATCTTATATACGACATTTATATTAATATATGAATATTTATATTACTGAATTATATATAATATGAACGTTATTAAATATGAAAGTTATTAATATAATACTGACAGTTATTATATATATGAACAGTTCTTATATTATGACGTTATCTTAATAATATATGAACATTCTAAATATAGACAGTTTTTATATACTGAACAGTTATCTTTTAATATACTGAAGTTATTATAATATAACGTACTTATATATGAAGTTAAAAACAATCTATAATATGACTATATATATATACTAACGTTATTATAAAAATACTGAACATTATATTAATACTGAATACATATAGAACAGTTATCTTAATAATGAACAGTTATTATATTATATATAAAATTATTATATATAATATACTGACAGTTATCTTAATATACGAACTTATTATATATACTGAACGTTATTATATATATAACTGAATTATCTTATATTACTGAACTTATCTATATAATATCTGAACAATATTATATATACTGAACAGTTATCTATATCTGACATTATCATATATATTATGACGTTATTATATAGACATTCTATAATATACTGAAAGTTATTTATATATATATGACAGTTTTATATATATTACTGAACGTTTATTATCTGAACAGTTATCTAATTATTACTGAATTATCTTATATAATATATGAACATTATCTTATTATGAACATTATTAAATATATGAATTTAATTATATAGAACATTATCTTATATACTGAACAGTTATTTTATTTATGACAGTTATTAATAAACAGTTATATATAAATTACTGACGTTTCTATATATGAACAGTTATCTATTATATACGAACAGTTCTATATATAATACGAAGTATTAATATGACAGTTATCTAAAATATATGAAAGAGTACTATTATGAACAGTTATTATAATTACTGACAGTTATCTATATAATATATTTAAATAGACATATTTATAATAGACATTATCTATATAAGACAATATTATATTACTGAACAGTATCTATATAGACAGTTATCTATAATATGACAGTTTCTTAATACTGAACAGTTATCTATTTAATATACGACATTTTTATATAAAACGAACTTCTAATATTGAACGTCTTATATACTGAACATTATCTATATATAATTACTGAACATATCTAATATACTGAAGTTATCTATAAATGACAGTTACAAATTGACTTAAATAAGAACGTTATATTATGAACAGTTATTATATTAATATGAACATTTCTATTAATATGACAGTATTAATAATGAACTTTATATAAACTGACTATCTAATATACTGACATTATCTATATATATAATATCTTATATATGACAGTTATTATAATAATATGAACGTTATTTATTAAATGAACATATAATTAATAAGAGTTATCTATATTAATTACTGAACGTTCTAAATAAATACGAACATTACTATATAATATATAACAGTATCATATTAATATGAACGTTATTATATTATGAACAGTTCTAATTAGAAGTTATATAATACTGACAGTTATCTTATATACTGAACAGTTATCTATATATAATTACTGACAGTTATCATATATGACGTTCTAATATATATACTGAACATCTATATATATGAAGTTACTATAATAACTGACAGTTTCTTTAATTACGACATTATTATTTACGACTATTAATATTAGACTTCTATATTAATAGACAGTTATCATTAAATTATGAACATATCTTATATAATTACTGAACAGTTATTATATATGAAATTATCTTTAATTAAATTATATATATGAAATATTTTAATTGAACGTTATATATATATATGAACGTTATCTATATATATGAACAGTTATCTATATTAGACGTTACTATATTCTGAAGTTTAAAATGAAATTATCTAATATACGAACATTATCAATAACGAACATTATTATATATATGAACATTATTATATCTGACAGTTATTATATATGAACAGTTATTATAATTATGAACAGTTATCTATATAATATATAAAGTTCATATATACTGACGTTATATATTGAATTATCTAATATTCTGAAGTTATTATATATACTGAACTTATCATATTAATTATAACAGTATCTATATATATATGACAGTTTCTATAATATAACAGTTATCTATATAATGAACATTCTAAATACTGAACGTTATCTTATATAGAACGTATCTAATTATGAACAGTTATCATATATACGACAGTTATTATATATATGAACGTTATTACTGACAGTATCTTTATACTGACATTATTATAACGACAGTTCTATAATCAACATTAATATGAACATTTTATATTATTATGAAGTATATATATATGAACGTTTCTATAATATGAAAGTATATATTCGAACAGTTATCTATATATAGAACATTTCTAATACTGACGTTTTAATATATATAAACAGTTATCTATTAAAAACATATTATATATGACGTATTAAATATGAACATATTAATTATAATTATTATATATACTACAGTATTTAAATTATATTATATATAACGTTAATATATACTGACAGTTATAATAAATATACGAACAGTTATCTATATTAATAATGACTTCTATAATATACTGACGTTATTATATATACTGAACATTTTTATATATGACGTTATTATATATATGAACAGTTCTTATAATATAGAACATTATCTATTATATACTGAACGTTATATAAATACTGAACTATCTATATTAATATATGAACTTCTATATATATGACATATCTAAAAATAACAGTTATCTAAATTGAATTTTAATTTACGACGTTTCATATAAGACGTTACTTAATATACTGAACAGTTATCTATAATATACTGAACATTATCTATATATAATATACTGAACAGTTATCTATATATATATACTGAACAGTTATCTATTATAATATACTGAACAGTTATCTATATATAATATACTGAACAGTTATCTATATATAATATACTGAACAGTTATCTATCATATAATATACTGAACAGTTATCTATAATATACTGAACAGTTATCTATTATAATATACTGAACAGTTATCTATCAATAATATACTGAACAGTTATCTATATATATACTGAACAGTTATCTATATATAATATACTGAACAGTTATCTATATATATACTGAACAGATATCTATATATAATATACTGAACAGTTATCTATATATATACTGAACAGTTATCTATAATATACTGAACAGTTATCTATATATAATATACTGAACAGTTATCTATATATAATATACTGAACAGTTTATTATATATAATATACTGAACAGTTATCTATAATAATAACTGAACAGTTATCTATATATAATATACTGAACAGTTATCTATAATATACTGAACAGTTATCTATATATAATATACTGAACAGTTATCTATATATAATATACTGAACAGTTATCTATATATAATATACTGAACAGTTATCTATAATATACTGAACAGTTATCTTATATAATATACTGAACAGTTATCTATAATATACTGAACAGTTATCTATATATAATATACTGAACAGTTATCTATTATAATATACTGAACAGTTATCTATATATACTGAACAGTTATCTATATATATTGAACAGTGATCTATATATAACTGAACAGTTATCATATATATAATATACTGAACAGTTATCTATAATATACTGAACAGTTATCTATACTATCAATAATATGTTAAGTAAAATGGAAAAACAGATTCAGAATACAGTGGGGAAAACCATAATTATGCATGTGCAACAAATGTAACATTAACAGACAGACAAACAACCAATCATGCACGCACAACAAATGTAACATTAACCTTTTGACTCTCTCACCCTATCCACCAGCATCCTGCATTGACAGCCAAGGCAGCAAAGCAAAAACTTTAACCCTTTAACTCCCGCATCTAGTGCACCAGCTTCCTGCATGGTGAAGTAGAAAAATGATTAAGTTTTTGCAGCTTTTGAACATGCCGCGGGATTGAAAGGGTTAAGAGAGAGAAAGAAAGCTAAGCATGTATGTACAGCAAGCAAATGGTGTTAACCCTTACCTACCGCCATCATGTTCACTAACTCTAACAACGGGAGAAACGTGTCACTTTGAGTTTGGTGAGATCTGAACAGAAGACAACAAGAGAAAAAAAATCGATACATGCCAAATATGTAAAATAGGACGAAACGGTTAGCGATAGTGATGGAGACGAGAGAGAGAGAGAGAGAGAGAGAGAGAGAGAGAGAGAGAGAGAGAGAACAACGAACAAGACAAACACACACACACACACACACAAGGCAGACAGACAGAGGGAGACTGAGAGACAGAGACAGTTAACAAGTTAACAAAAAGTTAACAAGAGAGTAAGAGAGAGAGGGAGAGAGAGAGGGAAGAGAAAGAGGAGGACAGAGAGACAGACAAAGACATACAGAGAGAGAGAGAGACAGACAGAGAGAGAAAAAGAGAGAGAGAGAGAAAGAGGGAGAGAATGAGAGAGAGAGGCAGAGTGAGAGAGAAAGAGAGACAGACAGACAGACAGATTGACAAAGAGACAGAGACAGAGAGAGAGGGAGAGAGTATGAGAGATGGGAGAGGTAGAGTGAGTGAGAGAGGAAGAGTGAGTGAGAAAGAGTGTTTGTGTGTGAGTGTGTGTGAGTGAGTGTGTGAGTGTGTGTGTGTGCGTGTCTGTGTGTGTGTGTGAGTGTGTGTGTGTATGTGTGTGTATGTCTGCGTGTGTGTGTGTATGTGTGCGTGTGTGTGTGTGTGTGAGTGTGTGTGTATGTGTGTGTGTATGTATGTGTGTGAGTGTGTGTGAGTGTGTGTGAGTGTATGTGAGTGTTTTGTGTGTGTGTGTGTGTGTGTGTGTGTGTGTGTGTGTGTGTGTGTGTGGTGTGTGTGTGTGTGTGTGTGTGTGTGTGTGTGTGTGTCTGAAGGGTAAGTGATCAACATAGGAACAGAATGGATGAGGGATTTTCCAGTAGACTAATGACCACACACACAATGAACAAGACAGATACAATAAGCAGTACAGTGAAACCAACAGGACGTTGATGGAGATTGCTTCCTGTTTCAATATGTTCACATAGTAGTGAAAGACCGTTACAAACCCCTGTGGGATGCCGGGGGCTCTTTCAGTATAAATAGTGTCCCCACCTTCGGGAAATATTCTGCTAGAAATTTCCTGTTTTCCGTCACTCTCTTTGTTTCTGCCTTGTTCCTTTGCTTTCTGTTATATCTTCCCATCATTTTCTGCCTTGCTGGTCCGTTCGCCTGTATGTGTTCGATAAAGTCTTACGTACATTTTTTTTAGGATTGATAATTGGGCACATGTATTAAGTGTATTTTGGCTCTAAGGAAATGAGATATGTGGAAGCAATTTTAGGTAATTAAGGCCGGTTTTATGTATTAGTGTCCTTAGTTATGTTTAAATTTGTATTCAGTATGTTAAATCCCTGTGTGATAAATTGGACAGAATGGTCAACGCCAGGGGCAATTCCTTAGATTATGCGCGCAGACACATCGATATGTGTACTTAATTTTCTTTTCCTTTTCTTTTTTCCTGTTGAAGTATTGTATATGTTTTGAAGCGGTTATAGCCCTGATACGGCTCTACGCAGTCGGCTGGGCTTTAAACAAAATAACAGTAGCAACAACTGTTACCATCTTGTACAGACTGTTTACGTGAAACACGGCTTGCTCTTCCCTGGGAATGCACATCGCCAAAGTATGGCGCCATCCCCAACCCTACCTTGGCACTCATTTATTTTGGTGTAGCTATCAGAATGGGTACTGTTGTCAGATTTTGTCAGGGACAGTTTCTGTGTTGTCGGGATGTTCCAGTGTTGTGGTTAATTTAACACCTGACATGTGGGCTGTCTGCTTTATTTAACCCTTTGACTCCCTCACCCTATCCACCAGCATCCTGCATTGCAAGCCGCCACAGCAAAGCAAAAACTTAACCCTTTCACTCCCTTACCCTATCCACAGCATCCTGCATTGTAAGCCGCCACAGCAAAGCAAAAACTTAACCCTTTCACTCCCTTACCCAAGCAGGAAGCTGTGTGGATAGGGTGAAGGAGTGAAACAGATTTAGTGTCAGGAAGCTGGTGGATGGGTGAGGGAGTCAAAGTGTTAAGTTTTTTGCAACTGTGGTAGGTGTGTGGAGTGAAAGGGGTTAATGTGCCAGTCATTCTGTGTGTGCCAGTGTATTTTTACGTCCTGTTTCTCTTCCCACTTCAAGATCTGGCTAGCGCTGAGGATTTTGTCTTGTGTTGTGTTCTATTGTCTTGTCTTGTCCTGTGTTATCTTGTGTTGTGTTGATCTTGTGTTGTGTTATCTTGTGTTTGTGTTTATCTTGTGTTGTGTGTTTCTTGTGTTGTATTATCTTTGTGTTGAGTTGTGTTTTTTGTGTTGTTTTTTATTTTGTTGTGTTCAGTTGTGTTGTGTTGTGTTGTCCTGTGTTGTCTTGTGTTGTGTTGTCTTGTCTTGTGTTTGTGTGTCTTTGTGTTGTGTGTCTTGTGTTGTGTTGTGTTTTATTGTGTTGTTGTGTTGTGTTGTGTTGTTTGTCTTGTGTTGTGTTGTCTTGTGTTGTGTTGTGTCTTGTGTTGTCTTTGTTGTGTTGTCTTGTTGTGTTGTGTTGTCTGTGTTGTCTGTGTTGTTTGTCTTGTCTTGTTTGTCTTGTGCTTGTGTTGTCTTGTGTTGTCTGTCTTGTGTTGTTTGTTGTTGTCTTGTTGCTTGTTTGTTGTTGTGTTGTTTGTGTTGTCTTGTGTTGTTGTCTTGTTTGTTTGTCTTGTGTTGTTGTGTTGTCTTGTGTTGTCTTGTCTTGTGTTGTGTTGTCTTGTGTTGTTGTGTTGTTTGTCTTGTGTCTGTGTTGTTTGTCTTGTGTTGTCTTGTTTGTTGTTTGTGTTGTGTTGTCTTGTCTTGTCTTTGTTGTGTTGTGTTGTCTTGTCTTGTCTTGTCTTGTCTTTGTTGTCTTTGTTTGTCTTGTTTGTCTTGTCTTGTCTGTGTTGTCTTGTTTGTCTTGTTTGTCTTGTCTTGTTGTCTTGTCTTGTCTTGTGTTGTTTGTTTTGTTGTGTTGTGTTGTCTTGTTTGTTGTCTTGTCTTTGTGTTTGTGTTGTCTTGTCTTGTCTTGTCTGTGTTGTGTTGTGTTGTCTTGTCTTGTGTTTGTGTTGTGTTGTCTTGTGTTATCTTGTCTTGTCTTGTCTTGTGTTGTGTTGTTGTTGTCTTTGTGTCGTGTTGTCTTGTGTTGTGTTGTCTTGTTTGTTGTTGTTGTGTTGTGTTGTCTTGTGTTGTGTTGTCTTGTGTTGTGTTTGTTGTGTTGTGTTGTCTTGTGTTTGTGTTGTGTTGTTTGTCTTGTTTTGTGTTGTCTTGTGTTGTGTTGTCTGTTGTGTTGTTGTGTGTCTTGTGTTGTCTTGTTGTGTTGTGTTGTGTTGTCTTGGGGTTGTCTTGTGTTGTCTTGTGTTGTCTTGTGTTGTGTTGTGTTGTTTGTGTTGTGTTGTCTGTTTGTTTGTGTTGTCTTGTGTTGTGTTTGTCTTGTGTTGTGTTGTGTTGTCTTGTGTTGTCTTGTGTTGTCTTGTGTTGTGTTGTGTTGTCTTGTTTTGTGTTGTGTTGTATAGTGTTGTCTTGTGTTGTCTTGTCTTGTGTTGTCTTGTGTTGTGTTGTGTGTTAGTGTTGTCTTGTGTTGTCTTGTTGTGTTGTCTGTATGTCTTGTCTTGTATTGTCTTGTCTTTTGTGTTGTCTTGTTCGTGTTGTCTTGTGTTGTCTTGTGTTGTGTTGTCTTGTGTTGTCTTGTCTTGTGTTGTGTTGTCTTGTTTTGTCTTGTTGTTGTTGTTGTGTTGTCTTGTGTTGTGTTGTGTTGTATTGTGTTGTCTTGTGTTGTGTTGTCTTGTGTTGTGTTGTTGTGTTGTGTTGTCTTGTTGTTTGTGTTGTGTTGTCTTGTGTTGTTGTTGTGTTGTATTGTTTGTTGTCTGTGTTGTTTGTATTGTGTTGTGTTGTCTTGTGTTGTCTTATGTTGTGTTGTGTTGTATTGTGTTGTGTTGTGTTGTCTTGTCTTGTGTCGTGTCGTGTTGTGTTGTGTTGTGGTGTCGTGTCGTGTCGTGTGTGTGTGTGTTGTGTGTGTTGTTGTGTTGTCTTGTGTCGTGTTGTGTTGTGTTGTGTTGTCTTTGTTGTCTTGTGTTGTCTTGTGTTGTGTTGTGTTGTCTTGTGTCGTGTTGTCTTGTGTTGTCTTGTGTTGTCTTTGTTGTGTTGTGTTGTGTCGTGTCGTGTCGTGTCGTGTTGTGTTGTGTAGTGTTGTGTCGTGTCGTGTCGTGTCGTGTTGTGTTGTGTTGTGTTGTCTTGTGTTGTATTGTGTTGTGATGTGTTGTGTTGTCTTGTGTTGTGTGTTGTCTTGTGTTGTCTTGTGTTGTGTTGTGTTGTGTTGTGTTGTCTTGTCTTGTCTTGTGTTGTGTTGTGTTGTCTTGTGTTGTGTTGTCTTGTCTTGTGTTGTGTTGTGTTGTCTTGTGTTGTCTTGTGTTGTGTTGTGTCATGTCGTGTTGTGTTGTCTTGTGTTGTGTTGTCTTTGTTGTCTTGTGTTGTCTTGTGTTGTGTTGTCTTGTGTTGTGCTGTCTTGTGTTGTGTTGTCTTTGTTGTCTTGTGTTGTCTTGTGTTGTGTTGTCTTGTGTTGTGTTGTGTTGTGCTGTGTTGTGTTGTGTTGTGCTGTGTTGTGTTGTGTTGTGTTGTCTTGTGTTGTCTTGTGTTGTCTTGTGTTGTCTTGTGTTGTGTTGTCTTGTGTTGTCTTTGTTGTCTTGTGTCGTGTTGTCTTGTGTTGTGTTGTGTTGCGTTGTGTTGTGTTGTGTTCTGTTGTCTTGTGATGTGTTGTGTTGTGTTGTGCTGTGTTGTGTTGTGTTGTCTTGTGTTGTGTTGTCTTGTGTTGTGTTGTCTTGTATTGTCTTGTGTTGTCTTGTGTTGTCTTGTGTTGTCTTGTGTTGTGTTGTGTTGTGTTGTCTTGTGTTGTGTTGTGTTGTGTTGTGTTGTGCTGTGTTGTGTTGTGTTGTCTTGTGTTGTCTTGTGTTGTGTTGTCTTGTGTTGTGTTGTCTTGTGTTGTGTTGTCTTGTGTTGTCTTGTCTTGTATTGTATTGTCTTGTGTTGTATTGTCTTGTGTTGTCTTGTGTTGTGTTGTCTTGTGTTGTGTTGTGTTGTCTTGTGTTGTCTTGTGTTGTGTTGTCTTGTGTTGTCTTGTCTTGTCTTGTGTTGTGTTGTCTTGTCTTGTGTTGTGTTGTATTGTGTTGTATTTCTTTTCTTTTCTTCGCGCAGAATCAAGGCGTGTGCCAGATACCTACTGACATACTTGCAAGATAGCGCATATGGAATTGTCCGAGCGCGATGAATGAATACCCTGTCAACAAATTCCGACTCTCTATTCACGCGCTTAACCTGCAAGTTGCTTAATGGGATCTGGGTTCATCGGGCATCCCAAAAAAACTAGCACTTGACTACTGTTGAGGGAGTGGGGGGATGGGGTGTGGTGGGGGGTGAAGGGGGACTGTCCATGTTGCTAATCCCCCGGCGGGTACAGACAATGGCTGAGCCATGGCGCCAGTTATCACGTGTAGTGTTTGTTCTGCTTGCACTAGTGTCCATACATGGCCCTGTGTCTATATCACACTTTGCCATTCTGTCTGTCTGTCTGTCTGTCCGTCTGTAGGTCTGTCTGTCTGTCTGTAGGTCTGTCTGTCTGTATGTCTGTCTGTAGGTCTGTCTGTAGGTCTGTCTGTATGTCTGTAGGTCTGTCTGTAGGTCTGTAGGTCTGTCTGTCTGTAGGTCTGTCTGTAGGTCTGTAGGTCTGTCTGTCTGTACGTCTGTAGGTCTGTCGGTCTGTCTGTCTGTCTGTCGGTATGTCTGTACGTCGGTCTACTTGTGTACAATGGACAGGAACACAATTATGTATGTTTGTCTGTATCACCTGTTGTCACTCTGTGTCTGTCTGTCTGCCTGCCTGTCTGTACGTCTGTCTGTCTGTCTGTCTGTCTGTCTACAATGCACAGGAACAAATATGGATATGTATGTGTCTGTGTCACCTGTTGTAAGGTTGTCTGTCCGTCTGTCTGTCTGCCTGTTTGCCTGCCTGTCTGTCTGTTTGCTTGCCTGCCTGCTTGTCTGTCTGTCTACAATGCACAGGAACAAATATAGATATGTCTTTGTCTGTATCACCCTTGTCACTCTGTCTGTCTGCCTGCCTGCCCGTCTGTCTGTCTGTCTGTATACAATGGACAGCTACCTATGTAGATATGTCTGTGTGTCTGTCTGTACGTCTGTCTAGGATGGACAGGAACTCATGTAGATATGTAGACCAATGACAGTGGCCAAGCGGTCAAGCAACAGGCTTCAGTCTGGGAGGTTGTAGGTTCCAGTCCTACCCCACTGATCACCAACATGTTGCATTGTATGACCTGACTGGCTGGTACACAAAGCTGACTGTGTTTGGCTGGTACACAAAGCTGACTGTGTTTGGCTGGTACACAAAGCTGACTGTGTTGTGGGCTTGTTGGGACCTGGCTGGTACACAAAGCTGACTGTGTTGTGGGTTTGTTGGGACCTGGCTGGTACACAAAGCTGACTGTGTTGTGGGTTTGTTGGGACCTGGCTGGTACACAAAGCTGACTGTGTTGTGGGCTTGTTGGGACCTGGCTGGTACACAAAGCTGACTGTGTTGTGGGCTTGTTGGGACCTGGCTGGTACACAAAGCTGACTGTGTTGTGGGCCTGTTGGGACCTGGCTGGTACACAAAGCTGACTGTGTTGTGGGCTTGTTGGGACCTGGCTGGTACACAAAGCTGTCTGTGTTGTGGGCTTGTTGGGACCTGACCTTACACAAAGCTGTCTGTGTTGTGGGCTTGTTTGGACCTGACTAGCTGGTACACAAAGCTGACTGTGTTGTGGGCTTGTTGAGACCTGGCTGGTACACAAAGCTGTGTTGTGGGCTTGTTGAGACCTGGCTGGTACACAAAGCTGTCTGTGTTGTGGGCTTGTTGGGACCTGGCTGGTACACAAAGCTGTCTGTGTTGTGGGCTGGTTGGGACCTGGCTGGTACACAAAGCTGACTGTGTTGTGGGCTTGTTGAGACCTGGCTGGTACACAAAGCTGACTGTGTTGTGGGCTTGTTGGGACCTGGCTGGTACACAAAGCTGTCTGTGTTGTGGGCTTGTTGGGACCTGGCTGGTACACAAAGCTGTGTTGTGGGCTGGTTGGGACCTGGCTGGTACACAAAGCTGTCTGTGTTGTGGGCTTGCTGGGACCTGGCTGGTACACAAAGCTGTCTGTGTTGTGGGCTTGTTGGGACCTGCCTGGTACACAAAGCTGTGTTGTGGGCTTGTTGGGACCACACTGAGACCACACCGTTGACACTCATCCACTTTAACCCTTTGACTCCCTATCCCTATCCACCAGCTTCCTACTGAAAGCTGGTGGGTAGGTGAGGGAGTCAAAGGGTTAAGTTTTTGCTTTGCTAGCATGGTTGTCAGTACAGGATGCTGGTGGGCAGGGTGTGGGAGTCAAAAGGTTAAAGATTCCTCGTTGAATGGGTTGGCTCAACTTTCCTGGTCAACACTACAGGTGTCTGTGTCTCTCGGGCCAGGATAAAGTTTATGATATTAAGCGTAGAGTACATCACCCCCCCATTTATATGACACCATCAATCATTACGCATCGTGACTGTTGCCTCAGATGTTGTAATCCTTGATGTCCTGATCTCGTGTTGACGTCAAATTCCGTTTGTCCTGATATATCCGTGCCTGGGGTGGTTTGACATGGGGGTGCTGGGCATCACTGTTGATGGGGATTGGGCGATAACTGGCATTAGATGGGGGCTTAGTAGGTAGTGTCCCCCTGTGGGGATGCCGGGGGCTCTTTCAGTATAAACAGTACCCCCACCTTCTGGAAATTCTGTGCTAGAAATTTCCTCTTTTCTGTCACTCTCTTTGTTTCTGCCTTGTTCCTTTGCTTTCTGTCATTTCTTTCTATCATTTTCTGCCTTGCTGGTCCTTTCACCTGTGTGTGTTCGATAAAATCTTACGTACTTTTTTTTTCTATCAGAATTGATAACTGGGTACATGTATTAAGGTGCATTTTTGGCTCAAGGGAAGTGAATTATGCGGAAACGATTTTAGGTAACTTAGGCTCCATTTTATATGTTTTGTTGTCCTTAGTTATGTTAAAATTTGTATCCAGGTATGTTTTTTAAATCCCCTGTGTGATAAATTGGACGGATTGGTCAACACCGGGGGCATCTCCTTAGATTATGTGCGTTAATGCATTGATATGTGTACTTTAATTTTCTTTTCTTTATTTTTTTCCTGTTGAAGTATTGTCTGTTTTGAAACAGTTATAGCCCTGATATGGCTCTTCGCAGTCGGCTGGGCTTAAACAAGAATAACAATAACAATGTATGTATGTATGTATGTATGTATATATGTATGTATATGATGTATGTATGTATGTATGTAGTATGTATGTATGTATGTATGTATGTATGTATGTATGTATGTATGTATGTATGTATGTATTATATATATTATGTATGTATGTATGTATGATGTATGTATGTATGTATGTTATATGTATGTATGTATGTATGTATATGTATGTATGTATGATATATATATATGTATGTATGTATGTATGTATGCATGTATGTATAGTATGTATGTATGTATGTTGTATGTTATGTATATGTATGTATGTATTGTATGTATGTATGTATGTATGTATGTATGTATGTATATTGTATGTATGTATGTGTATGTATTGTATGTATGATTGTTGTATTTGATTTGTATGTATGTATCATATACATACTACCATAATTTGGAGGAATAAAATAGCATACCCCACATCAATGAAATCACAGAAATTAATCAGCCATGAAAAACGCAACAAAAAGAAAAAAAATGGATAGAGAAACTAAGCGTTTAGAATGATAACAAGTTGTTCCATATCCCTGAAGCCGTAAGAGAGTGAGGTGGTAGAGACCTTTCCCTCTCTCTCTGGGCCAGCTGTATGAGGGCTGTGTCCATCCATCTCCCTGGCTGCTAGATGTTAAGAGCACAAGTTGTTTACAGCTACATCACTTATTTTTCACCACACTGTATGTGTCTAGGTGACCAACAGCTTGGCCTTACTGGCCAAGGAGAACTTGTCATACCCAGAGTGTTGTTCTCAAACATTGGAGAAGCCAAACTCTTGTATACGTTGAAGGAGTGTGGAAGAACGTGTTTAATGTAATCATGGCTATTTTTGAGCTTTCATCGTGTGCCTATTGATTGATGATAAATGATTTAGCTTAAGCGGCCATGGGAAAAAAACCTAGTAATACTATATTGGACAGGGAAGGTGAAGTTCAGCATATTGACATATGAATATTGACGTGTCATAGTTAGAGACCATTGGCCCCACCCCTCATCCCCCCCCCCCCCCCCCCGCATCCCTTAGTTGTAGCGTGTAGGGTCCGTCACCCTGACAACGTTAGTGCCGTATACAGTTACAGTACAGCTTGACTCCCTCCTTCAATGGCTGTCCACATGACACTGCCCTCTTTAACTCTTTGACTTCCGCACACTAACCACCAACTGCCAACACTTAATCTTTTGACTCCCTCACCCTATCCACCAGCTTCCTGCAGGAAATGAGGGAGTCATAGTGTTTTCCGTTTTTGCTTTGCTTGCATGGTTGAATGCAGCATGCTGCTGAAAAGTGTGCAGGAGTCAAAGGGTTACGTTTTTGCTTTGCTTGCATGGTTGAATGCAGCATGCTGCTGGACAGTGTGTAGGAGTCAAAGGGTTACGTTTTTGCTTTGCTAGCATGGTTGACAATGCAGCATGCTGGTGGACAAGACTCAAAGGGTTAACCATACGATACCACCCCACTCCATGCACCACCACCCTCATCCCCATACCAACGGCAGAAGCAAGATTATAAAAGTAATATACCGATTTTGATTTGTAGGAATAATTTAAGGCCTCTGAACTTATCATTCGGTCCAGTAGACATTCAAGAAATATAATGTTGTCGGTGTTTCAAAGTAGTATTTCAACATGGATTTGTGAGTGGGATAATCTTGTACGTCCCAGTTTGCCATTTAGTCCAACAAACATTCGGACATAATCTGTTTTAAACGTGTATTTCCAGGCGAACACATAGGGTTTGTGGACATATGTAAGACGTGCGGTGGTTGTTAGAAACCTGCAACACATGCTATTGGTGGAGTGGCGCATATGGAATCCTCTGCACTCTATGATGCGTCTTTATCACACGTATAGTGAGGAGAACACCTGAAAACTACACCAACACACATTGTTATATTGAAGCTATTTCAGTACTTTAATCTTGAAACCGTTTCCATGCTCGTTTTAACCGTAAAACTACTTCATTGTCGTTTTATCAGGAAAACTATTTCAATGTTCTTTCTTTTTCCTTAAAACAGTATGAATATCGTTTTAACCTTAAAATAAATTCAGTGATCATTTTAATTTGAAAAATATTCTTCCATGCTCGTTTTTACCAGAAAACTGTTATTCAATGCTCATTTTAATCTTAAAAGTTAAAAGCCTGATAACGCTGACTTCGGTGCTTTATGTGAACTTGATTAGTGACTAGTGTTAAACTGATAACTTTTCTTTCAAATTTCCTTTTGCTCTTTTTTAAGCAGACACAAATAGGAACAACCTCAGCACGGCAGAATCAAATATTTGTATCAAAAACTCTCAGTGCAAACCACTTGTAAGATTTCCATATGTTCAGCACAAGGTCTATGTGTATGGAGTACCGTCAGTGTCAAGAGTGGGTAAGACAAATATATATAGACATCTACAGGTAGGTCACAGGGAACACACACACACACACACACACACACACACACACACACACACACACACTCACACACACACACACACACACACACACACACACACACACACACACACACACACACACACACACACACACAAGTGGGCAAATTGCAATATGGTTTTGCATTACATTCTTCCAGTTGGCCTAATGTGTTAAGATATCTTGTAAAAGAAATGATGGTTGGTTGATGTTTTTCGGCTTTGCTTTTATAACTGTACATTTTACTGGAAGGATGATTAAATCAAAGAACAAGAACCTGACGATGGTACTGTACATGTAATACTTAATATAGTGGACACAGCCTACCTTCCAGGCCTGACATATCATTTATTATTTGTGTGGTGTTGGTAGTGGGAGACTCACAACACGGGTGTAATTGTCAAGTGGTTAAACGCCAGACTTCCAATTGTAAGGTCCTGGGTTCGATCCGCCCAGACAGCTCCACCTGGTGGGTAAAGGGTGGAGATTTTTCCCATCTCCCAGGTCAACATGTGTGTACACCTGTCAGTGACTAAGCCCCCTTGTGTGTACGCTACAGTCATATCGGCAAATCAGTCATTTCTGGGAATAACAAAGCTAATCAGTCATTTCTGGGAATAACAAAGCTGATCTATCATTTCTGGGAATAACAAAGCTGATCAGTCATTTCTGGGAATAACAAAGCTGATCTATCATTTCTGGGAATAACAAAGCTGATCAGTCATTTCTCGGAATAACAAAGCTGATCAGTCATTTCTGGGAATAACAAAGCTGATCAGTCATTTCTGGGAATAACAAAGCTGATCAGTCATTTCTGGGAATAACAAAGCTGATCAGTCATTTCTGGGAATAACAAAGCTAATCAGTCATTTCTGGGAATAACAAAGCTGATCAGTCATTTCTGGAATAACAAAGCTGATCAGTCATTTCTGGGAATAACGAAAACTGTCAGTTCCCCAAATGATTGATTTGATCAGCTATTTCTGGAAACGATTAAAGCTTTAGAGTCATTGTGTAGTAATGACTGACAATGACCATCAGACATGTGGGTAAAATAAGTGAACCTGATTTATGTGACTCAAGGTTCAACTCCCTGTCTTTTAAAACATTGCTTATTCTGTCACCACCGCCATAGTGGTGCACTCAGCGCGTTTGAAAGAAGCCAGAGAAAACCAAAAGAAGAAACCCTTTGAAACTGTGTAGAAAAGTCTGTGTTATACAAGATGAAGGACCACAGTCCTTCATGCATTCCCTCTGAAGCCGTCGTGGGGCTGGCGGTGTGACGTTGGACACACGTTGCCACACGCTAACGTCCGCTCACTACAGAACTTGTTTCCCACCGTTAACCCTTTGATTTCCTCCCTATCTGCCAGCACAGACACACACACACACACACATCACACCACACACACACACACACACACACACCTATAGAGAGAGAGACAGACAGACAGACAGAGACGGACAGACATACAGAGACAGAGAGACAGAGACAGACGGACAGACAGACAGACAGACGGACAGACAGACAGACAGACAGACGGACAGACAGACAGACGGACGAACAGACAGACAGACGGACGGACGGACAGACAGATAGACAGACAGACGGACAGACACAGACGGACGGACAGACAGACAGACAGACGGACAGACAGACGGACAGACAGACAGACAGATGGACAGACAGACAGACAGACGGACAGACAGACGGACAGACAGACAGACAGACGGACAGATAGACAGACAGACAGACAGACTGTAGTCACCAGACCAGCAGTTTATACTGTCATCCTGTCTTTTTCTCTGTCCCACGTTTTGTGCTATGTTTTCAGTTGGCTGCTAATTTAAAAACACTTCTCTTTCGGCATCAGGCTTTTTGAGTATTTTTCTTTCCGTTCTTCTTGCACAAAATCTCCTCGAGCTGTCGTTGTGAAGCCATGTTTGTTGAGGAACTTCAGCCTGGCTACTGGACTGTGTGACGTTGTCGTTGTCTTCCCTATGAACCCATGGCATGATCGGCTGTGAGCAAAGGTCAGTGAAAGGTGAAAGGTGAAATCCTCACAGTGATGTCCCTTGATGGGGATTCGAACCCACGGACCTGTCGATCATCAGTCCATCCTACTAACAACTTGGCCACGGTGGCTGACAGGAAGCATGTATTTGTCAGGAGACCGTAGATGAAAGAAAGAATTGTGGGGGGAGGTTGGTTGCTTATTCTGTTGGCTAATTCTGAACAATAACTACAAAAGCTACAACAAAGACCACACCAAATCCACAAAGGCGAAAGAATGATTACCTGATCTGTGTATGCATGAGCGCATATGTGTGCGTGCACACACGGCTACCCTTGATTGCGATCGTAAGGCAAAGGCCAGTCCCGGAGGGAACAGGACCTGCAGGGTTGCACAAGCTGTGTCCATGTAAACACGATGTGTTGCCTCCAGCCCTGCTGTGACTCATGTGGCCAGTTCTCAGGGGGCACACAAAACGTGTTGTAAATGGCGCCACCACAGAGTCACGCGAAATAAATGAGTAAAGAACTGAATAAATAAAACCCCACATCACCAAGAAACAAAAGACACGAGCAGCAATGAAGAGAACAGTCAGCTGGTCAAGCCATTGTGTCAAACTCACTTTTATGACAAGACATAATCTTTCGGCCAAAGACTAGTGTGAAGTGAAAGAAAAAGGAACCAAATGCGTATCAGTCGAGAACGTAAATATTGGTACATAAGACCATAGGGTCAGACGGTATTATGACAAAATAACTCTCAGACAATACTATTACAAAATAACTCTATCTCTTGTTGTATACACACAGTATTATGATAAAATAACTCTACGATCTCTTGTAACATACACACAGTACTATCGCAAAATAACTCTACGATCTCTTGTAACATACACACAGTACTATCGCAAAATAACTCTACGATCTCTTGTAACATACACACAGTACTATCGCAAAATAACTCTACGATCTCTTGTAACATACACACAGTACTATCGCAAAATAACTCTGCGATCTCTTGTAACATGCACACAGTACAATCACAAAATAACTCTACGATCTCTTGTAACATACACACAGTACAATCACAAAATAACTCTACGATCTCTTGTAACATACACACAGTACTATCGCAAAATAACTCTACGATCTCTTGTAACATACACACAGTACAATCACAAAATAACTCTACGATCTCTTGTAACATACACACAGTACTATCGCAAAATAACTCTACGATCTCTTGTAACATACACACAGTACAATCACAAAATAACTCTACGATCTCTTGTAACATACACACAGTACTATCGCAAAATAACTCTACGATCTCTTGTAACATACACACAGTACTATCGCAAAATAACTCTACGATCTCTTGTAACATACACACAGTACAATCACAAAATAACTCTACGATCTCTTGTAACATACACACAGTACTATCGCAAAATAACTCTACGATCTCTTGTAACATACACACAGTACTATCGCAAAATAACTCTAATCTCCTGCAGTCTACACACAGTGTTATCATATAAGTCATCACCTGCAGTCTACACACAGTGTTATCATATAAGTCATCACCTGCAGTCTACACACAGTGTTATCATATAAGTCATCACCTGCAGTCTACACACAGTGTTATCATATAAGTCATCACCTGCACCTATCTCATACAGTACTATCACAAATAACTCTAATCTCCTGCAGTCTACACACAGTGTTATTATAAAAGTCATCACCTGCAGTCTACACACAGTGTTATCATATAAGTCATCACCTGCAGTCTACACACAGTGTTATTATAAAAGTCATCACCTGCAGTCTACACACAGTGTTATCATATAAGTCATCACCTGCAGTCTACACACAGTGTTATCATATAAGTCATCACCTGCAGTCTACACACAGTGTTATCATATAAGTCATCACCTGCAGTCTACACACAGTGTTATTATAAAAGTCATCACCTGCAGTCTACACACAGTGTTATCATATAAGTCATCACCTGCAGTCTACACACAGTGTTATCATATAAGTCATCACCTGCAGTCTACACACAGTGTTATCATATAAGTCATCACCTGCAGTCTACACACAGTGTTATTATAAAAGTCATCACCTGCAGTCTACACACAGTGTTATCATATAAGTCATCACCTGCAGTCTACACACAGTGTTATCATATAAGTCATCACCTGCAGTCTACACACAGTGTTATCATATAAGTCATCACCTGCAGTCTACACACAGTGTTGTCATATAAGTCATCATCCTGCAGTCTACACACAGTGTTATCATATAAGTCATCACCTGCAGTCTACACACAGTGTTATCATATAAGTCATCACCTGCAGTCTACACACAGTGTTATCATATAAGTCATCACCTGCAGTCTACACACAGTGTTATCATATAAGTCATCACCTGCAGTCTACACACAGTGTTATCATATAAGTCATCACCTGCAGTCTACACACAGTGTTATCATATAAGTCATCACCTGCAGTCTACACACAGTGTTATCATAAAAGTCATCACCTGCAGTCTACACACAGTGTTATCATATAAGTCATCACCTGCAGTCTACACACAGTGTTATCATATAAGTTATCACCTGCAGTCTACACACAGTGTTATCATATAAGTCATCACCTGCAGTCTACACACAGTGTTTCATATAAGTCATCACCTGCAGTCTACACACAGTGTTATCATATAAGTCATCACTGCAGTCTACACACAGTGTTATCATATAAGTCATCACCTGCAGTCTACACACAGTGTTATCATAAAAGTCATCACCTGCAGTCTACACACAGTGTTATCATATAAGTCATCACCTGCAGTCTACACACAGTGTTATCATATAAGTCATCACCTGCAGTCTACACACAGTGTTATCATATAAGTCATCACCTGCAGTCTACACACAGTGTTATCATATAAGTCATCACCTGCAGTCTACACACAGTGTTATCATATAAGTCATCACCTGCAGTCTACACACAGTGTTATCATATAAGTCATCACCTGCAGTCTACACACAGTGTTATCATATAAGTCATCACCTGCAGTCTACACACAGTGTTATCATATAAGTCATCACCTGCAGTCTACACACAGTGTTATCATATAAGTCATCACCTGCAGTCTACACACAGTGTTATCATATAAGTCATCACCTGCAGTCTACACACAGTGTTATCATATAAGTCATCACCTGCAGTCTACACACAGTGTTATCATATAAGTCATCACCTGCAGTCTACACACAGTGTTATCATATAAGTCATCACCTGCAGTCTACACACAGTGTTATCATATAAGTCATCACCTGCAGTCTACACACAGTGTTATATATAAGTCATCACCTGCAGTCTACACACAGTGTTATCATATAAGTCATCACCTGCAGTCTACACACAGTGTTATCATATAAGTCATCACCTGCAGTCTACACACAGTGTTATCATATAAGTCATCACCTGCAGTCTACACACAGTGTTATCATATAAGTCATCACCTGCAGTCTACACACAGTGTTATCATATAAGTCATCACCTGCAGTCTACACACAGTGTTTCATATAAGTCATCACCTGCAGTCTACACACAGTGTTATCATATAAGTCATCACCTGCAGTCTACACACAGTGTTATCATATAAGTCATCACCTGCAGTCTACACACAGTGTTATCATATAAGTCATCACCTGCAGTCTACACACAGTGTTATCATATAAGTCATCACCTGCAGTCTACACACAGTGTTATCATATAAGTCATCACCTTCAGTCTGACACACAGTGTTATCATATAAGTCATCACCTGCAGTCTATCTCATCTTAAGCGTTGTTGTTTGTAATCTATAAAAATGTTTTAAAAAAACTTTCGATCTATTAGGTGAAGATGTAAGAGAGACAGAGAGAAGGGGGAGGGAGGGAGGGAGGGAGGGGGAGAATACAACAACAGATTTACCAGTAACATTCCATCTTTTTGTGTATATCTAGGAGGGGGTGGGGTGGGGTGGGAGGGGAGTTGGGAAAAGATGAGGAAACGAAGATTTTAGAGTTTTATAGAGATTCATCGCACGCGGGGAATTCCATATACACTCTATCCAGTCCTGTCTGTTGTCTGGCAGACGCCTTCAGCCTGCGCAAAAAGCTATGTGCCGGCAATGTCTTGACATGGACAGAAGGCCACAGAAGCGGGCACTTTCTTCTTTTCTTTTTTTTTTTTTACAATGCGATGACGATGATGTCGATGAGGATGATAATCATGATGCTGTGGAGTTCCATCTAGGATTAAGACTGCGTGACAGTGCTGTACTCAACGCTTACCATCATGATATATCCTTGTGTCAACCAGGCCCGAGAGATACAGACACCCGCGGTGCTGGTCAGAAGATTTGAGCAACACCCTCAGTAACGCATCCGTGAAGTGGATGAGACTCGACTGTGTGGTCCTAGTCTTCCCAATGACCCCATAGCACGCCCAGCTCTGGGTAGGAGCCGGTTAGAGCCGAAAAACACCACAATGATATATTTCTGAAGGGACTGATAGGGATTCGAACCCACAACCTTCCAGTGGGTAGTGCGTTGAGTTAAGCACTACATCACGGCGACTGGTTAGCTGACAGCACCCTAGTGATGGGAGCATTAAGATGGGCAGCCAACAGGCCAGTGGACCTATCAAACACCAAGCTGACACCACCCTAGTGATGGGAGCATTAAGATGGGCAGCCAACAGGCCAGTGGACATATCAAACACTAAGCTGACACCACCCTAGTGATGGGAGCATTAAGATGGGCAGCCAACAGGCCAGTGGACATATCAAACACTAAGCTGACACCACTCTAGTGATGGGAGCATTAAGATGGGCAGCCAACAGGCCAGTTCCTTGTTCTGTGATGTTGTGGGCTGGGACTGAACTTAAGACATCAAGTTTTGAGGCCTTGCTTCCTCCAGGACAACAAGAACCAGCCAGCCGACTGGAGAAAATGAACACACACACACACACACACACACACACACACACACACACACACACACACACACACACACACACACACATACATATATATATATATATACACTCACACACACACACACACACACACACACACACACACACACACACACACTCACTCACACACACACACACACACACTCACACACACACTCACATACACACACACACACACATACATACATACACACACGCATGCACGCACGCACGCACGCACGCACGCACCTCGAAAGAAACACAGTTCATGATTTTTTTTTTCGGAGGGGAGGAAGGACGCAAGAGTGGGGCGTTAGAAATGTCAAGCGACAGACACACAGACACACACACTTGTCGATATGAATCATTCCCATTTCTGCGGTGGACAAAGAGCAGGGAATTGTGTGGTGAAGAATAAAGCCAGAGACAGAGTGGTTGTTGTGTGTTTTGGGGACATTAGCAATGCTGGTACAGGGACCTTGTGGCCAGACACAAGACGACAAAGACAACAAAGACAACACAAGTAGACATACGTGGACATGGACATGGACAGTGTGGGTCTCAACTCTGAGAAAAAGTCACTTCTCTTTGGTCTCGTTGGATTTTGTTGGTTTTGCCTTTTTTCACAGAGAGATAGACAGATAGGGAGGGATGGAGGGAGACGGACAGAGAGGGAGAGAGAGAGATACAGAGAGAGAGAGAGGATGGAGACAGACTAGACAGAGAGGGAAGAAGGGGGACAGAGAGAGAAGGAGGGAGGGATACAGACAGAGAGTAAGGGAGACAGACAGACAGGGAGGGAGGGAGACAGGGGAGGGAGACAGAGGGAGAGGGAGACGGGGGAGGGAGACAGAGAGGGAGGGAGGGAGATAATTAGAGAAGAGTGACAGAATAATAATAATAATAATAATATATTTTATTTATATAGCGCAAAATCTTGACAAAATCAAATCTAAGCGCTGAGCGTATACATGCATACATACCTACATACATATGAGCGTATACATGCATACATACATGCTTACATACTTACATACATAAATCTAAGCTGAGCGTATACATGCATACATACATACATACATAAATCTAAGCGTATAAATACAAACATACATACATACATACGTACGCACATGCATACATAATAATTACAATATTTATATAGCGCAAATCTCGACAAAATCAAATCCAAGCGCCGAAAAGACACACACGCACACACGCACGCACGCACGCACACACACACACACACACACAGAATGGTTCAGACGTTCGCCTGCCAGTAACTAAACTCGAGGTTTCAGTGTTCGTTTCCCGTTAAGGCCTTGACTTTTCTCCTCAGTTTGACCGGAAAATCGAACTGACCGTCTAGTCCTTGGGAAGGGGAAGAGAAACGAATCGGACCCTTGTGTCTTCTGGCCTAAGCACGCTTAAGATCTGACGGCAGTTGAAAATCGAGATGAGCAGGGCTTTCGCCCGACTGTCCTGGTATAAAACATTAGAGGTTGATTTCCCAGATCCCTCCCCTTGAAGGCTAATTAGCCATCTTGTCTGTCTCAAATCCTGGTAACAAAAATGTGTGGTGCTGCACTGCAGCGACTGACTATCAAAGGGAGAGCATCCCGAGTTTCACATGGTAAATCCACTGTGACAGAAGAAATGACAATGAACATGAAACAGTACACTCGTACAGGACATGCTGTTTGTTGTCAGTCTGTAGCCTGCAAACAGACCACAGGGCACGTCTGTACTCCTTGACAGTCACTGGAACGATGTAAATAACTGTTTAGTGGAGGTATACACAACCTTGTCAGAGTCATGACAGCTCTAAAACAATACACAGCGATATCCACTACGTACTTGGCTCTGTAGAAAAGGGTTGTAAACGATCTCTTGGTCTCATGTCGGTTGATACTTCTGTCTGTGCTGTTCCATTCGTGAAAGAAACAATCTGTGATCAATCTTTGCTTACATACATATAAGAACAATAAAGTAACAGTCCCGCCCAGTGCCGAAGCCATGCAGTACATTTTCTTCATTTCTGATGTCCAACAATCCTTTACTTTATCTCGTTGTTGTAGTGTTTTATAAGAATTGTGTGGTTGGTTATCTGTCGTTATCCATTGTGACCAATGTCTGACCCATGAACCACAAAAGTTTACGTGTGGTGGACTTTAGAGTTTCAGTTTGTTCATAAAAAGATTCATCGCACTCGGACAGTTCCATATGTACTCAACCCAAACTTGCCAGCCATTATCTGGAAGACTCCCTGTGCCTGTGCAAAACCCTCGGCGCTGGTAAGGTCTTGAAATGGGAAGGAGGGGAGGAAAGGACATATCAAACACCAAGCTGACACCACCAGAATGATGGAAACATGAAGATGGACAGCCACCAGGCCAGTGGACCTATCAAACACCAAGCTGACACCACCAGAATGATGGAAACATGAAGATGGACAGCCACCAGGCCAGTGGACCTATCAAACACCAAGCTGACACCACCAGAATGATGGAAACATTAAGATGGGCAGCCAACAGGCCAGTGGACCTATGAAACAGTAAGCTGACTCCACCAGAATGATGGGAACATCAAGATAGACAGCCAACAGGCCAGTGGACCTATCAAACAGTAAGCTGACACCACCAGAACGATGGAAACATTAAGACGGGCAGCCAACAGGCCAGTGGACCTATCAAACAGTAAGCTGACACCACCAGAATGATGGAAACATTAAGATGGACAGCCAACAGGCCAGTGGACATATCAAACAGTAAGCTGACACCACCAGAATGATGGAAACAAGATGGACAGCCAACAGGCCACTGGACATATCAAACAGTAAGCTGACACCACCAGAATGATGGAAACATTAAGATGGGCAGCCAACAGGCCAGTGGACCTATGAAACAGTAAGCTGACACCAGCAGAATGATGGAAACATTAAGATAGACAGCCAACAGGCCAGTGGACCTATCAAACAGTACGCTGACACCACCAGAATGATGGAAACATCAAGATAGACAGCCAACAGGCCAGTGGACCTATCAAACAGTAAGCTGACACCACCAGAATGATGGAAACATTAAGATAGACAGCCAACAGGCCAGTGGACCTATCAAACACCAAGCTGACACCAGCAGAATGATGGAAACATTAAGACGGACAGCCAACAGGCCAGTGGACCTATCAAACAGTAAGCTGACACCAGCAGAATGATGGAAACATTAAGACAGACAGCCAACAGGCCAGTGGACCTATCAAACACCAAGCTGACACCAGCAGAATGATGGAAACATTAAGACGGACAGCCAACAGGCCAGTGGACCTATCAAACACCAAGCTGACACCACCAGAATGATGGGAACATTAAGATGGGCAGCCAACAGGCCAGTGGACCTATCAAACAGTAAGCTGACACCACCAGAATGATGGAAACATTAAGATGGGCAGCCAACAGACCAGTGGATCTATCAAACACTAAACTGACACCACCAGAATGATGGAAACAAGATGGACAGCCAACAGGCCAGTGGACATATCAAACAGTAAGCTGACACCAGCAGAATGATGGAAACACACAGATGGACAGCCAACAGGCCAGTGGACATATCAAACAGTAAGCTGACACCAGCAGAATGATGGAAACACACAGATGGACAGCCAACAGACCAGTGGATCTATCAAACACTAAACTGACACCACCAGAATGATGGAAACAAGATGGACAGCCAACAGGCCAGTGGACATATCAAACAGTAAGCTGACACCAGCAGAATGATGGAAACACACAGATGGACAGCCAACAGGCCAGTTTTCAATGTTGCGGGCTGGGATTGAACTCCAGATATCAGATCTGGAGTCTACGACTCTGTCAAAAGAACCAACCAAGCTAAGAAACAAAGAAAGAAAGAAACAAAAAGAAACAAAGAAACAAACAAAGCGTACAGTGGGTGTTTTCCCCAATCTCCACAGCCCATGATGTTCAGTGATGTGAGAGACAGAGCCAAGACCGTTGTGCATGTCATTACATGTATGTGTGGGCTGTGTGGCCCACTGGTTACAGCACCTGTTGAGCACGCCAGATAAACAACTATAAAACTGTACAAATCAAATGACTTTGTAGTGTTTAAAACAAACATGAGGATAGTAGTCATAATGTATGCATGTAACTTTTGCTCAACCCATCATACATGAGTCTTGTTCAGTTTTCTCAATGATAATGTAACAATACTGTCAATGATATTGTAACAATACTCAGCAAATATTGTCTTTATTTGTGTCTTGTCAGTTTTCTCAATGATACTGTAACAATACTGTCAATGATATTGTAACAATATTGTCAGTGATATTGTAACAATACTCAGCAAATATTGTCTTTATTTGTGTCTTGTCAAAAACAAATTAAAAATAAGTTTTAAAAAAGAGCACGCCAGAAACACGGGTTCAAATCTCAGATCAGACATGGACTTTCCTCCTCTCCCCCCCCCCCCACCCATGCTCCACTACAACTTCAATACTGGTCTGGGTGCTAGTCTTTTGCATGAGGCAATAAACAGAGGTCCCGTGTT
Source organism: Monoplex corrugatus (assembly GCA_030674185.1). Classification (NCBI taxonomy): domain Eukaryota; kingdom Metazoa; phylum Mollusca; class Gastropoda; order Littorinimorpha; family Ranellidae; genus Monoplex; species Monoplex corrugatus. The sequence continues at coordinate 1,551,030 of JAPXFY010000015.1, forward strand.
CAGCACGCACCCAGCGCACGGTAAAGATCCCACGACAACAAAACATTTGTCCCTGGTGTATTTCTGTAGAAAACTCTATTTTCATAGACAAACGTGTAGAAAAATGGATGGCGCTGCTATGCGGCGACGCGCTCTTCTCGGGAAGAGCGACCAGAATTTCACATGGTAAATCTACTGTGACTGAAATAAATGAATACAAATAAAGACAGACCTCTTCTCTCCGATCAACACAATAAGATGGGTAATATCTTAACATGTTACATCTTAACATTCATCATTTGTAAGAAAACAGCTGTCATCAGTATCAGAGACAAAGAGAAAGAGAGGGGTGAGAGAGGGAGAAATGGGCAGATAGAGAGAGGGAGGGGGACAGGCAGAGAAGGAGAGAGAAGGAGGAGACAGGGGGGAGAGAGGGGAGAGTGAGAGACTGGACACAGAGAGAGGGGGGAGAGAGAGGGTGTAAGTGATGACTGAGAGAGAGAGAGAGTGTGTGTGTGTGTGTGTGTGTGTGTGTGTGTGTGCTCGTGCCAGTGTGTGGTGTGTGTGTGTGTGTGTGTGTGTGTGTGTGTGTGTGGTGAGTGTGTGTGTGCTCGTGCCAGTGTCTGTATATGTGTGCGTGCGTGTGTGTGTGTGTTGTGTGTATGTGTGTGTGTGTGTGTGTGTGTGTGTGTGTGTGTGTGTGTGTGTGTGTGTGTGTGTGTGTTCACATGCCTGTCTTGTAACTTTGTGCGTGTGTTTTGTATGTAAGTCTGTCTGTCTGTCTGTGATGAAAGTGTGTGTGTGTGTGTGTGTGTGTGTGTGTGTGTGTGTGTGTGTGTGTGGTTGTGTGTGTGTGTGTGTGTTTGTGTGTGTGTGAGTGTGTGTGTTCACGTGCCTGTCTTGTAACTTTGTGCGTGTGTTTTATATGTAAGTCTGTCTGTCTGTCTGTGATGAAGGTGTGTATGTGTGTGTGTGGGTGAGTGAGGGCGAGAGTGAAGAAGTAGAATCAGAGTTTTTATTGATGAAAGAATTATGGAAGAAATAAAAGAAGACAGAATCACACGTTGAGTGTGATCCTCAATAGACATTGTTCCCTTGCTAAGACGACTTGAAATCTGTACAACACAATACAATACAATACAAATCTATATTGAATAAAACCGACAGACGATATACAATCTGTACAATACAATA
>JAPXFY010000015.1:1559702-1569702 GCA_030674185.1 Monoplex corrugatus
ACAGAAGTTGGAAGAGCCCGTTTCGTTACGGTTCCAACCAGGATACCGCCACACCTGTTGTTCCTGGAGACTTTTCTTATAGTGAAGTGACACGGAAGTGATGTCAGCGAGAGCCGGTCATTCCAGGACACAGCAGAGTGGTGTTCCTTAAAGACAGTGACAACAGACGGCTCACTAATAATACAGGCAGACACCGACAAAATGATACCAACAGTTACCGCCCAAAATGTACTGCCGTCACCCATGAAAATGATTCACGTCGGGCACGAGTCAATACCAGAATGATCCACGATAAAGATGTTGGCAGAAAAATAACCAGAAAGGAGTGTGCACATGATCATACTGATAGAGACAGTGATGACAATAACGGTAGTGTTTCGTACACTGACGATGATCATGGCGAGAAAGACGATAATAAAATCAATGTGACTGATGATGACTTATCAGTTGTCACAGACGAGGCTCAGGGACAGAAGATAGTAGAAAAAGACAATACCGAAATTGAAGCACCAAATGGTATTACAGATGTGAGAGTCGATGTTAGTGCCGCACAATGTGATGAGCAAAACGATAGTGATCTTGTCGAGGTTAGTCGTGAAGACACTGACAAAACAATGACACAAGTCAGTACAGCACTTAGGGCTGACACAGACAGAGAGTCAGATGGACACATTGACGAGTCCACTAGGCACACGCAAGCAACACCTGTAGAATCTCAGCAGGATTCTGCAGAGAAAGAACAGGACAGTGGTTCATGTTCACCGAAACAGCAGCGGCCAAAACGTACTGCCCCTCCTAAAAAGAGAAGCAGACAGATGCGCAGTACAACAGACAGGTCAGGCAGTCAGACCAGTATTCTGGACTCTATGAAAAGAACAGCTGCTGATAGCTCAAAAGGCGATAAAAGTATGCAATGTAAGTCCAAAGCTAGCTCTAGTGGTGCCTCGGGCACTGATAAATAGGACATCGGCCGGCCACTACAGCAAGTAGTAAAAACAAAAGGATAAGTTCTTTACCAGGAGCCCAAAATGTGGACGGATCCCAAATGAGATCGTGTCCATCAGTGGTGAATTTACATGTTCATAATGTTAATAATCCACAGATTAAATTTCTCACTTATAATGTGAATGGATTATTACCGAAACTGGATGATGAGGATTTCATTAATTTCATTTCGCAGCATGATTTCATTTGTCTCACTGAGACGTTTATAGCGAATGATTTTGATTCATCTTTGTTTCAAGAGTTTGTTGTATTTACACTAAAGCAAAGAAACTATCTCATCAAGGAAGGTATTCCGGCGGAATAATAGTTATGGTAAGAAAGACTTTAGAATCGTTTGTTAAACGAATTGAGGTTGGAAACGAAAATGCTATTATTGTTGAAATCAACAAAGATTTGTTTTCAACAAATAAACCTGTAATGTTTGTATGTACATATATTACCCCTCATGATTCCACATACTGGAATAATCAGCATGATGGGTTTGGTATGGAAGTGTTGGAACAATGTTTGTTAGATTTACAAGTTTGGCACGATGACTTTTATGTCTTGCTGACTGGTGATTTAAATGCAAGAACAGCTGATGGTAACTACTGTTCATTTGGATATGACAGTGGCAGTGTTTTAACTGATCTTTCGGTTAACAGTGATTTTTAATAATAATAATAATAATATATTTTATTTATATAGCGCAAAATCTTGATAAAATCAAATCAAGCGCTGAGCGTATACATGCATACATACCTACATACATATGAGCGTATACATGCATACATACATGCTTACATACTTACATACATAAATCTAAGCTGAGCGTATACATGCATACATACATACATACATAAATCTAAGCGTATACATACATACATACATACATACATACGTACGCACATGCATACATAATAATTACAATATTTATATAGCGCAAATCTCGACAAAATCAAATCCAAGCGCCGAAAAGACACACACGCACACACGCACGCACGCACACACGCACACACACACACACACCACACACACACACACACACACAACACACACACACACACACACACACACACACACATGCATGCATGGCCACAAATGGGGAGAAAAGAATAAAAGCAATAAAAGCAAGAATAAAACCAATGGAAAACCACAGAGAGCACATCATATACAATTATATATTAAAACAAAGTGATTCCCCTCCGAGCGGAGACAGGCTGCAGAGGGGGGTTGAGTGAGGTTAGGATTTTATGCAGAGGAGAAAAGGTGAGTTTTGAGAGCGGACTTGAAGGAGGCAAAAGTAGGTTGCTGACGGACTGAGAGAGGAAGTTTGTTCCAGGAGAGTGGACCAGAAACAGAGAAGGCTCGTGGACCATAGGTATTGAGCTTAGTGCGTGGAAAGCGAAAAGTCAGAGGATCGGAGGCAGAGCGGAGGGTACGTGAGGGAACATAGATCTCAAGTAGGCTTGACAAGTAATCGGGGGCTGCGTTATTGAGGCTTTTGTAGCACATGGTGTCTAGTTTGTATTGTATGCGCTTTGATACAGGGAGCCAGTGAAGTTGTGCCAGGAGAGGAGATATGTGGTCAGCTTTTTTCTTTTTGAGTACAAGGCGTACAGCATTGTTTTGAATGCGCTGTAGGATGTGAATGGTGGAGGCAGGAAGACCAGACAGGAGTGAATTGCAATAGTCAATGCGAGACATTATGAAGGAGAGAACGAGTTTTGCAGTTGTTTCCACAGAGAGATACTTCCTGATCAGGCTTATACGATGGAGATGATAGTAGCAAGATCTGGCAGTTTGAGAAACAAAGTTGTTCATGGAGAGGGTAGAGTCAATGCAGACACCAAGGTTTTTAGCTGAATCAGAAATTGGGACTGATGTGTTACATAATGGGAGAGAAAGAGGAGGCAGCTGGGAAAGTTTCTGACGGGTGCCAATGAGGATAGCTTCTGTCTTGTCGTCATTAAGCTGAAGTCTATTTTGTGTCATCCAGTTCTTAATGTCCGAGTAACACTCAGTGGTGCGAGTCAACAGGCGCTGTATATTATCAGGTGAGTCACTATCTTGAAGTTGGGTGTCATCAGCATAGAAGTGGTGTTTTATAGAGTGGGAGTTGATGATGGTGGACAGGGGGGAGGTATAAAGAGTGAAAAGAACAGGGCCAAGGACAGATCCTTGTGGAACACCACAGGTCAGGTATGCAGGTTGAGAGTAAGTACCATTGATGAGAACAGTTTGTTTTCTGTTTGATAAATACGAAGTGAAAAAGGAGAGAGCAATGTCAGAGATGCCAAAAGTATGATGAAGTCTAGAAAGGAGAATACCATGGTCAATGGTATCGAAGGCTGCAGACAGATCAAGGAGTGTGAGGAGAGAGACTTTGCCAGTATCAGTTGCAAGGAGGAGATTGTTGAGAATGTGTAGTAGGGCAGTTTCAGTGCTATGGCACTGGCGGTAGGCTGACTGGAAAGGATTGAGGAGATTGTTGGCAGACAGGTGAGAGTTCAGCTGGTTGAGGACGACCTTTTCAAGGAGTTTTGACAAGAAAGAGAGATTAGAGATAGGCCTGTAATTTTTCAGTTCATTTGGGTCTAAATTGTGTTTCTTGAGGAGAGGGTGAACAATAGCAGACTTGAAAGAATCTGGGACAGTTCCAGTTTGAAAAGAAGTGTTGATGATGTCAGTGATGAATGGGAGGAGAGTAGGGAGACAATCGGAGTAGAGAGAACCTGGAAGAGGATCCAGTTCGCAGGTTTTGAACGACATGGATCTGATTGTGTTGAAAATTTCTTCTTGTGAGACTGGGGTAAAAGTAGTGAGAGGTGTGCCAGAGAAGGAAGGGTCAGGTGGGCATGGTTGACAGGGTGTCCTGTCAAGCCTGTCACGAAGAGTTTGTATTTTGGTGGTGAAATACTTAGAGAATACAGATGGGAGTTCTTCATTTGTATGTTTTGTTGGGAGAGGTAAGTCTTTTCGTGTGCCAAGGAGATGATTCATGGTTGTAAAGAGTTCTTTTGAAGAAGAGGCATTCAGGATTTTGGTTTGGAAATAGCTTGTTTTTGCAGATGCAATGAGGGTGGATACTTTTGTTTTAGAGGCTTGGAAAAGTTGCCTGTGTACAGTGAGTTTGGATTTGCGCCAGCGGCGCTCTGCTCTGCGGCGGGCACGTTTTGCACAGCCTATCTCATGAGTGAGCCAGGGGTAGGGGGGCGGTCAGGTAAAAGACGGGTTGTGGCTGGAGCATGAGTGTCCAGAAGATGGTGGAGAGTAGTATAGAATTCATCGGCAAGGTTATGTGACTTTTCAGAAAGGAGACGGGAGGCATCAGATGAAAATGTGGAGAGGTCGATAGATTTGAGATTGCGTCGAGTCACTGTGCGCGTGGTACGGGAAGACAGTCTCATGACTGCCGCACAAATGTATTTGGAAACCAACTGCTCGAGCTATGCAGTATGTTTGGCTGTATCATTTTAAATGGTCTGTGTAAACCGGACTTTGATGGTAGTTATACATACATTGGAGTTTCAGGGTCAAAGTGTAGTTGACTATTTCATCGTATCATGTGATCTGTTTTCATCAGTTAAAATTGCTACATTAGATGTTGACAGTCTCACAGAATCAGATCATTTACCGGTTATAATGAAAGTGGAACGAAAGCTTGAAACAGGAAAAAAAGCTGAGGGAAAAGTAACAAACAATAACATCACACAAAAGTTCAAATGGCAAGAAAATAAGAAAGACGATTATACAAACAAATTACAAAGTAATTACATTCAGACTAGACTTACATTAGCTTCGGTTACTCTAGACACTAATGTAGATAACGCTTTAACCATATTTGTTGAATGTCTCAAAGAAGCTGGTGCTTGTATGTACCGTAAGAAATGTACAGAGAAGAGAAAAAGATCTGATTGGTTTGATGGTGAATGTGAGAAAGCAAAAGCAGAAAGCAGAAAAACTCTCAAACACTACAGAAAAACAAAAGATGAGGATGATAGAGTTGTGTATTGTGAAGCACGGAAGAAGTATAAAAAATTATTAAAGATTAAAAAGCAACAGTTTAATAAACAAAAAGCAGAATGCTTAGCCAGAAATATTTCAAATTCATCGCAGTTCTGGACTGAGTTAAGAAATATAGGGTATGGTACCAAAAACAAACTTACTAACAATATAAGTATTGATGAATGGTTCAGTCATTTTTAAAAACGTATTTCAAGATAACAGATCAACAAATGATGAGCGCTGCATTGTCGAAGTAGATTTAAATGAATCAACAGAACACCCACTAAATTCTAGATAACTATAGAAGAAGTCAGAGAATCCATCAGAAAATTGAGGATAGGTAAAGCCAGTGGAATAGACGGTGTTACAGCCGAGATGTTAAAAAATGGTAACACAAATATCCATAATTTTCTTTTGTAGTTGTTTAACACTTTATTCGACCGAGAAATTTATCCTCAAGATTGGTCAAAAGCTATTATCATACCAATATTTAAGAAAGGAGATCCTGATAAAGTGGACAATTACAGGGGTGTGTCGTTATTAAGCATTGTATCAAAATGTTACACATCAATACTGAATACTAGATTGTATGCTTGGTTAGAAAACAATAATTTAATATCAGAAAGTCAGGCAGGTTTTAGGAAAAAATATTCTACAGTGGATCAAATTTTCAGTCTGTACGCTATGGTTCAGAAAACGATGTGCAAGAAAGGTAGAAAACTGTATGTTGCTTTTGTAGACTTTAAGAAAGCCTTTGATTCGGTTCAGCATGACAAACTCTTAAAGTGTATTCAAAATCAAGGAGTGAAAGGGAAGTTTTTGGCTTCGCTAAAAGCAATGTATGAATCATTATGCTCATGTATTCGGCAAACTGGGAATTATCGGAAATATTCGATAACCCCATAGGCGTGAGACAAGGATGTGTCTTAAGCCCTACTTTATTTTCGGTATTAATAAATCAATTAGCCAATTGTACGGATGAAAAGGGGCGACATGGCATCCAGTTGATGCCAGGTTCAATGGAAATATTCATTCTTCTTTTTGCAGATGATGTAGCCCTTCTGTCAATCAACACCAAATGGTTTGCAAAACCAGTTAAGAGTCTTGCAGACATACTGTGCCAGCATGAAACTGGAAGTTAATCTTGAAAAAACTAAGGTTATGGTTTTCAGAAGAGGAGGCTCTTAGGACGACATGAACAATGGTTTTACAAAGGGACAAAATTGGAAGTAGTCAGTAAATATTGTTATCTGGGTTTCAATTTCACGACAATGATTAGCACCAAGGCCGGCACAGAACATTTTGGTGACAAAAGGTTAAAAAGCAACTTTGCTATTAAACAGGACTTTTCAAAAATATAAAGACATGACTATAGAAACTTTCTTCAAGTTGTTTGATGCAAAAATTCAACCTATTTTGTTGTATTCTTCCGAGATATGGGGACTTAACAGACTCGAGCATATTGAGAAAGTACATTTGGTATCGTGCAAAAGACTGTTGGGTGTTCCAGTCAGGACACCTAACAAGATGGTATATGGGGATTTGGGAAGATATCCTCTTTATGTCAACTCCTCAACTACCTGTCTTAGATATTGGTTTAAATTACTGGAAATGAATCCAAATAGGTTACCTTAGAAGGCTTACCAAATGTTAGTGGAACTTGACAGGGCTGGGAAAGAATGCTGGGATTCAAAAATAAGGGAAATTTTGTGTGAAACTGGATTTAATATCGTGTGGCTGCAACAAGGTGTTGGTGATGTAAAAGCCTTTTTGCGTGTATTTAAACAGAGACTTGTAGACTTATATATTCAAGAATGGTCTGGGTCACTCAGAGACAGAGATAGGTATGAAAGCTACAGATCATTTAAGATTATCTTTGAAAAAGAGAAGTACATTGACTCTATTGATATATACTGTTTCAGAGTTGCCCTTTCACAAATAAGGTTGAACGTTTTATCACTAAACAATAATATAAATAGATACAGTGAATCTGACCAAGAAAAGGTATGTCCATTTTGCAGGACAGAATCTGAAAACGAAGAACACTTATTATTTAGATGTTCCACTTACGCTGACCTCAGGGAGAAATTTTTAAAGATTTAGTCAGCATACCTATGTGCATACTGCTCCAATCAACAAATAGCCACCGAAGCCACAGCGTATCCAGATACGTTTTCCACGCCATGAATAGAAGAAAAAATGTTAAAAGGAGAAGAAAAGTAAATAGTTATGTAGATACTAGCACTAGAATTTCAGACAATACTTAATTTCATTTCAATTGTAAAGATAAAAAAAAAAGAAAAATGTTTATTTGAATATGAAGGGGGTGCTCATATAAACACACATGTGCATATGTGCCTGTGTGTTCACGTTGACGTTGGTGTACTTATGTGCATATATAGGTGATAATATCTACATTATGTATAAGTGTGGATACATATGTATATATCTATGTGTGTATATATGTATGAGTGATTATGTATGTGTGCGTGTATATAGATGTGTGTATGTGTGTGTGTATACATAACCTTCAATTCAGTCTATGGCCTGAACCATTGCTGACTGCCGAAGATTGAGTTATCTCTGAACTAAAAGATGCACGAAGTGCTAAATATGCGTTGAATGATCATTTGGTATTGTCTCAATGTCAATTGTTTTGGTAAATGAGTGACTGATCTGTGATTAGTCTGATTAATTGATTGGCATTATGAATGTCTGTTTTTGCCAAGTAACTGACTGTTTGGGGGTCGAATTGCTCTTATGTCATATATTTCTTGGTTCACTTCATTGTACATTAATTACATTGATTGGTTTAGATACACTGATGAATAAATTGATAAACTGAACGCATGATTAGCTGACAACGGAATGATTATCTAATTTGTTAATTGATGGGTGGCTCACCGACTGATCGATTTTATAGATTGATGGTTTTAGCTATTGATCGATCAGTGATTGAATTATTGAATGTATGGATGATTGATTCGCGTTATTTGAAGTAACGATTGCAAATTGATATATCGAACTCAGTTAAATTCTAGGTTATCTGGTCAATTAAGTCACTGGGTGACTGATTAACTGGTTAGATGATTGATCGATTGATTGATTGAGTGAGTGAGTGATTGCGTGAAGTGATTGTTACTGAAGTGATATCGATTGTACGGTTGGATGATGCATCTGACCTAGTCAATTGAAAGTTGATTTGTCAGTTGATTCACGGCTGAATGGCGGATTATTTGATTGATCAATTGATAAATCAGTGGATTGATTGGTTAATTGATTGGTTGACTGATTAATTGATTGGTGGTTGGTTGATCGATTGATGGATTGATTTTTTATGTCAAGTAGCTGTGGTTGAATGTATTGATCAACTGTATGGTCACTGAAGGGTACAAGAAACGTCAGATCTGTGCACTAATTGAATGGTTTGTTTGTCTGATAGCCAGTTATTGTAAAATTGACAGTTGGATGAATAATATAGATGCGGTTAATGACAAATATTCTTAGCTGGCCAGTTAACGAATATGGACTAGAATACAAATGAAAGGACTACTGTAAATGCAAAGATGAATGTATCCCAGCTTATGTGACGGTAAACGATAGAAGGGGACAATGTGACAGAGTTCACTGCAGTTTGATAATATAACTTGTATGAATGTATAAGAAAACCTGATCTCCTCCCCTCCCCTTTCCCATGCATGTATTGTGGCCTAAGGCCGATGTACAATAAACATTTTCTGAGTTCTGAGTTCTCTCTGTCTCTCTGTCTGTCTCTGTCTCCATCTCTCTGTCTCTCTCTCTATGTGTGTGTCTCTCTCTCCCTCCTTCCTTCCGTTTGTCCCACTCCCTCCTCTCTCTCTCTTTCTATCTTTCTTTCTGCCTTGTTTGTGTGTGTGTCATGACAATGACAGTAAGCCTGGTATGTGTTATGACACATGCTGTGACAACGGATTGTCGTAAGCGCTATAAATAGCCCATGTATCCTGAAATCGTCTTGATGGTAGGACTACCCGTGTTTCCACATGCACCTACCCACTATACATCCCACCCTGATTAAGTCCTGTGTCTGATCCACAACACTCACTGCCCCACTACACATCCCACCCTGATTAAGTCTGTCTGATCCACAACACTCACTGCCCCATTACACATCCCACCTTGATTAAGTCCTGTGTCTGATCCACAACACTCACTGCCCCACTACACATCCCACCCTGATTAAGTCTGTCTGATCCACAACACTCACTGCCCCATTACACATCCCACCCTGATTAAGTCCTGTGTCTGATCCACAACACTCACTGCCCCACTACACATTCCACCCTGATCAAGTCCTTTGTCTGATCCACAACACTCACTGCCCCCATTACACATCCCACCCTGATTAAGTCCTGTGTCTGATCCACAACACTCACTGCCCCATTACACATCCCACCCTGATCAAGTCCTTTGTCTGATCCACAACACTCACTGCCCCATTACACATCCCACCCTGATTAAGTCCTGTGTGTGATCCACAACACTCACTGCCCCATTACACATCCCACCCTGATTAAGTCCTGTGTGTGATCCACAACACTCACTGCCCCATTACACATCCCACCCTGATTAAGTCCTGTGTCTGATCCACAACACTCACTGCCCCATTACACATCCCACCCTGATCAAGTCCTTTGTCTGATCCACAACACTCACTGCCCCACTACACATCCCACCCTGATTAAGTCCTGTGTCTGATCCACAACACTCACTGCCCCATTACACATCCCACCCTGATTAAGTCCTGTGTCTGATCCACAACACTCACTGCCCCATTATACATCCCACCCTGATCAAGTCCTTTGTCTGATCCACAACACTCACTGCCCCATTATACATCCCACCTTGATTAAGTCCTGTGTCTGATCCACAACACTCACTGCCCCATTACACACCCCACCCTGATTAAGTCCTGTGTGTGATCCACAACACTCACTGCCCCATTACACATCCCACCCTGATTAAGTCC
>JAPXFY010000015.1:1574702-1582202 GCA_030674185.1 Monoplex corrugatus
ATCATTCTGGTGGTGTCAGCTTACTGTTTGATAGGTCCACTGGCCTGTTGGCTGTCCATCTTGATGTTTCCATCATTGTGGTAGTGTCAGCTTACTGTTTGATATGTCCACTGGCCTGTTGGCTGTCCATCTTGATGTTTCCATCATTCTGGTGGTGTCAGCTTACTGTTTGATAGGTCCACTGGCCTGTTGGCTGTCCATCTTGATGTTTCCATCATTCTGGTGGTGTCAGCTTAGTCTTTCATACCGGTACGTCCCTTCACCTGTCCCCCACCCCCACCCACCACCCCCATTTTGAAAACCTTGCCAGTGCATGGGGTTTTACGCTGGCTCAAGGAGTCCGCCAGATAATTGTTACCGATTTGGATGGAGCGTGTATGGAATTGTCCGAGTGCGATGAATTTCTGTAAAACAAACTGAAAATGTTTGACATTATTTGTCTTTTTCCTTTTCCGTCCGCCAGTTGGTTACTTTTGTGTGACGGCATCTTTCACAAGTCCTCCATGGGGGGGGGGGGATGCTGGGGGCTCCTTCAGTGTAAATAGTATCCCCACCTTCTGGAATTTCTGTGCTAAAAACTTTCCTCTTTTCTGTCGCTCTCTTTGTTTCTGTCTTGTTCCTTTGCTTTCTGTCATTTCTTCCTATCATTTTCTGCCTTGTTGGCCCATTCACCTGTATGTGTTCGATAAAGTCTTACATACTTTCTCTTTAGGATTGATAATTGAGTTCACATATTAAGTGCATTTTTGGCGCTAAGGAAATGAGACATGCGAAAGCAATTTCAGGTAATGTAGGCCTGTTTCTGTGTATGTTTTAATGCCCTTAGTTGTGTTTCATTTATATCCAGGTATGTCTTTTAAATCACCGTGTGATAAATTGGACGGAGCGATCAATGCGAATGCATTGATTTATGTACTTATTTTTCTTTTCCTTTTTTTATTGTTGAAATATTGTGTGCGTGTTGAAATGCTCTGTAGCCTGATATGGCTCTACGCAGTCGGCTTGGGTTTAAACAAAAATAGCAAGAACAGTCTGAAGAAGTCGGCTGGATCGCCGATGAAAGCTACGCAGTAAGTAGCCTTTCTTGTAACTGAGAGCCAGGTTCAACCAGGTAGCCATTAAGTCTTTCAATATATCCAACTCCGTCTTAACCAAGTGGTCACGCTTGCCACGCCAGTAGCCCCTTACTGGGAGTGGTTTTCTGAAATATGTTTGACTGTTATCTATTCTCTCCCTCTTCCTGGGTGCGCCATATTAGGGTGTCGCCATCTTGCCTACGTGTGGGACGCCACCTAGCGTCGTTTGCTTGACGTGGTGGCTTTATCCTGCTGGTCGTTAGCTGGACATTTTTTTTTCGCCCTCTATTGTGGTCTTAGTGTTGGGTTGGCCGTGTTGGCGCCTTAATTAAAAGTGTGTTCGTGGCTACGATCATGATGGCAGTGTTGATCAGTACAGACTATCGTCATGGAGGACGCTGTCTGCGGTCTGCTGACGTCCCTTGGACTTACTGCTGCCGCCTACGTGTGGTTTTTATGACAGTTGTTTCCCCTTATTGTCAGGCTGTGCTGTCTGTTTCTTGGTCACGTAGTCTGCTGTGGAAGTGTCTTAGATTTCTGATTAAGTCTGTTAGTTTGTCAGGTAGCACAGCTTGTCAGGGAAATCTGTTAATCTGTCAGGTAGGTCTGCTGGTTTGTCAGGTAACTGTTAGTATATGTCAGGTAAGTCTGTTTGTTTGTGAGGTAAATCGGTTTGTTTGTCAAGTAAGGCTGTTAGTTTTGTCATGTAAGTCTGTTAGTTTGTCAGTAAGTCTGTTGGTCTGTCAGGTAAGTCTTTTAGTTTGTTAGGTAAGTCTGTTAGTTTTTGTCGGGTAAATCTGTTAGTCAGTAAGTCTGGTAAATCAGTTTGTCAGGTAAGTCATTTAAATCAGTTAGTTTGTGGTAAGTCTGGTAAATCAGTTAGTTTGTCAGATAAGTCTGGTAAATAATAATAAATAGCTTTTGTATGCCACTATTCTCAGTTCGACTCTTTGCGCTGTTACATAAATAAATAATCTCACTCACATACCAATAACATCATTATTCAATCACAAAAAGGGGAGGGGGGTACTTACGAAATTGCCTGCAGAAACAAATCAGTTATTTTGACAGGTATGTCTAGTAAAATCAGTTAGTTTGTACAGGTAAGTCTGGTAAATATTTTGACAGGTATGTCTGTTAAATTATTTGACAGGTAATGTCTGGTAAATCAGTTAGTTTGACAGGTAAGTCTGGTAAATTATTTTGACAGGTATGTCTGGTAAATCAGTTAGTTTGACAGGTAAGTCTGGTAAATTATTTTGACAGGTATGTCTGGTAAATTATTTTGACAGGTATGTCTGGTAAATCATTAGTTTTGACAGGTAAGTCTGGTAAATTATTTTGACAGGTATGTCTGGTAAATCAGTTAGTTTGACAGGTAAGTCTGGTAAATTATTTTGACAGGTATGTCTGGTAAATTTATTTGACAGGTAGTCTGGTAAATCAGTAGTTTGACAGGTAAGTCTGGTAAATTATTTTGACAGGTATGTCTGGTAAATCAGTTAGTTTGACAGGTAAGTCTGGTAAATTATTTTGACAGGTATGTCTGGTAAATCAGTTAGTTTGACAGGTAAGTCTGGTAAATTATTTTGACAGGTATGTCTGGTAAATCAGTTAGTTTGACAGGTAAGTCTGGTAAATTATTTTGACAGGTATGTCTGGTAAATCAGTTAGTTTGACAGGTTGTCTGGTAAATCAGTTAGTTTGACAGGTATGTCTAGTAAATCAGTTAGTTTGACAGGTATGTCTGGTAAATCAGTTAGTTTGACAGGTAAGTCTGTAAATTATTTTGACAGGTATGTCTGGTAAATCAGTTAGTTTGACAGGTTGTCTGGTAAATCAGTTAGTTTGACAGGTATGTCTAGTAAATCATTAGTTTGACAGGTATGTCTGGTAAATCAGTTAGTTTGACAGGTAAGTCTGGTAAATTATTTTGACAGGTATGTCTGGTAAATCAGTTAGTTTGACAGGTATGTCTGGTAAATCAGTTAGTTTGACAGGTAAGTCTGGTAAATCAGTTAGTTTGACAGGTTGTCTGGTAAATCAGTTAGTTTGTCAGGTAAGTCTGGTAAATCAGTTAGTTTGACAGGTATGTCTGGTAAATCAGTTAGTTTGACAGGTGAGTCTGGTAAATCAGTTAGTTTGACAGGTAAGTCTGGTAAATCAGTTAGTTTGACAGGTATGTCTGGTAAATCAGTTAGTTTGTACAGGTAAGTCTGTAAAATCAGTTAGTTTTGACAGGTATGTCTGGTAAATCAGATAGTTTGACAGGTTGTCTGGTAAATCAGTTAGTATGACAGGTATGTCTGGTAAATCAGTTAGTTTGACAGGTATGTCTAGTAAATCAGTTAGTTTGACAGGTATGTCTAGTAAATCAGTTAGTTTGACAGGTAAGTCTGGTAAATCAGTTAGTTTGTCAGGTATGTCTGGTAAATCAATTAGTTTGTCATGTGTGTCTGGTAAATCAGTTAGTTTGTCATGTGTGTCTGGTAAATCAGTTAGTTTGACAGGTATGTCTGATAAATCAGTTAGTTTGACAGGTAAGTCTGGTAAATTATTTTGTCAGGTAAGTCTGGTAAATCAGTTAGTTTGACAGGTATGTCTGGTAAATCAGTTAGTTTGACAGGTGTGTCTGGTAAATCATTTCGTTTGACAGTGTGTCTGGTAAATCAGTTAGTTTGTCAGGTAAGTCTGGTAAATCAGTTAGTTTGACAGGTAAGTCTGGTAAATCAGTTAGTTTGACAGGTGTGTCTGGTAAATCAGTTAGTTTGACAGGTGTGTCTGGTAAATCAGTTTGTCAGGTGTGTCTGGTAAGTCAGTTAGTTTGACAGGTAAGTCTGGTAAATCAGTTAGTTTGACAGGTATGTCTGGTAAATCAGTTAGTTTGACAGGTGTGTCTGGTAAATCAGTTAGTTTTACAGGTAAGTCTGGTAAATCAGTTAGTTTGACAGGTATGTCTGGTAAATCAGTTAGTTTGTCAGGTAAGTCTGGTAAATCAGTTAGTTTGACAGGTATGTCTGGTAAATCAGTTAGTTTGACAGGTGTGTCTGGTAAATCAGTTAGTTTGACAGGTATGTCTGGTAAATCAGTTAGTTTGACAGGTATGTCTAGTAAATCAGTTAGTTTGACAGGTATGTCTAGTAAATCAGTTAGTTTGACAGGTGTGTCTGGTAAATCAGTTAGTTTGACAGGTATGTCTGGTAAATCAGTTAGTTTGTCAGGTATGTCTGGTAAATCAATTAGTTTGTCAGGTAAGTCTGGTAAATCATTTTGACAGGTATGTCTAGTAAATCAGTTAGTTTGACAGGTATGTCTGGTAAATCAGTTAGTTTGTCATGTGTGTCTGGTAAATCAGTTAGTTTGACAGGTATGTCTGATAAATCAGTTAGTTTGACAGGTAAGTCTGCTAAATTATTTTGTCAGGTAAGTCTGGTAAATCAGTTAGTTTGACAGGTATGTCTGGTAAATCAGTTAGTTTGACAGGTTGTCTGGTAAATCATTTAGTTTGACAGGTGTGTCTGGTAAATCAGTTAGTTTGTCAGGTAAGTCTGGTAAATCAGTTAGTTTGACAGGTAAGTCTGGTAAATCAGTTAGTTTGACAGGTGTATCTGGTAAATCAGTTAGTTTGACAGGTGTGTCTGGTAAATCAGTTTGTCAGGTGTGTCTGGTAAGTCAGTTTGTTTGACAGGTATGTCTGGTAAATCAGTTAGTTTGTCAGGTATGTCTGGTAAATCAGTTAGTTTGTCAGGTAAGTCTGATAAATCAGTTAGTTTGACAGGTATGTCTGGTAAATCAGTTAGTTTGACAGGTGTGTCTGGTAAATCAGTTAGTTTGACAGGTATGTCTGGTAAATCAGTTAGTTTGACAGGTAAGTCTGGTAAATCAGTTAGTTTGACAGGTATGTCTGGTAAATCGGTTAGTTTGACAGGTATGTCTGGTAAATCAGTTAGTTTGTCATATTACTTTGAAAGGTAAGTCTGGTAAATAATTAATTATAAATCAGTTAGTTTGACAGGTAAGTCTGGTAAATCAGTTAGTTTGTCAGGTGTGTCTGGTAAATCAGTTAGTTTGTCAGGTAAGTCTGGTAAATCAGTTGGTTTGTCAGGTGTGTCTGGTAAATCAGTTAGTTTGTCAGGTAAGTCTGGTAAATTAGTTTGTCAGGTAAGTCATTTAAATCAGTTAGTTTGACAGGTAAGTCTGGTAAATCAGTTAGTTTGACAGGTATGTCTGGTAAATCAGTTAGTTTGACAGGTATGTCTGGTAAATCAGTTAGTTTGACAGGTAAGTCTGGTAAATCAGTTAGTTTGACAGGTATGTCTGGTAAATCAGTTTTGACAGGTATGTCTGGTAAATCAGTTAGTTTGTCAGGTAAACCTGGTAAATCAGTTAGTTTGGCAGGTATGTCTGGTAAATCAGTTAGTTTGACAGGTAAGTCTGGTAAATCAGTTAGTTTGACAGGTAAGTCTGGTAAATCAGTTATTTTGACAGGTAAGTCTGGTAAATCAGTTAGTTTTGTCAGGTAAGTCTTGTAAATCAGTTAGTTTGACAGGTAAGTCTGGTAAATCAGTTAGTTTGACAGGTATCTCTGGTAAATCAGTTAGTTTGACAGGTATCTCTGGTAAATCAGTTAGTTTGGCAGGTAAGTCTGTATCAGTTAGTTTGTCAGGTAAGTCTGTATCAGTTAGTTTGCAGGTGTCTATTAGTTTGTTAGTTAGCACAGTTTATCGAGTAAATCAGTTAATTTGTCAGGTAAGTCTGTTAGATTTTGTCAGGTAAGTCTGTTAGTTTTTGTCAGGTAAGTCTGTTAGATTTTGTCAGGTAAGTCTGATAGTTTTTGTCAGGTAAGTCTGTTAGTTTTTGTCAGGTAAGTCTGTTAGTTTGTCAGGTAAGTCTGTTAGTTTTGTCAGGTAAGTCTGTTAGTTTGTCAGGTAAGTCTGTTAGTTTGTCAGGTAAGTCTGTTAGTTTTGTTAGGTAAGGCTGTTAGTTTGTCAGGTAAGTCTGTTAGTTTGTCAGGTAAGTCTGTTAGTTTTGTTAGGTAAGTCTGTTAGTTTGTCAGGTAAGTCTGTTAGTTTGTCAGGTAAGTCTGTTAGTTTGTCAGGTAAGTCTGTTAGTTTGTCAGGTAAGTCTGTTATTTTGTCAGGTAAGTCTGTTATTTGTCAGGTAAGGCTGTTAGTTTGTCAGGTAAGTCTGTTAGTTTGTCAGGTAAGTCTGTTAGTTTGTCAGGTAAGTCTGTTAGTTTGTCAGGTAAGTCTGTTAGTTTTGTCAGGTAAATCTATAAAATTTCCAGGGACGTCTTGTTAGTTTGTCAGTGAAGTCTGTTTGTTAGTTGTATTTATATAGGACATTGCTAAGCCACGTATGTCTGCTGCCATTGTTCGTATAGCAGTCAACTAACTCAAAATGACTTTACGGCGCGCCGGTGCCATCTCAGGACCTCATTTGTATAAACTGCCCTTCGTTAGATTAGCGAGGTAGTTTGTGGTTGTGTAATGACAGGTATGAGGATCAGTGGGTTTTGTTTTTGTCTGTGTTGTGTGTGTGTGTGTGTGTCTGTGTGTGTGTCTGTGTGTGTGTGTCTGTGTGTGTGTGTCTGTGTGTGTGTGTCTGTGTCTGTGTGCTCAAGTCAAATAATTGGTTTCCTGTCTTTCCCCTCTCTTCTCTCTCCTATCCTTGACTTACCTGCCCCTCCTCCCTTTCCCCCAGCACTTTGCTTCATCTCAACCCTCCTCCCCAAAGACAGTAGCACCTGTAAGTGTAAGGTAACAAGCTCCTTGTCTTGTACTTTGATTCCAAAGGTTGATGAGTTGACCAAAGTCAGACAGCACAGCAATACTAACACTTCTCCCTTTCACCAGTTCTACTTGCTGGGGATGTTTGTGGTGAGGAGGTTGACTTTCCACACTGTTTTTGCACTGGATAATTGCTGGAAGATTGGGGTGCAGCGCGTATGGAACTTCTCGAGTGTGTTGTATCCCTGTTGTTCCTACAATGTCCACCATTCGTTGGAATGCGTGGGTTCCAGCCTGACTCTGAGACAAGTTGATGTCTTTTGCTTCACTTCCCAACGATCACAGGGACTTGGGATAACCTGGACTTCATTATCCCACCTCTGTCTGTCTCTGTCTCTCTCTATCTGCCTCTGTCTCTCTGTCTTCATTCTCTCTCTCTAACTCTCTCTCTCTCTCTCTGTCTCTCTCTGTCTGTCTCTTTCTCTGTCTCCATCTCTTTCTCTGTCTCTCTTTCTATGTCTCTCTCTCCTCTCTCTGTCATTCTCTCTCTCTCCCTGTCCCTCTCTCTCTCTCTCTCTCGTTGTCAGAAAGGGAGGTGACTTTTTTGTTTGTTTGATCCCATTTTTAACTTTATTTTTGATCCTCTGCTGCTGCTTTATCCACAATATTTCAGGCTTGATTCCACGCTGTCTTGA
>JAPXFY010000015.1:1594702-1597202 GCA_030674185.1 Monoplex corrugatus
TATCATGTCTCCACTTGAAAAGTGGTTGTGGCCTGAACTACAGAATTTCCATTTACGTATTTCTTGCCACCCTCACCCTCTCCCCCCCCCCTCCCCAGCAGTGCAAAAGATCGATGTGAACGGACCAGAAGTGTTTGTTTTGCATGGAGGTTGGGCCAGTGATCATGTTGGGACGGTCAACTGTTGATACACTGGCCTAGACAGCAGGCCCCTGATTGTCTCCCTTCTCTTCTCTTTGTCCTCAGCAAAGACTCTTCTGATTCTCTCCTGTCTGTCTTTTCTTTGTCCTGATCGAGACTTCCCTGACTCTCCTGTATGTCTTTGTTTACCCCGACAAAGGGGGACTAATCCTGTCTTGTTATCTCTTTTCTTTGTCCGGGTTCTGCGACGGAAATGTTCTGTAAATCCGTCCTGAATCTCCTGGCTTTGACAGTTTAGCGTGCAGCCGTTGGTGGTGGATGATGATGGTGATGATGATGATGACGATGGTGATGGTGGTGGTGATGATGATGAGTGATGGTGGTGATGATGATGATGGTGATGATGATGATGACGATGGTGATGGTAGTGGTGGTGGAGGTGATGATGATGGTGGTGATGATGATGGTGGAGGTGGTGGCGAGCGATGATGATTATGGTGGTGGTGGTGGTGATGATGGTGATGATGATGATGACGATAGTGGTGGTGGTGATGGTGATGATGATGATGATGGTGGTGGTGGTGGAGGTGATGATGGTGGTGGTGGTGGAGGTGATGATGGTGGTGGTGGTGATGATGGTGGTGGTGGTGCGAGCGATGATGATGATGGGTGATGGTGATGATGATGATGTGTGATGATGGTGGTGATGATGGTGGTGTGATGGTGGTGGTGGTGATGATGATAGGTGGTGATGGTGGTGGTGATGATGATGATGGTGGTGGTGGTGGCGATGATGGTGATGGTGACGATGACGATGATGATGATGGTGGTAGTGGTGGTAGTGGTGATGATGATGATTATGGTGGTGATGGTGGTGATGATGGTGATGATGATAATGATGGTGGGGATGGTGGTGGTTGTGGTGGTGATAATGATGGTGATTATGATGATGATGATGGTGATGATGGTGGTGGTGATGATGATGCTGATGATGATGACAGTGATGATGATGGCAATGATGATGATGGTGGTGGTGATGATGCTGATGCTGATGACAGTGATGATGATGGCAGTGATGATGATGGCAATGGTGATGCTGATGATGACAGTGATGATTGATGATGATGATGATGATGACAGTGATGATGATGGCAATGATGATGACAGTGATAATGCTGATGATGATGACAGTGATGATGATGGCAATGATGATGATGGCAATGACGGTGATGATGATGCTGATGATGATGACAGTGATGATGATGGTGGTGGTGATGATGATGCTGATGGTTTTTGGTGGTGGTGGTGGAATGAAAGTGATGACAATGGTTGTTTTAATGTCTTCCTCCTCTTGTTCTCCTCTCGTTCATCCTGTTGCTCTGACGGCGGTTTGCCAGTGTAGGACTACAGGGCTGTATGACGGTGTGACGGTGTGACTGTGTGACGGTGTGACTGTGTGACGGTTTGCCAGTGTAGGACTACAGGGCTGTATGACGGTGTGGCGGTGTGACGGGACAACAAAAACTTTGGGCCATCAATCATCTTAATTCTTGTTCTTTGATTCTGTAGAGAGGTCGGAATACTGGCGGTTTTTGTTGCTGTTTTTGTTTCTCTTGCTGATCTCTTTTGCAGTATGGACCATGCAAAACGTGGCGGTTTTCATGTTTCACGTTTCTGTGGTAGGCTGGCCATGCAGGAATCTGATAGGCCCACTTTGTTACCTGTTTGTCTGTCTGTCTGTTTGTTTATTTATCTGTCTGTCTGTTTGTTTATCTGTCTGTCTCTCTCTTTGTCTCTCTCTCTCTATCTATCTATCTATCTTACATACACAGACACAGACACACACAGACACACACAGACACACACACACACACACACACACACACACATACACACACACACACACACACACCACACAGACACACAGACACACACACAGACACAGACACACACACACACAGACACACACACACATACACACACACACAACACACACACACACACACACACACACACACACACACACACACACACACAGAGTCTTTCTCTATCTCTCTGTCTCTACCTCTGTCTTTGTCTCTCTAGTTCTCTGTCACTGTCTCTGGCACTGTAAACACTTGTTACTGTAAACATGTGGCACTGTAAACATGTGACACTGTAAAGACCTGGCACTGTAAAGATTTGGCACTGTAAACATGTTGCACTGTAAACACGTGGCACTGTAAACACTTGTTACTGTAAACATGTGGCACTGTAAACATGTGGCACTGTTAACACGTGGCACTATAAACACTTGGCACTGTAAACACTTGACACTGTAAACACGTGGCAATGTAAACATGTGACACTGTAAACATGTG
>JAPXFY010000015.1:1602202-1607202 GCA_030674185.1 Monoplex corrugatus
AGGACAACTGGACATGGCAGCCATTTTATTACAGTGCGGTCATGAATGAGAAATGGCCAGTGCTTACGGAGGGCACTGCCACTGACTTCATGGAATTACTGAGAATTGGTTGGTGGTGCTGTGCTTTTGTTCTCTCTCTCTCTCTCCCCTCCTCTCTCTCTCTCTCTCTCTCTCTCTCTCTCTCTCTCTCTCTCTCTTCTCTCTTCTCTCTCTTTCCTCTCTCTCTCTCTCTTCTCTCTCTCTCTTTCTCTCTCTCTTCTTTCTCTCTCTCCTCTCTCTCTCTCTCTCTCTCTCTCTTCTCTCTCCTCTCTCTCTCTCTCTCTTCTCTTTCTCTTCTCTCTCTTTCTTGTTTTCTTCTTCCTTCTTCTCTTTCATTTTGTTGTTCGTTTATTCTTCTTTTCCTCCTCCTCTCACTCCTCCTTCTCCTTCTTTTTCTTTTCTTTCTGTTTTTCTTGTTCTTCTTCTTCTTCTTGTTGTTCTTGTTCTTCTTCTGTTCTTTCTTCTTTTGTTCTTGTTGTTTTTCTTCTTCTTTCTTCTTGTTCTTCTTTTCTTGTCTTTTCTTCTTTTCTTCTCTTTCTTCTCTTGTTCTGTCTTGTTCTTCTTTCTTTTGTCTTCTTGTTCTCTTTTTTCGTTCTTCATTCTTCTTTCTCTCATTTCTTTTCTTCTTCTTCTGTCTTCTTTCTGTTCTTCTGTTCTCTTGTTCTTCCTTCTTCTTCTTCTTCTTCTTGTTTTTTCATATATACAATCATACACATCACTATTACCATATCATTATATACCCGTTCCTTCGCTCGCGCTCCGCACTTCTCTCTTCACAACACACACACACACACCACCACAGCACACACACACACACAGCACCGACCCCCAACACACACCACTCACACACAAACACACACACACACACACACACACACACACACACACAACACACACCACAAACACAACACACACACACACACACACACAACACATACACACATAAACACACAACACACAATCATCACCTTCTTTTCTTCTTTTTTTCCTTTCTTCTTTTGTTCTTTTCTCTTCTTTTCCTTCTTTTGTTCTTGTTCTTTTCTTGTTTCTTCTTGTTCTTGTTCTTTTTTCTTGTTCTTTTGTTCTTGTTCTTCTTGTTCTTGTTCTTGTTTCTTCTTCTTGTTCTTCTTCTTCTTCTTCTTCTTCTTCTTCTTCTTCTTCTTCTTCTTCTTCTTCTTCGTCTTCCATTCTTCTTCTTCGTCGTCGTCGTTGTGTGTCGTTCGTTTCTTCACTTAATTTGATTAGACGGTTGGTCATTGATATTTTTCGATTGTTGGGTAGTCGACTGGTGTGCTGGTCGGCTAGGTGAATGCGTGCGACTGTTCGTACATGCGTGTGCTGCGTGTACTACATTAGTGGCGCGTGTACTGGCTCCAGAAGAAAAGAGGGCAGAGACAGGGGTAGATCAGGATCACCGCAGGTATCAGACGGGTGGCGGGTGTGGATGACTGTAAAGTGAAGGACTCACACATCGTCTGTCTTCTTCTCCTTCCAATCCTGACAAACCTTACGCCACAATGACTCCTTCCCCATACCCCTGGCCCTTACCCCTACCCCCTGGCCCTTATCCCCCCTCTCCATCCACACCTTAGACAGGGAGGCTGAACATGATTCCCTACCCCCTGGTTCCTCCTTCATGGGACTGAGACTGTCAGACAGGATTGCTAGATTTGTTTGAGTGTGTGAGGAGGGGTGGGGGTGGTTTGAGTGAAATGGGGTGTCGTGGGGGTGGGGGTGGGGTAAATAAGGCAGGGTGTGGTGTGGGGGGGGTTACTTTTCATTCCGTGGGTCTCTTCTACATTTCATGCTTGTGTTCATCTGTCGTCTGCTGAAAACTCGATGATGTGTGTGTGTGTGTGTGTGTGTGTGTGTTGTGTGTGTGTTGTGTGTGTGGTGTGTGTGGTGTGTGTGTGCGTGTGTGTGTGTGTGTGTGCGTGTGTGTATGTGTGTGTGCGCACGAGAGAGAGAGACCGAGAGATAAAGGAAGAGAGAGACAGTGAAATAACAAGAGAGACAGACAAACAGACAGGCAGACAGAAAGGCAGACAGACAGAAACACAGACAGACAGTACAAAAACAAAATATGACAGTGTTTCTACAGTGAAGGTCTATAGTCTGATGTATGGGTGTGTGTGACATATTCAAAAACAAAACCTGGTGTATGTTGGTCAGCTCAAAAAACATTACAAAACAGTAATGCAGATGTAATAATAATAATAATAATATATTTTATTTATATAGCGCAAAATCTTGACAAAATCAAATCTAAGCGCTGAGCGTATACATGCATACATACCTACATACATATGAGCGTATACATGCATACATACATGCTTACATACTTACATACATAAATCTAAGCTGAGCGTATACATGCATACATACATACATACATAAATCTAAGCGTATACATACATACATACATACATACGTACGCACATGCATACATAATAATTACAATATTTATATAGCGCAAATCTCGACAAAATCAAATCCAAGCGCCGAAAAGACACACACGCACACACGCACGCACGCACGCACGCACACACACACACACACACACACACACACACACACACACACACACACACACACACACACACACACACATGCATGGCCACAAATGGGGAGAAAAGAATAAAAGCAATAAAAGCAAGAATAAAACCAATGGAAAACCACAGAGAGCACATCATATACAATTATATATTAAAACAAAGTGATTCCCCTCCGAGCGGAGACAGGCTGCAGAGGGGGGTTGAGTGAGGTTAGGATTTTATGCAGAGGAAAAAAGGTGAGTTTTGAGAGCGGACTTGAAGGAGGCAAAAGTAGGTTGCTGACGGACTGAGAGAGGAAGTTTGTTCCAGGAGAGTGGACCAGAAACAGAGAAGGCTCGTGGACCATAGGTATTGAGCTTAGTGCGTGGAAAGCGAAAAGTCAGAGGATCGGAGGCAGAGCGGAGGGTACGTGAGGGAACATAGATCTCAAGTAGGCTTGACAGGTAATCGGGGGCTGCGTTATTGAGGCTTTTGTAGCACATGGTGTCTAGTTTGTACTGTATGCGCTTTGATACAGGGAGCCAGTGAAGTTGTGCCAGGAGAGGAGATATGTGGTCAGCTTTTTTCTTTTTGAGTACAAGGCGTACAGCATTGTTTTGAATGCGCTGTAGGATGTGAATGGTGGAGGCAGGAAGACCAGACAGGAGTGAATTGCAATAGTCAATGCGAGACATTATGAAGGAGAGAACGAGTTTTGCAGTTGTTTCGACAGAGAGATACTTCCTGATCAGGCTTATACGATGGAGATGATAGTAGCAAGATCTGGCAGTTTGAGAAACAAAGTTGTTCATGGACAGGGTAGAGTCAATGCAGACACCAAGGTTTTTAGCTGAATCAGAAATTGGGACTGATGTGTTACATAATGGGAGATGTATATGTTATGACATAAGGATACCACAGGTCAGGTATGCAGGTTGAGAGTAAGTGCCATTGATGAAAACAGTTTGTTTTCTGTTTGATAGATATGAAGTGAACCAGGAGAGAGCAATGTCAGAGATGCCAAAAGTATGATGAAGTCTAGAAAGGAGAATACCATGATGAATGGTATCAAAGGCTGCAGACAGATCAAGGAGTGTGAGGAGAGAGACTTTGCCAGTATCAGTTGCAAGGAGGAGATTCTTGAGAATGTATAGCAAGGCAGTTTCAGTGCTATGGCATTGGCGGTAGGCTGTTTGGAAAGGATTGAGGAGATTGTTGGCAGACAGGTGAGAGTTCATTTGGTTGAGGACAACTTTTTCAAGCAGTTTTGACAAGAAAGAGAGATTAGAGATAGGCCGGTAATTTTTCAGTTCATTTGGGTCTAAATTGTATTTCTTGAGGAAAGGGTGAACAATAGCAGACTTGAAAGAATCTGGGACAGTTCCAGTTTGGAGAGAAGTGTTGATAATGTCAGTGATGAATGGGAGGAGCGTAGGGAGACAGTCAGAGTAGAGAGAACCTGGAAGAGGATCCAGTTCGCAGGTTTTGAACGACATGGATCTGATTGTGTTGAGAATTTCTTCTTGTGAGACTGGGGTAAAAGTAGTAAGAGGTGTGCCAGAGAAGGAAGGGTCAGGTGGGCATGGTTGACAGGGTGTTCTGTCAAGCCTGTCACGAAGAGTTTGTATTTTGGTGGTGAAATACTTGGAGAATACAGATGGGAGTTCTTCATTTGTGTGTTTTGTTGGGAGAGGTAAATCTTTTCGTGTGCCAAGGAGATGATTCATGGTTGTAAAGAGTTCTTTTGAAGAAGAGGCATTCAGGATTTTGGTTTGGAAATAGCTTGTTTTTGCAGATGCAATGAGGGTGGATACTTTTGTTTTAGAGGCTTGGAAAAGTTCACAACACATAAAACCAGAGAACACAAAGGTTTGGGAAAGCTGTAGCGTTGGGCGAACACAGTAGGCTAAAATGTAAACACAGTTCACAGATAAAATGTCCGACTTGAGCGGCTGAATTAAAATGATGAAAAGTAGGTATAAAAATTTTAAAATCAGATTATCTGGTAAAATATTCAAATTTTTAAAAAATATTTACATCACCGTGTGTCGGGATTTAAAAGCAACAAACTGATACAAAATTCAATGCATAAAATCAAATAGAACCACGATAAAATCACTGTAAAACACCACACACACTTTTGCTGCCTGCTGGCGCGACATCTACTCACATAAGCTCTGGCTCTCTCTCTCTCTCTCTCTCTCTCTCTCCTCTCTCTCTCTCTCTCTCTCTCTCTCTCTCTCTCTCTCTCTCTCTCCTCTCTCTCTCTCTCTCTCTGTTTGTGTCTTAAGAAGACGTCTTATCAGATGATGGTGTATCAGATTGTTCGTGACATAACTGCCGGTAAAACATCTTTCTCTTTCTCTTTCTCTGTCACACTTCTCCTCTTTCCTATGGCTTCTGCCTTCCAGCTTTCAATAACAACAC
>JAPXFY010000015.1:1617202-1624702 GCA_030674185.1 Monoplex corrugatus
CTTCATGTCTGTGTTACTTAACACACACACACACACACACACACAGATATATATATATATATATATATATATATGTATGCATATATATACATATACATATAGATGTATGGATGTATATATATATATACTGATTCAAGGCACATCAAAAAAAGTGTCACCATTAAAACATTTTTAATCTTGACCTTTCCTGTGACCTAAAATTTTTGCCTAAGCAAGACAAGGGAAAAAAGGGGAAAATTCCAAGGGCAGTAATTTTATTTGATTGTTGTTGTTTTTGTTGTTGTTGTTGTTGCTTCCCTTACATAGACATGCCCGTTTGTTTGTCTGTGTGTGACGGTGTTATCAGACCCAAAGGAAATGTTGTTAGCTGGGTGTTAACGTCTTGCTTTCATCTGTCTTGGTGACCTTTCATATCTTGTGTGGGAAAAACGTTGTGTGGCGTTTTTGTTGACACACTGTTGTGGCCTAAAAGGTGGTCTGTGTACACGGTGATTGTCTGTGATTTACTGTGTTGGCCATTGGCTGTCGGGGGTCACGTGGCGCTGATATCGCTTTGACTGTGTGTTTTTGTGTGTGTGTGTGTGTGTGTGTGTGTGTGTGTGTGTTCGTTCGTTGCTTGATTTAACGTCTTTTCACTATAAGTGATATTAGACGGGGAAAAATGGCATGGAGGATGAAATAAGGGGGGGGGGGTGTGGAGGGGAGAGGGGAACAGAGTAAGGGACGTAAAAAAAAAAAATTAAAAGGAAGCGGCAAGGTCTTAAGAAAAAGGATATGGATGAACAGAGAAATGAAACTAGAACAACGCTAACATCAATAATGTAAAAGAAAAATCGTCATAAAAACAAAACAAAACAAAACATATTCATAATTATAATAATAATCTTAAAGTAACGCATTAACAGGACTGTGAACCAATGATTCTGAAATTTTAACTAACAAAACTTGATCCGATACTACTTCTTTAAAATGCGTTTCAAGATAGTTTCCTTGTGTAAACGTCTTTGGTAAAAAGGAACGAAGCTTTCTGCAGTAAAACAAACAGTGATACAATGTGAATTGTTCGCCACAAATACATAAAACGTTGTTACAATATTGTTTTCAAAGCGTTCAGTTGAATGCGAAAATATGTCATAACAATTAATCTCAAATGATATAACGAGGAATACTGCAAATTTTTACAGATATTTTGAACTGAAAGTTTGATTCTTTTTTGAGACACAAATTTTTCATTTAAATGTTCATGAAATCGAATCCATGATGCTAATTCTAGCGAGTTGCAAGCTTCTTTTACCGAGGTGTTAACATGTAATTCTATGGAATTTTCAGAATGGAGGGCACCGGATTTAGCTGCTCTGTCAACTACGTTGTTGCCATGAAGACCAACATGAGAAGGCACCCAGCATAAATTGATTTCCGAACCATTTATCTTTAAACAATGTATTAGATGATTTGCCTCAATAATTAAGTCAGGTCTTGTGTCTGTATCAAAAGACTGTAAGGCATATAATACAGATTTTGAATCAACAAAGAGAACTACTTTGAATGACACAGGCCGAAGGCTTATTAAATAATGCAACGCTTGAACAACAGCGACCAATTCTGCTGTATATATAGATACATTTGCCCCAATGAAAAAAGACTTTTTAATGTTAAATTTTGGAACATAAAAGGCTGCTCCAGCGCTCTGGTTTGCTAAGACTGACCCATCGGTAAAAATGTGGAGGTGGGTACTGTACTTTTCATCGATGTGTTCACAAGCTGTGGATAGCGTAATGTTGACATTATCATCTTTTTTAACTTTTGCATAATCGAGATCAAATGTGGCATTTAGCATTTCCCATGTAGGGATAGGCGTTATCGTTGGTTTCTCAGCAATTTCATCCATTGTTATGTTGGACTGTTTGATCAGGCCAGATATGTAAGTTGCGGCTGTAATTTGTGATGAAATGTTTTTTGCTCGTTTTGGAAAGTCAGTATCAGACCTGATCTTAATTTCTTTGCTCACAAAATTATCCACTTGAGAAGTAGTTCTAATTGCAAACTTTGCTGTAGCTAACTCACGATGGTTGTTTAAAGGTAGAATTCCAGCAACTTTGTACGTTTCCAGAGTAGAAGCATGAGTTGGTACACCTAGTGCAATTTTAAGACTTTTGCAGTCCAAGCTCTGAATCTTTTTTAGTAAATATTTGGGTGCATTGAAGAAAACTTCTTGCGCGTAGGATAATTTAGACCTGACCAGCGCTGTTGACAGATGAATCAGTACATTTGTATCCATTCCCCAGGGTAATTTGCTTATTATCTTTAGAAAATTTAAGGTTTTTCGCGCTTTTGTTAAAATATAATCAAAATGGACATTCCAGCTTAATTTGGACGTGATGTAAACTCCCAGGAATTTTACGACCTGTTTGTAATTTAACACTTCACCAAGCAATTTGAAAATAGGCAAGTTATTTGAGTTACCACCAGGATCAAACAGCATCATGTTAGTTTTTTCTGCTGACAACGACAGCCCATTTTCTAACATATAGTTTCCAAGATTATCAAGATCAATTTGATACAACTTCCTGATGTAATTTCGCGTTCTCTGTGGAGTTGTCTTTTTTAAAGTGATATTCATCCAAGTGCATATATCATCAGCGTACTGTACTAAAACAACACGATTTGAAAGAGCTTTAGGAAGATCCTGTATAAGGATATTAAATAAAATAGGTGCTATCACTGAACCTTGTGGAATCCCCATGTCGAGGCATCGTGAAGAAGAATAACTAGCTCCCACTCTTGCCTGAATTGTTCTATTAGCTAAAAAAGATTTAATGTAATTGAACATATTGCCCGATAAACCAACAGATTTTAGCTTGAACAATAAACGTTTATGCCAAACTTGATCGTAAGCTTTTTTCACATCAAAGAAAGTAGCTAAAACACTTTTTCTGCGGGCAAACTGTTGTTTGATCTGAGTTGTAAGTTTAACTAGGTGCTCAACTGCGGATCTTCCTTTTCTAAAACCTGCCTGGTTTACCGGAATAACGTTATTTTTATCACAGTAGTGTAAAAGTCTGTTTAAGACCAATCTTTCCATTAGTTTGCTTGTGTGGGACGTTAAAGCAATAGGTCTGTAACTGTTTTTATCGGTTTTCGATTTTCCTGTTTTTAAGATTGGTATAACTATAGATTTTTGCCAGATTTGTGGCACAGTTCCAGTAACCCAGCATTTCTGCAAAATTTTGTGTAGGAAAATAAGGTAGTTTTCAGGGAGATGTTTAATCATTTCAGTCGAAACTGCATCAACACCTACCGAACTCTTTTTGTTGTGTAGAGACAGTACTGTGTTTTTTAGCTCTTCTAAGGTGATTGGAGAATTAAACCAGAGATCATTCTGTGGTACTGGATCAGTGTAGATTGGGTTGTAATCTTCCATTTCTCTGTGATGTTTGCAGTCAGGAGATAAACCTTCAACTTTACTGTTTTTGGCGAACAGATCCACAAAAGTTTCAGCTTTGTCCATGTCTGAAGGAAATGTGTTACATGTTTCAATCATTATCGGACACCTAGGTAAGTTGGTTCCATCCTTCATTTGTTTCATTTTCGTCCAGACTTTATGGAATCTTTGAAATCTGAAATTTCTTTTGTGCAGAATGATGCCCAATAATCTTTCTTTGCTTCAGCAATGATTTTGTTACATTGGATGTTAGCTTTTTTCATTTCGACATGATCCTCAGGTTTCCGGCTTTTGATGTAGATTTTGAATTTCTCCCTTTTATATTGAACTGCTTTCTCACATGCCTCTGTCCACCAAACATTACCCAATCGATTATTTGATCTAGAAGATTTGAGTTTCGGAATCGATAGGTCTGCAGCGGCTAAAATTGACTCTTGGAATTTAGAAAACATAATGTCTACATTTTCACTTTCATAATGTCTGTAATCTTGATTAGCTAGAGCAGTTCGAAATAAGGACCAGTCAGAACGCTTGTAATTATATTTTGGAATAATTTCAGGAGAGCTGTCTTTCATCCTGATGTTTTTGTCAGTTATGGTTATGATGATAGGTAGGTGATCGCTTCCCAAAGTGTCTCTGTGAGTTTCCCAGGTACAGGATGGTGCTAATTCTGGTGAGATTAGAGACAAATCGATGGCTGTCGCCCTGTGTTTGGAAACATCAGGGATCCTAGTGACACTACCATCATTTAGAAGGTAAAGCGAACTATCAACGATATTTTCTACCAAACGATTGCTCGTAACAGTAGAACAGTTCTTTTCCCAAAATGGGGAGTGGGAATTAAAGTCTCCACCTATTAGCCATTTACCACGCTGCTGATCTTGGATAGTGCGCAGCCATTCTGTGTTGTGGTCATTTGGACCTGTTGGTAGGTAGACTGACAAAACGTTAATGTTTAGAGAATTGCTTAATTGGACAGTGGCAACACAAGCATGCAAATCTTCGCTTGATTTCAAAACTGGGGAAGTAAGTAAGCAGTATTGTAACTCTTTGAGTATATAAATCGCGGTGGATACCTTCTTCCCGTGATTCCCACATTCATAGACTGGAGGATAATAATAATTGGGGAAATTGGGAAGCTTGGTAGCGACAACATTCATCGACTGTAGAATCAAAATTTCACACCTATTTGATGCTAGGAAATGCTCCAAGTAAGCCGAATTGGTGGAAAGGGATCTACAATTCCATTGCAAAAACTTGACTTGGGATTGTTTTCGCATTGCTGATATTGGTTAATCTCTAACTTTCTATTAACTGTTATTTATGGTCGATAATAATGAATACTTTGATTTTCTGTATCCAGGAGAACTGGACAGAAAGAAAATTACGTAATTACTTAGACTACGAAGTAAAGAAAACAAAATTGTAGCAAAATCAATAAAAAGAAAATTACATAGTCCAACGTATGAATAACTTATAAAGGTGATAATAGATTACAAGGGATAACAAATAACCAAAAATCAAAATAATGGCATTCACGTCTTCAAATGTACAGAGTGTATAGTCTGACCGAGTCTTGATAGTCGGACTAAAACCTAGTTATTGTTTATTTTCAGCAGAAGAAATGTCAGAGATGACGAGGAAAAAGTCCTGTGACATGAACATTAAGTATTGTATATGTAATACTGTTATTTCAAAACATATTATACGGCCACCATGATGTGTAGTTGTCAAAAGGGTGGTACTGTCCTCTGGAGAATCTGGAAGGGTGTAGCTGTGATGATCTTGATCTTGATGTTCTCCTTGGAGTCTCCCAAAATAGGTCTCGAATGTGTCTTCCAAGATTTCCTGCAATGATGCTACTTCCTCTGGTGGTGGGGTGAATGTCGTCTTTTAGAAATTGTTGAGTGGTACGAAGGTTCTCATGTGATACAAAAGAAATATTTTTCATATCAACAAGTTCAGCAGATAGAAAAGCGTTGAACAGATTTCGTTGAACCTCCATTCGGGCCTGCCGTACAGGGGCAACCTTACTAACGACTAGTTTAGATTTTGGATGTTCTTGTGCTATTTGTTTTATGCCTGAAGCGAGATGTTTAGTTGTTGCAGGGAGATCTTTGCTGTTCAATTCATGCACACCACAGTGAAAAACAATACAGTCTGCTGAATCATCAAATTTGGAAAAGGCCATATCTAATGAGCTTTTAATGTTATGAGGGTCGTTCACAGGGCACGAGTCTCCTTCAAAACCGTAAGATCGTCCCAGTCTTCTTGAGTTGACACCTTTCAACACAGAGTCGTGGACAGTGAGAACGTACGGAAGATCGTGGGTCTTTTTATGTTGTTTTGAAATATTTTCAGAACGGGATGGTGTAGGCCTATGTTTGGGAAGCGAAATGACGTCTTTAGTTGGTATGACGTCATGACGTTGTTCTTTCTTGTTTTTTATTTTATTTTCAGGCACTTTTGTTGCTTGCTGTTTAGTTTTGCTGCTGGGTTTTGGTGCCTTGAGGTTTCGGGTCTGTTTGTCGTCCTGCTTGCTTGTGTGGTTTTGTTTCAGTGCCTCAGCGTAGGTGGGATGTGTGTCATGTAGATCCGTCTGTGTGTGACAGTTACGGGTTGTCATGGTGATGTTCTTTTTTTGCTGGTTAGTGAGTAGAGTAAGGACCGTCTTTTCCAGAGAATTGACTTGGTCCCGCAGAGCCAGTATGATGTTTTTTAGTTCTGCCGTACTCACGCAGTCCGCCGAGCTGGGAAGAGGCGCTGTGCAGGTTGTCCCACTCTGCGTGTCAGTGGGAGTCGTGGTCGGTGCACCAGATGTAGCGTTAGGCCTAGCGTCAGACTCGGCGACTGTCGATTTCGGGTCCTTTTCAGTCTTTGCTCCCGCGGCACTGGACGATATCTTCTCTCCATCAGCCTTGCCCTCTGATGCGTCTTCTTGTTTCTTTTGGGCAAGGCGGCCTCTTCTCGTTCTTGTCATATTGGGCCTTTTACATGTTTTCTCCGACAGCTGAAAATTTGTTAGTTAGGTGTCTCCGCCATCTTGAATTTCGTGTGTGTGTGTGTGTGTGTGTGTGTGTGTGTTTTGTGTGTGTGTGTGTGTGTGTGTGTGTGTGTGTGTGTGTGTGTGTTCTGGGTCTGGTTATTTTTGTGTGTGTGTATGTGTGTGTGTGTGTGTGTTCTGGGTCTGTTTTTGTGTGTGTGTGTGTGTGTGTGTGTGTGTGTGTGTGTTTGTTCTGGGTCTGGTTGTGTGTGTGTGTGTGTGTGTGTGTGTGTGTGTGTGTGTATGTGTGTGTGTGTGTGTGTGTGTGTGTGTGTGTGTGTGTGTGTGTGTGTGTGTGTTCTCGGTGTTTTTTTTTGTGTGTGTGTGTGTGTGTGTGTGTGTGTGTGTGTGTGTGTGTGTGTGTGTGTGTGCTTTTTTTTTATCAAGACTACGTGAGAGTTGAAGTCAGGTGACCACGTACTTGAGCAGGGTGACGGGTGTCCAGGTATCTAGAAAGACCCAGTTTCTGGGTGTGGAATGCCGCACAGCTTGTGACCAGGCCACCAGTCTGTAACCAAGCACTAGCAGTAGCTCACTGCCTGAGTTCAATTCTAATCATCAGGAGGAAGACGATGCTGGTCTGTTCCATCATTGTGGTGGTGTCAGCAGTTAATGTAATGTTAGACATAGAACCTGTACGTCTTTGTACAGAAGTTTATCCCATCTGCCCACCCACACTGACTCACCAGTGCCAGACCTGGACCTACATTCAACACAACACTTGAGACAGACATCACAGCCTGTGAGATGATGTGTCTTGTGTGCGGCCAGTCTGAACGGCTCTATCGTTCTGCTGGTGTCAGTGTTTCATACTTTCTGTTACCCTCATCATCATCAGGTGCCCTGCCGCATGGCGTTGGCGATCATGGACTTCCATCTGTCTCTATCTCTCGTTTCCCCTAGCATCTCTCCCACCCTCCCCGTCCCCAGACACTCTGCAAGTCCGTCCAGCATTTTCTCCCTGGGTCTACCCGGTGCCCTCTTTCCCTCCAGCTTTCCCGTTGTGACCAGGTGC
>JAPXFY010000015.1:1644702-1647202 GCA_030674185.1 Monoplex corrugatus
CATCAATTTTAATGGCTCTTTCTGTACTGCATTCCATTGCTTTGGTGTGAGAGGTGGATGGATGGTCAGAGTGATTCACTGGTTGGTTGGCTGATTGATTGACTGAGTGACTGAATGGCTGATCGACTGAATGGATGATTGAATCTTGGGAGTGGTTGGATGGTTGGGTGGTTGAATAATCAGAAATATAATCACACATCCAAAACGGAATCAAACGACAGGGATTCAGTCAGAACAAAAAAACAACAAAAAAACAAAAAAAAGAAAAGAAAAGAAAAAGCCGGGCCACTGTCCACTATAGTGTTTAAGAGAAGAACTTGTGGGCTGGGCAAGCTGACTTTTGGCGTCACACTTCTTCTCCCCCTTCTGGTCTGTAACCCTTTCACTCCCTCACCCTATCCACCAGCTTCCTGCTGGAATATGATGGACAGAGTGAGGTAATGAAAGGGTTAAGATCTTCTTTTGGCCTTTACAGCTTTGCTCTGCTCTCTAAACTAACAAGAGTGTCAGTCTTTGTGTCCATATGACGTCAGCTCTGTTCACAAAAGACGACAATCTTTGCATCGAAATGACATCATCTAACGTCATACAAAGGTCACATTCCACGAGAGGAAGTGACATCAGGTCTGCCCACAGATGTCGACAGTCTTCGTGACAGAAGTGACGTTAGCTCTGCCCACAGAAAGCGAGAATCTTTGTGACGTAAATGACGTCAGCTGTGTTGCTACACCTGTACTGCCCTCTGTGTGTGTGTGTGTGTGTGTGTGTGTATGTGTTGCTGTGTGTGTTGTGTGTGTGTGTGTGTGTTGTGTGTGTGTGTGTATGTGTGTGTATGTGGTGTGTTGTGTGCGTGTGTGTGTGTGTGTGTGTGGTGTGCGTGTGTGTGTGTGTGTGTGTGTGTGTGTGTGTGTGTGTGTGTGTGTGTGTGTGTGTGTGTGTTCAGGGCTTGGTGGTCAGTGTACAGAACAAAACCATCGCAGTTCAGGAAGTTTTGGCGGGAAATTCAACAGGAAATAAAGTTTCAGTGAGAAGACAAAACAGTCAACACAAAGAGGGAAACGTGACTCATTCAAACAATATTGTAGTTATTGTAAAGGGAAACAACTGATGGCCGTCAGAGTGTAAGTTGAACACTTAATGGTCCCTGAAATACAAAGGATGGTAACATACAGATGACTCATTGAATACTGAGCTAAACTTATCAACTAAAGATACATAACTCAATACATAATTGTCTACAAAACACAAAAGTTAGTAACACACTGATCAAGGTG
Source organism: Monoplex corrugatus (assembly GCA_030674185.1). Taxonomy (NCBI): domain Eukaryota; kingdom Metazoa; phylum Mollusca; class Gastropoda; order Littorinimorpha; family Ranellidae; genus Monoplex; species Monoplex corrugatus. The sequence goes on from JAPXFY010000015.1 coordinate 1,645,977, forward strand.
AGTCACTGAATACCAAGTTAAGCTTATTAACTGAAGATATATAAATGAAACACACAGTTGTTCTCAAAATGCAAAGGGTCAAAACATACTGAATTAGGTGACTCACTGAATTTTAAGCTAAACACAAAGATTGTATAGCTGAAAATAGAGCCGGAAGTACTCAGAGACAGCGTGTATGTCCCTGAACATCACTGCAGTGAGAACAGACTCATGGGTTTGGTCAGTAAAGCTTTACAATGAAGGCTAATCAGTTGACTTGTTACATTCAAAATGAGGTGGTTTTTTTCTTGGCCAACATCAAGCACAGTGAGCTTGTCACTAAGGTGACTGGAACTTTTAGCTTGAAGATGCAGATTGTTCTCAATGCGTAGACAAGACTAACACAAGCTTACATAGATGAAGGTTTGTCGTAGTAGGAACAGTCGGTTTGGAAGTTGACGTTAGTGTTTAGGTTGAACCATGAAATGGTGGTTTGTTTCTGGAATGAAACGTTGACAGTTATTGCGTGTGAGCCTGGTGAAATCTGTTTGTGTGGGTGACATTTTATCTGATGTTTTTGCTAATTCAAAACACCGACAACAAATTGTGGGTAAGGTAACATAGTAGTGCCCTTCTTTTCCTTCTGTCACGTAACGTTATGTATGTCTAAGTATTATCCCGTCTGTGCTCGTTAGAGATGCTCTTTCATTCAATGTTTTTCCCTGTACAAATTGTCTGTCGTATGTCTCGTTGATTGTCCTACATTTGTTGTGACGCTGTTTTGTCTGTTGAATTGTCCTTAGTGCTGTAATTGTCTCTTCTTTGTTTATGTCCTACGTTTGTTCTGAGTTGTCCTGTCTGTTTTTTATTCAGTGTATTGTCCTTGTGTCTGAATTGTCTTGCTATTTAGAAGTTAATGGTCCTGCTTTCTTGTTCTGAATTGTTCTTGCGCTTTTTTGTCTTCAGTATCATACAATATGTTGTATTGTCCTTGTGCTAGATTATCTCCTTACAGTTCGTCGTCCCATGTTTGTTCCCTTTTGTCCTCCATATCTTACAATTTATTGTCCTGCGTGTTGTAAGTTGTCTTTATGTTAAACTGTTTTCCTTGTCTTTCAGTTGATTGCCCCACTTGTTTTGTTCCTAGCTGTTCTGGTATGAGCAGACGGTCTGTGTTCCATAGTGTGTCGTCTTTGTTCGATCAGACACCGTCAGGGAAGTCCTTCCCACTTCTTTCACAGCAAAAC
>JAPXFY010000015.1:1649702-1654702 GCA_030674185.1 Monoplex corrugatus
TAGTTCTGAGTTCTGCCCACTGTAAATGGCTGACGATTCAGAATCCATTGAGACTTAGGATAGAGAAACTTTGGCTTGTGGTTTTATCTGCTGTCTGTCTGTTTGCATGTCTGTTTCTGTGTTTCTGTTAGTTTGTCTGTTTGTCGTCTGTTTGTATATATGTCATTCTTTCTGTCATTTTGTCTGTTTATTTATCTTTCTATCTACAGTTTCGTCCTTCTTTCTTTCTTTTTGTATGTCTGCATGTTCGGGTGGATAGGGTGAGGGAGTCAAAGGGTTAAGTTTTTACAACTGGTGCATAAAGTGAGGGAGTCAAAGGGTTAAGTTTTTGCAATTGGTGGATAGGGTTAGGGAGTCAAAGGGTAAGTTTTTGCAACTGGTGGATAGGGTTAGGGAGTCAAAGGGTTAAGTTTTTGCAATTGGTGGATAGGGTTAGGGAGTCAAAGGGTAAGTTTTTGCAACTGGTGGATAGGGTAAGGGAGTCAAAGGATTAAGTTTTTGCAATTGGCGGATAGGGTGAGGGAGCCAAAGGGTTAAGAGTGGCGATCAGAATGTGACGTCTGGCCGTTGTCAGCAAGCGGTCTGTGATTCAATCCATGTGGACACTTTTTGCTCCATTCAGACCTCTTCTGGGAGTAGATGAGACAGTCTGTCATTCCTGCCATAAATCTTTGATGCTGAAATTGCCTTCCACTTTTTGTGCCGTCTGATAAAAACACACAAGGTGGCCGCTAACTGAATGCTGCATGTTCACATTACGGTGGGTTTTTTAAATCTTCTCTTGTCGGAAATAGAAAGATGGAGTGATTGAGACAGACCCGTGGCGACTGTCCCTGTCTGTATGTCTGTAATTGAATATGTCGGTAGCTGTGTTTTTGTAGTTTAAATTGAAGTGACCGCCAGCGTTCAATCTTTTAGAAACCAAGAACATGAGAAAAAAAAAAAAAGAAATATAGAAAGACAAAAGACAAGAAAAAAAAAGGAGAAAAGATTGAGAATGTACGCGTAAGAAGACATAACACAAGACAGGTGGTAATTTTCGGCCCATCTGTCCTGTGTCGTAAAGCGTACATAAAAGACAACACAGAATAAATACACAATTATTATGGCACGATCAACTTTGGATAAGAGCCAGGTGGAACCAAACAAATCCCATATTGATTTTTGAAGGGACTGATGGGGATTCGAACCCACAACTGTCCAGTCGGTAGTCTGTTGTGCTAACACTACACCAAGGAGCCCAGAAGAACATGGTGCTCTGCTGTCCACCTGTCTGTGACTGGATATCCGGCGTTTGCAGGGTGGAGGGAGGTAAGCAAAACCCTGCGACAGGAACAAAAGTACCGTATCGCTATTCGGCAAGTGACTAAAGGGAGCTAACAACGCCGCCGCAATCCATACGCTGATCGAAGTTATTTCCCTTCGCCCGTAGTCGGACACGGAACAACGTTGAGCTGAGAGTGTGGATATTTTTTTTTTTTTTTTTTGTGTGTGTGTGTGTGTTGTGTGGGTGGTGTGTGTGTGTGTGTTGTGTTGTGTGTGTGTTGTGTGTGTGTTTGTGTGTCTTGTGTGTGCTCTGTGTGTGTGTGTCTGTGTGTGTGTGTGTGTGTGTCTGTGTGTGTGTGTGTCTGTTGTCTTCGTGTTGTCGTCTGTGTTGTGTGTCTGTGTGTGCTGTTCTTTTTGGTCTTGTCGTTGGTATTGTTATTGTTGTTGTGTATGGTTTTGTTTCACACTGTTGTTGTCGTCGTCAGTCGATTTCTTCCTTTCCAGCATGTGCCTCAAACACTCGTCGGGTGGTTGGCTGAAAGATGTGGTTTTCGTCGTCATTTTTTCCCCTGCCTCAGACAGTCTATTCAAATGAAATTCTCGCGCTCAGACAACTCCATATGTGCTTCGCCCAATCTGCCATCTGACTTCTTTAGTCTGCGTAAAAGCCTATATACACTGGCACGATTTCCAGACAGGAAGATGGTCAACATGGCTTGACTGTCTTGCCGTGTACGGGAGGTCCTTTTCCCATAACAGGCGGTGTGTTTAGTGACAAGACAATCATCCGTCACAGCACGTGGTCTACGTCACAGCACGTGCTCTACCTGCCTTCATCTTATCACACAGTCACTTTGTTTCTTTTGGGCAAAGAGACAGTACACAATAGGGTAACACCATACTGAGAAACTGACCTCTCCGACAAGCTCTAACAAATGTAAGTCATTGCGTCAGTCCGGTGACCGTGGTGTTGGTGGTTATTGCAACGGACTACCGACTGGAAAGTTGTGGGTTCGAATCCCTATCAGTCCTGTAAAACTTTTGTCACATGTTTCGACCCCAGCTGGCTCCTCCCCAGAGTTGGGCGCGCTATGGGCGTGCTATGGGCGTGCTGTGGGCGTGTTATGGGCGTGCTATGGGTGTGCTATGGGCGTGCTATGGGCGAGCTATGGGCGAGCTATGGGCGTGCTATGGCGTGTTCGCTATGGGCGTGCTATGGGGTGCTATGGGGTGCTATGGGCGTGCTATGGGCGAGCTATGGGCGAGCTATGGGCGTGCTATGGGCATGTCTATGGGCGTGCTATGGGCGTGTTATGGGCGTGCTGTGGGTGTAAACTGTATTTAATGATTGTTGATAAGTCGTCAGTGTAAACTGTATTTAATGATTGTTGATAAGTCGTCAGTGTAAACTGTATTTAATGATTGTTGATAAGTCGTCAGTGTAAACTGTATTTAATGATTGTTGATAAGTCGTCAGTGTAAACTGTATTTAATGATTGTTGATAAGTGTCAGTGTAAACTGTATTTAATGATTGTTGATAAGTCGTCAGTGTAAACTGTATTTAATGATTGTTGATAAGTCGTCAGTGTAAACTGTATTTAATGATTGTTGATAAGTCGTCAGTGTAAACTGTATTTAAATTTATTGTTGATAAGTTCGTCAGTGTAAACTGTATTTAATGATTGTTGATAAGTCGTCAGTGTAAACTGTATTTAATGATTGTTGATAAGTCGTCAGTGTAAACTGTATTTAATGATTGTTGATAAGTCGTCAGTGTAAACTGTATTTAATGATTGTTGATAAGTCGTCAGTGTAAACTGTATTTAATGATTGTTGATAAGTCATCAGTGTAAACTGTATTTAATGATTGTTGATAAGTCGTCAGTGTAAACTGTATTTAATGATTGTTGATAAGTCGTCAGTGTAAACTGTATTTAATGATTGTTGATAAGTCGTCAGTGTAAACTGTATTTAATGATTGTTGATAAGTCGTCAGTGTAAACGTCTATTTAATGATTGTTGATAAGTCGTCAGTGTAAACTGTATTAATGATTGTTGATAAGTCGTCAGTGTAAACTGTATTTAATGATTGTTGATAAGTCGTCAGTGTAAACTGTATTTAATGATTGTTGATAAGTCGTCAGTGTAAACTGTATTTAATGATTGTTGATAAGTCGTCAGTGTAAACTGTATTTAATGATTGTTGATAAGTCGTCAGTGTAAACTGTATTTAATGATTGTGATAAGTCGTCAGTGTAATGATTGTTGATAAGTCGTCAGTGTAATGATTGTTGATAAGTCGTCACATTTTTAAACGTAACGCACCTTGTACACAGAACCATTGACAATCAACTGTGACACTCTTACGAATAGTTTTAACTATTTTCGGCCATCCCAAGTTTGGCCAACAAGATGGTCTACCATACTAATTAAGTTATTCTTTGTGTTGTAAACAGGACCGCAGATTTTGACTAATGACAATGTCACTTTTACTGTACGAATTTGTTCTTTCTCTGTCTCTCTCTGTCTCTCTGTCTCACTGTGTCTGTGTCTGTGTCTCTCTCTCTGTCTCTCTCTGTCTCTCTGTGTCTGTCTGTCTGTTTCTCTTCTCTCTCTCTCTCTCTCTCTCTCTCTCTCTCTCTCTTTATATATATATGTTCTTCTATTTTGTTTACAAAAAAAAACATTGATGCAGAGTTCAAATCTGTTCACAAAGGAAAACCAAAACAAAAACGAAGTTCTTGCCCGAAACGTTATCACATTTTGCGATGCCATCAACCATCGTCTGGCTTTTGCTCTATTGACCGTTATACTTACACATTCTTCTTTTGGTTAAATTAATGTTTCAACTCTAAAATTGCAAAACGATTTTTCTGAGTGGCGTGAAAAGCCTTTGGTATAGGAATGACACCTGTACACCTGTTTGTAACACCAACAACTTGTACTGTAGGAATGACACCTGTACACCTGTTTGTAACACCAACAATTTGTACTGTAGGAATGACGTCTGTACACCTGTTTGTAACACCAACAACTTGTACTGTAGGAATGACGTCTGTACACCTGTTTGTAACACCAACAACTTGTACTGTAGGAATGACGTCTGTACCTGTTTACACCTTTTGTAACACACCAACTTTATTAGGAAACCTGTACACCACTGTTTGTAACACCAACTTGTACTATAGGAATGACGTCTGTACACCTGTTTGTAACACCAACTTGTACTGTAGGAATGACGCCCTGTACACCTGTTTGTAACACCAACAACGTGTACTGTAGGAATGACACCTGTACACACCTGTGGCCAACAACGTGCAACTGAGAGGAATGACATGTCAACTGAAGCAACGTGGCCAAACAGCATGAAGAGTTTACGAACGACTGTCCAAGCTTGGTACCTTACTGTTTGTGTCCCTTCCTGACGTTCTCTGATTCTCTGTCCATGTCTTAACCTTACTGTTTGTGTCCCTTCCTGACGTTCTCTGATTCTCTGTCCATGTCTTAACCTTACTGTTTGTGTCCCTTCCTGACTCTCTGATTCTCTGTCCATGTCTACCCTTTACTGTTTGTGTCCTTCTGACGTTCTCTGATCTCTGTCCATGTCTAACCTTACTGTTTGTGTCCCTTCCTGACGTTGTCTGATTCTCTGTCCATGTCTTAACCTTACTGTTTGTGTCCCTTCCTGACGTTCTCTGATCTCTGTCCATGTCTTAACCTTACTGTTTGTGTC
>JAPXFY010000015.1:1662202-1667202 GCA_030674185.1 Monoplex corrugatus
CATGGTTCTGTACTTTCTGAAGTTTGTCAAGGAGCTGTTTTGGGGAACCAGACAGAAGGGAATTACAATAGTCAAGACGAGAAAGAACGAAAGCACAAACTAATATTTTAGTAGCTTCGAGAGTAAGGAGATGACGGATGGAACCTATTCTACGAAGTTCAAGGTAACAGACACGACAGATGTTTGAGACATGCTGCTGAAAGTTGAGTGTTGTCGATGGTGACACCTAGATTCTTAACTTTTTGGGAGAGGGTGATGTCTGTCCCATTCAGTGATATGGAAGATGGAATTAAGTCACAGTTGAGAAGTTTTTTAGGAGTAATGAAAATCATTTCAGTTTTGTCTTGGTTTAGTTGTAATTTGTTACAAGTCATCCAGTCTTTCACGTCGGAAATGCAGGCTTTAGTGGTTTGTACGATGTTGTTTACATTAGAGATGGGACCAGAATTGTAAATTTGATTGTCATCTGAGAAGCTATGATGTGATACAGAATGGCGGAGAATAATATTTGCGAGAGGCTGCGTGTACAAAACAAAGAGAACTGGACCCAGGACGGATCCTTGAGGAACGCCATATCTGAGGGCTGAGGGAGGTGAGGGCAAGCCATTTACAGATACAGTCTGTGTGCGGTCAGAGAGATATGACTGAAACCAGGAGAGAGCGGAGCCAGAAATTCCGTAGCAGTTGTGGAGGCGCCAAAGCAGTATCTCATGGTCTATAGTGTCGAAGGCAGCAGACAAATCTAAGAGAGAGAGAAGAGAAATGTCACCATCATCAAGGGATGTCAGAAGATCGTTCACAATTTTCAATAAAGCAGTTTCAGTGCTATGTCCTGATCTATATGCTGACTGATTGGGATATAATAAATGGTTTGATTCAAGATGTTCTAGAAGTTGGTGTAAAATAATTTTTTCAGTTACCTTGGAAAGAAAGGGGAGATTGGAGACAGGCCGGTAGTTTTTGAGAATATCTGGATCAAGAGAAGGTTTCTTTAGGAGAGGTTTGACAATAGCTGATTTGAATGAGCTTGGGAAGATGCCTGACACCAGTGAATGATTGATGACAGATGTAAAGAATGGGAGTAGAGTATCCAAACATTGTGTCAAAACAGAAGCCGGGAGGGGGTCTAATTCACTGGTTTTGATAGCAGAATCCTTGATAGTTTTCTTCACAAAAGACTCAGAGACAGGCTGAAAGGATGTCAGTGGACAGCCAGAGAAGGTTGGTTCAGGCATTGAAAGAGGAGGGGTATTTTGCGAATCGAGACTATCACGAATGTCAAAAAGTTTCCCATTAAAGAAGTTAGAGAATGCTAGAGGAAGGTCAGCAGGTGGAACATGAGAAGGTATAGGGCTGTTTTTAGTTTTACAGAGAAGAGTGTTAGTAATGTTGAAGAGCTGTTTAAAAGTTGTGGCAGACGTAATTTTAGCATTATAGAATGAAACCTTTGCACTATGGACAAGTTTATCAAATGCTTTCTTTGCAGACTGGAAGGATTGTTTATGCACAGTTGATTTGTGTTTGATCATCCGTCTCTCAGCACGTCTTCTCTCACGCTTGGCAGCCTGGAGCTGAGGTCCAGCGGCAGCATACCAGGGTGAAGGGGGACGATGAGAGACCTTCCTTTGGGTGGTTGGAGCATGCTGATCGAGGCAATTGCGGAGGACAGCGTCAAGATCGTCGGCAGAAGTTGGCTGAGAATTGAGGAGTTGGGAATGGAGGTTGCTGTTGAACGATGGAAAGTCGATGGTTGACAGGTTTCTGGCCATGACGTAGATTTGACGTGGAGGAGGTTTTGATAGTTGAAGTTGGCTCAGGATGCAGTAGTGGTCAGAAGGGAGAGTTTGAATGACATCAGTGGACTGGAGGATATTGTCACTGTCTCTGTGACAAGTGGACATGGTGATAGCAATGAAGGACAGACATCATTGTCCCTACTGACTGTTTCCACTGACATTGACTGTGTCACTTTGTGACAAGTGGACATGGTGATAGCAATGAAGGACAGACATCATTGTCCCTACTGTCTGTTTCCACTGACATTGACTGTGTCACTTTGTGACAAGTGGACATGGTGATAGCAATGAAGGACAGACGTCATTGTCCCTACTGACTGTTTCCACTGACATTGACTGTGTCACTTTGTGACAAGTGGACATGGTGATAGCAATGAAGGACAGACATCATTGTCCCTACTGACTGTTTCCACTGACATTGACTGTGTCACTCACTTTGTGACAAGTGGACATGGTGATAGCAATGAAGGACAGACATCATTGTCCCTACTGACTGTTTCCACTGACATTGACTGTGTCACTTTGTGACAAGTGGACATGGTGATAGCAATGAAGGACAGACATCATTGTCCCTACTGACTGTTTCCACTGACATTGACTGTGTCACATTGTGACAAGTGGACATGGTGATAGCAATGAAGGACAGACATGACTGTCCCTACTGACTGTTTCCACTGACATTGACTGTGTCACTTTGTGACAAGTGGACATGGTGATAGCAATGAAGGACAGACATCATTGTCCCTACTGGTTGTTTCCACTGACATTGACTGTGTCACTCACTTTGTGACAAGTGGACATGGTGATAGCAATGAAGGACAGACGTCATTGTCCCTACTGACTGTTTCCACTGACATTGACTGTGTCACTTTGTGACAAGTGGACATGGTGATAGCAATGAAGGACAGACATGACTGTCCCTACTGACTGTTTCCACTGACATTGACTGTGTCACACACTTTGTGACAAGTGGACATGGTGATAGCAATGAAGGACAGACATCATTGTCCCTACTGACTGTTTCCACTGACATTGACTGTGTCACATTGTGACAAGTGGACATGGTGATAGCAATGAACGACAGACATCATTGTCCCTACTGACTGTTTCCACTGACATTGACTGTGTCACATTGTGACAAGTGGACATGGTGATAGCAATGAACGACAGACATGACTGTCCCTACTGACTGTTTCCACTGACATTGACTGTGTCACATTGTGACAAGTGGACATGGTGATAGCAATGAAGGACAGACATCATTGTCCCTACTGACTGTTTCCACTGACATTGACTGTGTCACTCACTTTGTGACAAATAGTTCTGCATGAAAGTGGGGCATTTCTTTGATATCTCTCACACACACACACACACACACACACACACACACACACACACACACACACACACACACAGACACACACACACACACACACACACACACACACACACACACTCACTCACTCACTCACTCACACTAAAATTACTTTTGTGAATAGATATTAAATGAAAGACCACACACACTCACACACACACAAACAAACTCTGTCTCTGTCTCTGTCTGTCTGTCTGTCTCTCGCTCTGTCTCTCTCTCTGTCTCTCTCTGTCTCTATATCTGTCTCTGTGTTTCTCTCTGTCTCTCTGTCTCTGTCTGTCTGTCTCTCTCTCTCTGTCTCTCTTTTTGTCTCTGTCTCTGTCCCTCTCTCTCTCTCTCTCTCTGTTAGTCTTTTTTTTCTCTCTCTCTGTATATCTATCTATCTGTCTGTCTGTCTGTCTATCTATCTATCTATCTATCTGTCTGTCTATCTATCTATCTATCTATCTACTTATCTTCTATTTATCTATGTCTGTCTATCTACATGTATCGATCTATCTATCTATTTATCTATCTATCTATCTATCTATCTATCTATCTATCTACCTATCTATCTATCTATCTATCTATCTATTTATCTGTCTATCTATCTATCTATCTATCTATCTATCTACCTATCTATCTATCTATCTATCTCTTATCGAACGAGGAAGAGTGTGTGAGACAGAATTTCTCTTCCAGTTTCCCCAAGTCTTTCTTTCTTTTGCTTTTAAATTAAGATTTTTTTTTAAACAGAAGAAGAGAAAAGACGAAGGAATCATCAATAAAAAAAATATTTAAAAAAGGGGGGGGAGGGGGGAGGGAGGGGTTACAGACGGGGGAAACGGAAGCAAAAGTAGAAGTAAAATGGACATTTAAGTGACAGGGGGGTGTGGGCCAGTAGGGTTTCTGTCCTCCCTGAAGATCTCATCAGCAATCAAAGCGACATCAATCATTCCCCTGTGCTGACACACACACAAAACACCCCATGGCCAGACCAGACCACGTATCTCCTGGCTCTGTGTTGTCTGTTAGACTTTGATGACCATGAACTGTACTTATTGTTACTGTTATTGTTACTGTTATTGTTATTGTTATTGTTATTGTTATTGTTATTGTTATTGTTACTGTTACTGTTACTGTTACTGTTACTGTTACTGTTATTGTTATTGTTGCTGTTATTGTTATTGTTACTGTTACTGTTACTGTTACTGTTATTGTTACTGTTATTGTTACTGTTATTGTTACTGTTATTGTTACTGTTATTGTTACTGTTATTGTTACTGTTATTGTTACTGTTATTGTTACTGTTATTGTTACTGTTATTGTTACTGTTATTGTTACTGTTATTGTTACTGTTATTGTTACTGTTATTGTTACTGTTATTGTTACTGTTATTGTTACTGTTACTGTTATTGTTACTGTTACTGTTATTGTTACTGTTATTGTTACTGTTATTGTTACTGTTACTGTTATTGTTACTGTTATTGTTATTGTTACTGTTATTGTTACTGTTATTGTTACTGTTATTGTTGCTGTTATTGTTATTGTTACTGTTATTGTTATTGTTACTTAAAGTCCAGCCCATTGTGCAGAGCCATATCAGGACTATAACCGAAAAATACAAAAAGTACACCATACTTCACTGTAGGAAAAAAAACAGAAAAAGAAAATGACGTAGATATACCAATGCATTCGTGCTCATAATCCAAGGATATGCCCCTGGCGCTGACCGCCACGTCCAATTTATCACCAGAAGATTAAAAAAACTGAAGACAAATGTAAACAAAACTAAGGACAGTGAAACATGTAGAAAGACAGGCCTAAATTACCTGTAATTACCTCTGCTC
>JAPXFY010000015.1:1672202-1674702 GCA_030674185.1 Monoplex corrugatus
TGAAGCCGTACCTCTGTGTGTCTGTCTGTCTGTCTGTTTGTCTGTCTCTCTCTCTCTCTCTCTCTTGTCTCTGTCTTTGTCTGTCTGTCTCTCTCTCTGTCTCTCTCTGTGTCTCAGTATCTCTCTGTCTCTCTCTGTCTCTGTTTCACTCTCTCTCTGTCTCTCTCTGTCTCTGTCTCTGTCTCTGTCTCTCTCCACATCTATCTCTGTCTCTGTCTGTCTCTCTCTGTCTCTGTCTCTCTCCCCCACTCGTTCTGTCTCTGTCTCTCTCTGTCTCTGTCTCTCTTTCACTCTCTTTCTTTCTGTTTCTCTGTCTCTGTCTCTCTCTCTCTCTCTCTCTCCTCTCTCCATCTCTCACCCTCTCTCTCTTTCTCTCTCTGTCTCTCTCTCTCTTTCACTCTCTCTAGCAGAGATTTCTCCTGTCATCCCACCCCCTTCCTTCCACTGCCCTCCCAGTGTACATATGCTGTGTCCCCTCAAGTTGTTTTTGTTGTTTTTGTCATTGTGAATGAATGTTTGTATGAACAGTGAGAGTGTGCTCTGTGAGCTGATACATACGTTAAGATTTAGCGCCTGATGAACACCACTGTTGTCAGTATTAAGAGAGAATGACAGGGGTTAAAAGTTAAAGGCACAATGACCCTATTTCAGGGGACGGTGACCCAAACTTTGGTGATGAATTTTGTCCAGAAATGACAGTATTTCTACACTGTGACCCTTTGTGGTGTGTTTCATGCCATCTGATTGTCATCTTGCTTAACACTCTCCGAGGACTCATCCTTCCGATCCACACACTGCCACACACAAAGTCCTTGATTTATTACGGTCAGCATGACATAGAAACCAAATATACGACATTTCATGCAGATCAGCTTCAAAGAGTTACGTGTCTCTGATAAAACTTGCGGTTATCCCCATTTGTGATGATGAAGGTCCCAGCCCGATGGAAAAGTGTAGAGAGTCGGCAGGTTTGGTGAAGATTTGAACTTCTGCCGCTGCTAAATGGGTTTAGGCATTTAGCATAAAGTCGTTGGCCCCGTCATGCGTACAGCGGCCAAAGCCGAGAGCATATTGCTTGGCGCTCATCTGCATACCACAAGATGGTGTTTTGAAGGTATTACCATTGGAAGTGCTGTGAGAGGGTTTGCCCAATTTTCTGTCGTGTTCTGTGTCATCTGGGGACTGATACCTAATACCCGTAGACAACAGCTGTTCTCTTTGGACATATGTCCATGTTTAGTTGGTTGGTTGGTTGGTTGGTTGGTTGGTTGGCTGGTTGGTTGGTTGGTTGGTTGGTTGGTTGGTTGGTTGGTTGGTTGGTTGGTTGGTTGGTTGGTTGGTTGGTTGGTTGGTTGGTTGGTTGGTTGGTTGGTTTATAAATTGGTGATGTCTGTAGAATCTCTGAATACAAGCCACAGCTTAATGCTGCCTACCTCTGCGTTAAAGCAAAACTGTATTGTTGTCAGCATCGGTATGTCTGTACAATCTCTGAATGCAAATCATAGGTCAGTGCTGTCTACATCAACATCATGAAAGAACTGTTATTGCCAATAATGGTGATGTCTGTACAATCTGTGAACACACGACACAGTTCAGTGCTGTCTACATTAGTTTCAGGCCGGAAGTTCCAGATTATCACAGCAGTGGTGTCTGTAGATTGTGCCGGTGTCAGCACGGTGGTAGTTTTGTTTGTGGATTGCTTTTCTTTCTACATCTCTCTGTGTGCACACTGGTGCACTGCACATATCTTACACCTCATTTATCTTTCCCGAGGATTTGTTCAGGGCGGTGGGGTAGATATGGATATAGATTGTTCTCCTTACTCCTTACTCCTTACACTGGCTGTTTATGGCGTACAGTTTTACATTTTCTGGGATTGTTTTTGTTTTGGAAAATTTATGGTGGTAGTGCTTTTGTCCCTTTTTTGTTTGTTTTTGTTTTTCGTTGTGTGTATGTTTATTTCTTTGTTTGTTTTTGATTTTTGTTTATAGCACCTTGAGCTCAAGAATTGATATATCGAATTCAACCTCTGCCCACGGTATTCAAAACAAAACAAAAACTGGCCTGTTCGTTGTCCATCTCCATGTTTCTCTCACTCTGGTGGTGTCAGCTTAATGTATCCAGGTCCATTGTCCTCCACTATCCCCTTGTTAACTTGATGTATCACAGGTCCATTGTCCTCCACTATCCCCTTGTTAACTTGATGTTTCACAGGTCCATTGTCCTCCACTATCCCCTTGTCAGCTTAATGTATCACAGGTCCATTGTCCTCCACTATCCCCTTGTTAACTTGATGTTTCACATGTCCATTGTCCTCCACTATCCCCTTGTTAATGTTTCATAGGTCCATTCTCCTCCACTATCCCCTTAATGTTTCAGAGGTCCATTCTCCTCCACTATCCCCTTGTTAACTAATGTTTCAGTTTAGGTCCATTCTCCTCCACTATCCCCTTGTTAACGTAATGTTTTCATAGGTCCATTTCCTCCACTATCCCCTGTA
>JAPXFY010000015.1:1682202-1684702 GCA_030674185.1 Monoplex corrugatus
GTTCTATTGGCTAAAAAAGACTTAATGTAATCATACATATTGCCAGATAAACCAATAGATTTCAGCTTGTACAATAAACGCGTATGCCAAACTTGATCGTAAGCTTTTTTCACATCAAAAAATGTAGCTAAAAGACTTTTTCTGCGGGCAAACTCTTTCTTGATGTGAGTGGTAAGTTTAACCAGGTGCTCAACTGTAGATCTCCCTTTTCTAAAACCAGCCTGATTTACTGGAATAACGTTATTTTTATCACAGTAATGTACAAGTCTGTTTAATACCAATTTTTCCAATAGTTTGCTCGTATGGGACGTTAAAGCAATAGGTCTGTAACTGTTTTTATTGTTTTTAGGCTTTCCTGCTTTTAATACTGGTATAACAACAGACGTTTGCCATAATTGTGGTATAGTTCCACCAGCCCAGCATTTCTGAAAAATTTTGTGTAAAAAAATAATATAGTTTTCTGGAAGATGTTTAATCATTTCAGTTGAAACTGCATCAACACCTACCGAACTCCTTTTGTTGCGCAGAGACAAGATAGTGTTTTTTAACTCTTCTAAGGTGATTGGAGAATTAAACCAGAGATCATTTTGAGGTATTGGATCAGTGTAGATAGGGTTGTTAGCTGCCATTTCCCTGTAGTGTTTGCAGGTAGGAGTCAAACCATCTACTTTACTATTTTGGGCAAAAAGTTCCACAAAAGTTTCAGCTTTGTCCATGTCGGAAAGAAATTTGTGACTTGTATCAATCATTATTGGACACCTAGGTAAGTTGGCTCCATTTTTCATTTGATTCATTTTTGTCCATACTTTATGGAAATCCTTGAAATCTGAAATTTCTTTTGTGCAGTATGATGCCCAGTAATTTTTCTTTGCTTCAGCGATGATTTTATTACACTGGTGTTAGCTTTTTTCATTTCCATATGATCTTCAGGTTTCCTGCTTTTGATGTAGATTTTGTATTTCTCTTTTTTATACTGAACTGCTTGCTCACATACCTCCGTCCACCAAACATTACCCAAACGGTTATTAGACTTAAAAGTTTTGAGTTTCGGGATGGAAAGGTCTGCAGCAGCTAGAACTGACTCCTGGAATTTAGAAAACATAACGTCTACATTTTCACTTTCATAATGTGTGAAATCTCGAATAGAAAGAACAGTCTGAAACAAGGACCAATCAGCGCGTGTGTGTGTGTGTGTGTGTGTGTGTGTGTGTGTGTGTGTGTGTGTGTGCGTGCGTGCGTGTGTGTGTGTGTGTTTTGTATCTTCTGCGTTGTCCCGTTCTGTCATTTGTGACTACTGCCAATAGTGTGTGTGTGTGTGTGTGTGTGTGTGTGTGTGTGTGTGTGTGTGTGTGTGTGTGTATGTGTGTGTGTGTGTGTGTGTGTGGTTGTGTGTGTGTGTGTGTGTGTGTGTGTGTGTGTGTGTGTGTGTGTGTGGTGTTGTATCTTCCGCGTTGTCCCGTTCTGTCATTTGTGACTACTGCCAATAGCTATTGTCTATTCTTTGCTTCTACTTGTTTGTTTGTTTGTTTGTTTGTTTGTGTGTTTGTGTGTTTGTTTGTTTGTTGTTTTTGCTTAGTTGTTTGGTTTCTTCGTGTTTTTTTTTTTACTTCAGTGATCATATTCATGTTATCTCTTGTTTCTGTTTATTTCTTACCTTTATCTGTTATTTATTTGTGTCTCTCGCTAACTTCTTCTAGCTCTTCTGTCGCTTACTTCTGTTTTTAATTATTTTGTTTATCTCTTTTGTCCATTTCTTGCCTCTGTATATTGTCACTTTTTGCCTATTGCTTACTTCTCTGTATTCTATTGTCCATTTCTTACCTCTGTATATTGTCACTTTTTGTCTATTGCTTACTTCTCTGTATTCTATTGTCCATTTCTTGCCTCTGTATATTGTCACTTTTTGCCTATTGCTTACTTCTCTGTATTCTATTGTCCATTCCTTCCTTCTGTTTATTATTATTCTTGTTCTTTCCTTATTTCTGTATTTTTATCTGTTTATCTCGAACTAATCGCTGTTGCTTATTTCTATCAATTGTTTGGTTCTGTCTTTTGCTTACTTCTATCTATTGCTTACTTCTGTGTATTGCTTACTTCTGTGTATTGCTTACTTCTGTGTATTACTTACTTCTGTGTATTGCTTACTTCTGTATATTGCTTACTTCTGTGTATTACTTACTTCTGTGTATTGCTTACTTCTGTGTATTACTTACTTCTGTGTATTACTTACTTCTGTGTATTGCTTACTTCTGTGTATTACTTACTTCTATCTATTGCTTACTTCTGTGTATTACTTACTTCTGTGTATTACTTACTTCTGTGTATTACTTCTGTGTATTACTTACTTCTGTGTATTACTTACTTCTGTGTATTACTTACTTCTGTGTATTGCTTACTTCTGTGTATTACTTACTTCTGTGTATTACTTACTTCTGTGTATTACTTACTTCTGTGTATTACTTACTTCTGTGTATTGCTTACTTCTGTGTATTACTTACTT
>JAPXFY010000015.1:1692202-1694702 GCA_030674185.1 Monoplex corrugatus
GAAAGGCAAATTTAAAGGAATCAATTTCTTGTCTCCTCCCACCGGTCTCGTTCGTGTCATCCAAAACGAGACCGGAAGTTACGTTATTTCACGTCATATTCCATTTCCTGTCGCGCCAGAGGGCAAACTGTTAATGTGATTTCCCGCACTTCTTTCATTTGTCCGTGGTCAGGCTCCTCCACAGCCACAATATTCATAGCGTTCATGGCGGCTTTTTGCTTCCATCTCCTGATTGTTTTTCCTTTTTATATTTTTCCCTGGCAAGCAAAGCTCGTCCACATCACAGAAAAACATTAAAACCATTGGTGTGTGTCTCTGTATTCTCATACCTTTTATTTCTCTGTCTGTTTGTTTGTCTGTCTGTTTGTCCGCTTTCTTTTTTTGTCTGCGTGTTTGATTTTTGTTTGTTTGTTTGTTCGTTTGTTTGTTTGTTCTTCTTGTCTGTCTGTCTGTCTGTCTGTCTGTCTCCGTTTTTGTGTATCTTCTTTCCTCTGTTTGTCTGTTTGTCTGTCTGTTTTGAGTGTCCGTGCGTTTTTTGTTTTCTGATTATCACGCATAACATTGATAGAGAAACAAGTGGCCAGATATTGGAAAAAGGTGGAACAGACAGACAAACAGGCAAACAAACAGGCAGGCAGACAGACAGACAGACAGAGCCGGAACAGAGAAAGAAGGAGATCACATTCAGAGTAACAAAAAGAACAGAATTAAAATTTTGTGCAAAAGGAATTTATCGCACTGGTATAATGCCATATAAGCTCCACCCAGATCTGCCAGCAATGATATAGCAAAACATTCTGTGCTAGCAAGGTGTTGAAAAGGAGAGAGTGTTGTGGGGGGGGGGGAGCTACAGAAACAGTGACACCAGCAGAATGGTTGGGGCAGTCAGATGGACAGCCAACAGGCCAGTGGCCAGCTATGTCTTGCCACACCGCTCCATTTTCCAACCTAGGACTTCTGCTGTTATCGACATGGTGCGCTGACCCACTGAGCCAAGGGGACTGAAAAAAACAAAGTGAGAGACAGACAGACAGACAGACAGAGATAAGGAACGAGAGACAGATGGAGAGAGAGAAAAGGGGAGAAAGAGAGAGGGAGAAAGAGAAAAAGAGAGAGAGAGAGAAAGAGAGAAGGAATGAGAGAGAGAGAATGGGAGAAAGAGAGAGAGTGTGTGAGAGAAAGAGAAGGAACGAAAGAGAGAGAGAGAAAAAGGGAGAGAGAGAGAGAGGAGAAAGATAAAAATGGGGAGAGAGAGAGAGAGAGAGAAGGAATGAAAGAGAGAGAGGTAACAAACGAGAGGGAGAGAGAGAAAAAGGGAGAGAGAGAGCAGAAAGATAAAAATGGAGAGAGAGAGAGAAGGAATGAAAGAGAGAGAGGCAACAAACGAGAGGGAGAGAGAGAAAAAGGGAGAGAGAGAGCAGAAAGATAAAAATGGAGAGAGAGAGAGAGAGACTTAGAACAGCATTACCTAAGGATAGTCGCGTTATGTCCGATTGGACCTATCTCACAGCAAGTCCTTGAGGGAGAGAGAGGGGGAGAGAGAAAGAGGAAAAGAGAGAGAGGGAGAGAGAGAGGGAGGGAGAGAGAGAAAGGGGAGGGAGAGAGAGACAGGGAGGGAGGGAGAGATATATATGTGCCCATAGACAAATGGACGGGGTAGTTAAGTGGGTAAGACATCAGACTTACAAACGGAAAATCCTGTTCGATCCTGCCAGAATACCATCTGCACAGTGGGTACAGAGTGGAGATGTTTACCATCCCCTCCAGTCAGCATGTGTACCGTCCCCCCGTGGGCATGCCGGGGGCTCTTTCAGTATAAACAGTACCCCCACCTTGTGGATATTCTGTGCTAGAAATTTCCTCTTTTCGGTCACTCTCTTTATTTCTTTCTTCCTCCTTTCTGTCATTTCTTCCTATCAGTTTTTGCCTTGGTCCATTCACCCGTATGTGTTCGATAAAGTCTTACGTACTTTCTTTGAAGATTGATAATATAATTGGGTACATGTATTGATAATTGGGTACATGTATTAAGTGTATTTCTGGCTCTAGGGAAATGAGGTATGCTGAAGCAATTTTTAGTAGTTGAGGTCCGTTTTCATGTATGTTATAGTGTCCTTAGTCACCTTTAAATCTGTATTCAGGTTTGTTGTTTAAATCCCCTGTTCAATAAATTGGCATCTCCTTGGATTATGTGGGCGAATGCATTGATATGTGTTCTTAATTGTCTGTTCCCTTTTTCTTTCCTGTTGAAGCATTGTGTATGTTTTGAAATGGTCATTGCCCTGATATGGCTGTACGTAGTCGGCCGGGCTTTAACCAAACAATAACAATAACAGCAACAACAGTGACATGGGTGCAGGTCTGTTAGTGCCTAATCCCCTTCATGTATATACTCAAACAGGACAAAAACTATGCAGGTTAAAGATCCTTAAGTCGTGTCAGTGTCTGGGGGCTTGTGGAAACCTGAAAACAGCCAGCATCCACGTGCACGGAAGACGGA
>JAPXFY010000015.1:1697202-1699702 GCA_030674185.1 Monoplex corrugatus
GGGAAAAGCTAACCAAAGGAAAACATTTTTAAAAGTACTTACTCTCCAGATTTAAGATATAAAAATATGATGCAAAACTCAATCTGCCGTCTGCGGATTTGTTTACCAATTATTTTTATTATTTTGAGTCTGTGTTGGTTGTCAGTTTCTCAGGATAACGTCTCCGCGCTCGCAGTAAATTCCATATGCTCTGACGTCACTGATGCCACGTGATGGAGAAGATCCAAAATGATCATGGCACAAGCCTTAAGTCTATACATAAACACTGTGTGTTGGCAAACCACTGATGCCATGTGATGGAGAAGATCCAAAATATCATGGCACAAGCCTTAAGCCTGCACATAAACCCTGTGTGTTGGTAAGCCACTGAATCCATGTGATGGAGATCCAAAGTGATCATGGCACAAGCCTTAAGTCTGCACATAAATCATGTGTGTTGGTAAGCCACTGATGCCATGTGATGGAGAAGATCCAAAATGATCATGGCACAAGCCTTAAGCCTGTACATAAACCCTGTGTGTTGGCAAACCACTGATGCCATGTGATGGAGAAGATCCACAATGATCATGGCACAAGCCTTAAGCCTGCACATAAACCCTGTGTGTTGGCAAGGTGTTGAATTGCTACCTTGCTCATGGATTTTATGTCTGCCTTTGTGTCAGTCTGTACTGGGAACAATCTAGACTACATTGTAACGAATGTATGTGACCCTTCACCACGAAATCAGTCTTAACTCGCAGTCAGTCGAACAGCACTAGGAGCTGAAAAAGTGATTGAGGGTCTATCTGGGGTGTTTTGACTTTTTCTCAAAATTGATTTCTGTAGACTATAATCTATCCCCCATAGAAATTTGTTTCTTGAAAAAATGTTATTAATCAATTTAAATCGGTATTTTAACGCACTTATCGCAGCAGAAAGAACGCAATTTTCTACCAAAAGTACCTATTTTTGTCTCTTATTATGAACCGTAACCTGTACAGTACCCGCACATGTAATATACTGATGGAAAGCTCTTTGGTGCACATTTTGGCAGCAAAAATTAGAAACAAACTGGGTCAAAACCACCAAATAAAGAAATTTAAGGAAAATGTGTAGGAGAGCACACAAAAACTGTAGAGGCCGTTTTCTCAAAATGGCCGTCATACAAGTTAATGACATTAAACATACATAACTTCTGCATTTTTTTGAGTACAAGCTTTATTCAGGTACCAAAATAATCAGCATAATGTACACTTTCCAGTGATATATATATATATATATATATATATATATATATATATATATATATCTCAAAATGCCTAAAATGCTAGTTAAGACTGATTTCGTGGTGGGAGGTCACGTATATCAGTCTGTAATGATTTTATCGACATGTTTATTATGAGTGCTTTTGTATGATACAGATGTTGGTATTGCTGAAACATTAATCAACACATTATGCTACAAGTGTATCAATAGAACTCCTATTTATCTTCGTGACCACATCCCAATGTACACCTCTGCCCGACCTCTCCGTTTTGCTTCTGATACAGCTTGTGTACAGATTCCGTGATACAGATGTACCACAGTCAGTCAGCGTTCTGTTTCTGTGTCTGGTCCATACGACTGGAACAATCTTCCCCTGTCTGATGCAGTCACGTCACGTCACATATTCCTCCTTCGTTCAAGTCTGGTTTGAAGACAAATCTTTTTGTCCGGCAGTGATGTCCCCCTTTACATGCCCCCCACCCCCACCACACCTTTTTGTCCAGCAGTGATGTCCCCCTTTACATGCCCCCACCTCCACCACTCCTTTTTGCTCCACTCCCCTCCTGTCCTCCCCCTTCCGGTTTGTGTGTGTTTTGTGCCTATGCTTGGAGTTTTGGTTGTTGTTGGTGATCGCTGTGGTGAATGGTGAGAGTGAGCGGTTTGGTTTGATTCTTGTATCAAGATTGGGCGCCTTCTAAAAGTCATTATCATCATCATCATCATCATCATCGTCGTCGTCGTCATCGTCGTCGTCATCAGCATCATCATCATCATTATCATCGCCATTGTTATTATTATTGTTGTTGTTGTTATTGCTATTATTGTGTTTTATTATTATTATTATTATTGTTATATTATTATTATCATCATTATCGTTATTATTATTATTATTATCATTATTATTATTATTATTACGACGGCCTGACTAGATTCAGTGCCGCCATCATCTACAGCCGCCATCGGCAGAGGCAGCAGCTACGGCAAGCCCTACCACCATCACCATCACCACCACCACCTCCTCCACCACCATCATCACCCCCACCCTCATCGTTATGATCTTCACAGAATCATGTTAAACTGATTACCATTGCCTGCTGGAGTGCCGGCATGTTTTTAGCACCAAAAGACGACCAGGACAATAGGAAGAAGAGGAATTTGCAACACGGAATGTTTTCTCTCCGGCTTGGTCCTAAGCTAATCACTTTGTGCTGATGAGCCGCCCTCAGTTCTTCGCCCTCTTTTTCCCGTAGTTTGT
>JAPXFY010000015.1:1704702-1707202 GCA_030674185.1 Monoplex corrugatus
AACAAACACAAACATAGATGGCCCTACTCCACTTGACTTTGTGAAGTCTTGGTAAAAACAACAAACATAGATGGCCCTACTCCACTTGACTTTGTGAAGTCTTGGTAAAAACAACAAACATAGATGGCCTTACTCCACTTGACTTTGTGAAGTCTTGGTAAAAACAACAAACAAAAACATAGATGGCCCTACTCCACTTGACTTTGTGAAGTCTTGGTAAAAACACAAACATAGATGGCCCTGCTCCACTTGACTTTGTGAAGTCTTGGTAAAAACAACAAACATAGATGGCCCTATTCCACTTGACTTTGTGAAGTCTTGGTAAAAACAACAAACACAAACATAGATGGCCCTACTCCACTTGACTTTGTGAAGTCTTGGTAAAAACAACAAACATAGATGGCCCTACTCCACTTGACTTTGTGAAGTCTTGGTAAAAACAACAAACATAGATGGCCCTACTCCACTTGACTTTGTGAAGTCTTGGTAAAAACAACACACATAGATGGCCCTACTCCACTTGACTTTGTGAAGTCTTGGTAAAAACAACACACATAGATGGCCTTACTCCACTTGACTTTGTGAAGTCTTGGTAAAAACAACAAACATAGATGGCCCTACTCCACTTGACTTTGTGAAGTCTTGGTAAAAACAACAAACATAGATGGCCCTGCTCCACTTGACTTTGTGAAGTCTTGGTAAAAACAACAAACATAGATGGCCCTATTCCACTTGACTTTGTGAAGTCTTGGTAAAAACAACAAACATAGATGGCCCTACTCCACTTGACTTTGTGAAGTCTTGGTAAAAACAACAAACATAGATGGCCTTACTCCACTTGACTTTGTGAAGTCTTGGTAAAAACAAAAACATAGATGGCCCTACTCCACTTGACTTTGTGAAGTCTTGGTAAAAACAAAAACATAGATGGCCCTACTCCACTTGACTTTGTGAAGTCTTGGTAAAAACAACAAACACCCACATAGATGGCCCTGCTCCACTTGACTTTGTGAAGTCTTGGTAAAAACAACAAACACAAACATAGATGGCCCTACTCCACTTGACTTTGTGAAGTCTTGGTAAAAACAACAAACATAGATGGCCCTACTCCACTTGACTTTGTGAAGTCTTGGTAAAAACAACAAACATAGATGGCCCTGCTCCACTTGACTTTGTGAAGTCTTGGTAAAAACAACAAACACAAACATAGATGGCCCTACTCCACTTGACTTTGTGATGTCTTGGTAAAAACAACAAACACAAACATAGATGGCCCTGCTCCACTTGACTTTGTGAAGTCTTGGTAAAAACACAAACATAGATGGCCCTGCTCCACTTGACTTTGTGAAGTCTTGGTAAAAACACCAACATAGATGGCCCTACTCCACTTGACTTTGTGAAGTCTTGGTAAAAACAACAAACACAAACATAGATGGCCCTGCTCCACTTGACTTTGTGAAGTCTTGGTAAAAACAACAAACACAAACATAGATGGCCCTACTCCACTTGACTTTGTGAAGTCTTGGTAAAAACAACAAACACAAACATAGATGGCCCTACTCCACTTGACTTTGTGAAGTCTTGGTAAAAACAACAAACACAAACATAGATGGCCCTACTCCACTTGACTTTGTGAAGTCTTGGTAAAAACAAAAAACACAAACATAGATGGCCCTGCTCCACGGTAACACGCTGTCCATGGGGAGAGCAGTATGAGTTACACATGGTAATTCCACTGTGAAATGAATATGAATTATGGATAATGAATAAATAATCAATATACGCGCCTCTCTTCCTCCCTCCCCCACATGCACAAATCTTGTCTTTTCTACGTCCAAACCAAACTTAAAACTCTAAGATCAGCCGTACAGTCATGCTGTGGCAGGACCTAAATCTTGTCTTTTCTACGTCCAAACCAAACTTAAAACTCTAAGATCAGCCGTACAGTCATGCTGTGGCAGGACCTAAATCTTGTCTTTTCTACGTCCAAACCAAACTTAAAACTCTAAGACCAGCCATACAGTCATACTGTGGCAGGACCTAAATCTTGTCTTTTCTACGTCCAAACCAAACTTAAAACTCTAAGATCAGCCGTACAGTCATACTGTGGCAGGACCTAAATCTTGTCTTTTCTACGTCCAAACCAAACTTAAAACTCTAAGACCAGCCGTACAGTCATACTGTGGCAGGACCTAAATCTTGTCTTTTCTACGTCCAAACCAAACTTAAAACTCTAAGATCAGCCGTACAGTCATACTGTGGCAGGACCTAAATCTTGTCTTTTCTACGTCCAAATCAAACTTAAAACTCTTAAGATCAGCCGTACAGTCATACTGTGGCAGGACCTAAATCTTGTCTTTTCTACGTCCAAACCAAACTTAAAACTCTAAGATCAGCCGTACAGTCATGCTGTGGCAGGACCTAAATCTTGTCTTTTCTACGTCCAAACCAAACTTAAAACTCTAAGACCAGCCATACAGTCATACTGTGGCAGGACCTA
>JAPXFY010000015.1:1717202-1719702 GCA_030674185.1 Monoplex corrugatus
TTCATGACAGTAAGACGTTCAGTGACAGTAAGACGTTCACTGACAGTAAGACGTTCATGAGACGGATAAGACGTTCACTGACAGTAAGACGTTTCACTGACAGTAAGACGTTCACTGACAGTAAGACGTTCACTGACAGTAAGACGTTCAGTGACAGTAAGACGTTCACTGACAGTAAGACGTTCACTGACAGTAAGACGTTCAGTAGACAGTAAGACGTTCACTGACAGTAAGACGTTCACTGACAGTAAGACGTTCAGTGACAGTAAGACGATCACTGACAGTAAGACGTTCACTGACAGTAAGACGTTCAGTGACAGTAAGACGTCACTGACAGTAAGACGTTCACTGACAGTAAGACGTTCAGTGACAGTAAGACGTTCACTGACAGTAAGACGTTCAGTGACAGTAAGACGTTCATGACAGTAAGACGTTCACTGACAGTAAGACGTTCAGTGACAGTAAGACGTTCATGACAGTAAGACGTTCAGTGACAGTAAGACGTTCAGTGACAGTAAGAGTTCAGTGACAGTAAGACGTTCACTGACAGTAAGACGTTCACTGACAGTAAGACGTTCACTGACAGTAAGACGTTCAGTGACAGTAAGACGTTCACTGACAGTAAGACGTTCACTGACAGTAAGACGATCACTGACAGTAAGACGTTCAGTGACAGTAAGACGATCAGTGACAGTAAGACGTTCACTGACAGTAAGACGTTCACTGACAGTAAGACGTTCACTGACAGAAAGATCAAAAGAAACAGATGAAATAATCATTAACTTGTGCACCAGGATATCTCTACACACACCATTTAAAAATACACAAGCCTAAAGCAGTGCATATATTTAATAGCAATTTGCTGTAATCATTGAAAACACAGTCTTCTGAATGTCGATTGATCGTTGGTGATTGACTTTTACCCTGTACGTCGAAAACATTATTTATAGTGTAATCTTGAAAAATACAGCGGGGTGCAAAAGTAGGTATACAGTAAGTATCACATCATTATTATAATGCTTGATTCCTCTCTCGATTAGAGGAGTGTGTGAATACCGACGGCAAGTAGTTTGAGTATCTGAGGGATTAAGGCTGTGCTTGTTATTACATGTATATGCAATATTCATTTGTTTGTATAATAAATGCAATGAGTATTGTACGTGTTTTCTTTTTTCATAACCGTTATACATACTTTTGCACCCTCCTGTATCGGAAGTCCTGCTATTCAAGTGACCATTAAGAATAACATAAATGCTATTTATTTTACACAGAAAGTCCTTGAAACATTCCTCAAGCACACTGACTTCATTATCACAACCAAATTGAGTATAAAATGGAGAACCTTCTGGTTGAATTATGAACAAATATAAAAAAAAATGTCTGCATCCATTCCGAAAAGCTGCTTGTCAATTGCAAAGAGAAATTCGAGGGTTGACAGCCAGAACCCAGTATCTCACTTTTCTGTCAATTTTCACTTTTTTATACTGAACTGTTGCTTTTGATGTGATCTTTCACTTGGTGGACTTTGTTTTTGTCATGATCTTGATTTTTGATCGATTATCAATAAAACCAAAACAAACCTTATCTCAAAATGTAGATACAGCCTCTCCCCGAAAACCAGTTAAAAATCATCTCCTGTAACTATCAGAAAATCGAGATACTTGGTTCTGGTTGTCAACCCTCGAATTGGTATAATTCATTTCCGAGGTTGTTTCACGAAGGGAAGAAATTCATTCATTATCAAACAATTTCCCTCCTCCCAGTCGTCTCCCTTGTTTTGACAGTTTGCGAGCTCGCTGAGATAAAGTTGAAACCCAGTAAATACAGCATTTTAACAGTCATCTATGTAAGTTTCTATAAGACACACAACATTCAATTCACGTACATACAAGACAAAATCTTTATCATCAACTTTAGGCGACAGACCGATGACATTCCTAAGCAAAAAAGAGAAGGGATGTTTTTTGTTCTTGTTGTTTGTTTATTTATTTATTTATTTATTTATTTATTTATTTATTTATTATTTATTTATTTATTTATTTATTATTTATTTATTTATTTATTTATTATTTATTTATTTATTTACTTTATTTATTTATTCATTTTTCTTTCTGTATTTATTTACATAGTCTGTCTTGCACGTGGTTGCCCAGACTACCTGTTATAATGTCATTATCATTATCAGAGCAGCATTACATGTGCTACTGATACAATTGACAGGCGAACGCACAACCGGTGCTGGATAATTTTGTTTCCCTTCCTCAGATTTACCCATGGAAAAACTATGTACAACGTCAGGGCGGTCATTATATCGTTTACTGAACTGTTTCAAGTTGTCCTGTGTATCAAGTACAAACTTCCTTCAGTCAGTAACTGGACGGTCAAAAACCATTGTTGCCTTTTTCCTACTGTTCCTTGTTGCATTCCCATGGGGACAAAGCTTTCGTCTGATTTCTCGGTGGGGGGAAGGGGCGTAACTCTGCCTTGAGTAAAAGGTCAC
>JAPXFY010000015.1:1727202-1729702 GCA_030674185.1 Monoplex corrugatus
GGTTTTTTTCACAAGACTGGTTGTATTAAATACGTGTTCTGATTCTGTTTTTCGTGTTTTTTTCACAAGACTGGTTGTATTAAATACGTGTTCTGATTCTGTTTTTCGTGTTTTTCCACAAGACTGGTTGTATTAAATACGTGTTCTGATTCTGTTTTCGTGTTTTTTTCACAAGACTGGTTGTATTAAATACGTGTTCTGATTCTGTTTTTCGTGTTTTTTTCACAAGACTGGTTGTATTAAATACGTGTTCTGATTCTGTTTTTCGTGTTTTTTCCACAAGACTGGTTGTATTAAATACGTGTTCTGATTCTGTTTTCGTGTTTTTTTCACAAGACTGGTTGTATTAAATACGTGTTCTGATTCTGTTTTCGTGTTTTTTTCACAAGACTGCTTGTATAAATACGTGTTCTGATTCTGTTTTCGTGCTTTTTTCACAAGACTAGTTGTAGTAAATACGTGTTCTGATTCTGTTTTCGTGTTTTTTCACAAAACTGTTGTATTAAATACGTGTTCTGATTCTGTTTTTCGTGTTTTTTTCACAAGACTGGTTGTAGTAAATACGTGTTCTGATTCTGTTTTTCGTGTTTTTTCACAAGACTGGTTGTATTAAATACGTGTTCTGATTCTGTTTTCGTGCTTTTTCACAAGACTGGTTGTATTAAATACGTGTTCTGATTCTGTTTTCGTGTTTTTTTCACAAGACTGGTTGTATTAAATACGTGTTCTGATTCTGTTTTTCGTGTTTTTTTCACAAGACTGGTTGTATTAAATACGTGTTCTGATTCTGTTTTCGTGTTTTTCACAAGACTGGTTGTATTAAATACGTGTTCTGATTCTGTTTTCGTGTTTTTTCACAAGACTGGTTGTATTAAATACGTGTTCTGATTCATGTTTTTCGTGTTGTTTTGTTTTTTGTTGTTTGTTGTTGTTGTTGTTTGTTGTTGTTGTTGTCTGGTTCCTGTTTTCTTGGAACACGGCCAGTCAGACTTGGTTTGGCTTTATCATACACCTTTGGAAAAAGTGATACATTTCGCAAATTACAGTCGATTTTTACCATTCCAAACGTGAAGACGTGCACCATATACATTAACAGACTTACAATTCCCTGGTACAAACTTCAATGTTGAATGTAGGACAATGGAAAATAAACTGAATCTCGTCACCGGAGGCATTGTCGATACAAAGCTGAAATATTCTGCTTCTTCTTTTTATTCGTTTGCGCGTTGCACAACACACACACACACGTGTACTCACACACGCGCACTCACATGCACACACACACACACACAGGCTCAAGCACGCACACACACACACCACACATACGCACGCACGCACGCACGCACAGCACGGACGCAATCACGCACAAACACACATACACACGCGCGCACTCAGGTACAAAGAGACAGACAGAGAGAGGCAGACAGAGACAGACGATGAGAGACAGAGAGAGAAGAGACAGACAGAAACGGACAGACAGACAGAGCAAAGACAGAGACCAAAAGAGACAGAGACAGTAAGAGGAGAAGAGAAGACAGAGAGAGAGAACATACAGACAGAGAACAGAGAAGGACAGCGCACAAACAGACAGACAAGAGACAACAGATAAAGAGAAACAGACAGAGTTGAGGGACAGACACAGAGATACACACACAACACAACACAACAACAACACAGACACACACACCACACACACACACAGAAGAGAGACAGAGAAGGAGAGGAGAGAGAGAGAGAGAAGAGAGAAACAACAGATAAAGAGAGACAGACAGAGTTAGAGGAACAGACACAGAGATACACACGCAACACACACACACGAGCCACACACACACAGACACACACACACACACACAAAGAGACAGAGATGAGAGAAAGAGACAGAAAGAGAGGACAGACAGATAGACGACAGACAAATAGACAGACAGATGACAGACAGACAGATAGACGACAGATAGACAGACGACAAATGAAGAGACAGAAGACAGATAGACAGACGCAGAAGATAGACAGACAACAAATAGACAGACAGACAGATAGACAGACAGACAATAGCAACAGACAGGTAAACAGACAACAAATAGACAGACAACAGACAACACATAGTAGACAGACAGACATACAGACAGATAGACACACACAAAGACAAACAGACAGGTAAACAGACAGACAAATAGACAGACAGACAGACAGACAGACAGATAGACAGACAAATAGACAGACAGACAGACAGACAGAATAAAGACAGACAGACAGACAACAGATAGACAGACAGACAGACAGACAATAGAAGACAGACAAAACAGACAGACAGACAGACAGATAGACAGACAGACAAAAGACAGACAGACAGACAGACAGATAGCCAGAGACTTACGGAAGTGTAGCTAACAGAGGTGTAGTTTGCAGACAATGACTTGTATCAGATCGTGGTCATTGTGTAAAAAAGACCAGAAAAATTGTGATGTGGTATTATTTAACAGAAGACGATGGAAATGATAAC
>JAPXFY010000015.1:1739702-1742202 GCA_030674185.1 Monoplex corrugatus
CCACCACACACACACACACACACACACCACACACCACAATACCAACCAAACCCACACCACACACACACCACACACACCACACACACACCACACACACACACACAACAACACACCACACACACACAACACACACACACACACACCACCACACCACCACACACACCACACACACACACACACCACACCACACACCACACACACACACACACAACACACCACACACACACCACACACACACACCACACACACCCCACACCACACACACACACCACACCACACAACACCAACACACACACCACACACACAACACACCACACACACACACACACACACACACACACACACACACACACACACCACACACACACCAACACACCAGAATGAAGTCAGTAGCGTCAAATTGAAATGATCATTTTTACGAAGGGAGAGTGAATAAAAAGAGTGTCAAGCCATAGGAACAATCTCCCATATTGTGCACAGATTGACACAGAACGTGGAGATGGTGAACTTCTCATGGCAAACTGAACAACTTCAGGGTCAGAAAAACTAGTGTTGTAAGACTTGTTTGAAGGGCATGAAGTCTATGTTTATGTCCTGTACTTTTGAAGCAATACACAAATAAACATGTCATTTACATGTAACCAGGATTATTCCAGTGATAGGCTGATACAGTACCAGTATAAAATATAGACTAGGTAAAACATAGGCTAGGTAGGGCCTCAGGACCTGGCCAGCTCATGGGTTTATGTGCAGGCTTAAGGCTTGTGCCATGATCCACCATGCACATGGCACCTGTGAAGGTTAATGCACATGGAATTCGTTCCGAGAGAGGAGACGTCGTCTTGAGAAACTGAAACTGAAACTTTTTCCCCAAACCACTTTTATTCATTTCAGACCTGAAATTTGTCGCAAAGCAATTTTTCCATTCCAGACCTAAATTTTTCCAGAGCAATTTTATTCCGTTCAGGCCCAAACTTTTTTCCAAAGCAATTTTATCCATTTCAGACCTAAACTTCCCCCCCAAATAATTTCATCTATTTCAGACATAAACTTTTTCTCAAAGCAGTTTTATCCATTTCAGACCTAAACTTTCCCCCCAAATAATTTCATCTATTTCAGACCTAAATTTCCCCAAAGCAGTTTTATCTATTTCAGACCTTAACTTTTTCTCAAAGCAGTTTTTTTCCATTTCAGACCTAAACTTTCCCCCAAAATAATTTCATCTATTTCAGACCTAATTTCCCCAAAGCAGTTTTATCTATTTCAGACCTAAATTTCCCCAAAGCAGTTTATCTATTTCAGACCTAGATTTCCCCAAAGCAGTTATATCTATTTCAGACCTAAATTTTCCCCAAAGCAGTTTTATCTATTTCAGACCTAAATTTCCCAAAGCAGTTATATCTATTTCAGACCTAAATTTCCCAAAGCAGTTTTATCTATTTCAGACCTAAATTTCCTCAAAGCAGTTTGTCCACATCACATGTGGCCCACACAATGGGATCAGTCAATCGGTATACCATGACATCGTTCTCTCATTCCTCAGTGGTTTTACAGAGAATTAGTCTCAACAGTTCACCACCCACCCACCCACCTGTCCTCAGCCCTAGGCCTTGTCTGTTCCACAACCCCTCCCCCCCCCTCCATTCTGCTCCTGCGTCTCCCCCTCTCTCCCCCCCCCCCTCCTTGTCAATTAGGTGTTGTTATCCCAGTCATGAGTCGGAATGAGTGAGGTTGGTGTTGAGGGTGAGACCATTTGTTTTGATTTTCTGCCGTCTTGTTTCTACATCGCTGTCTGATGGTGCTTGGCCCACATGGGATTGATGATTTGATCATTGTCTCCCATCTCTGTCTGTCTGTCTGTCTCTGTGTCTCTGTGTGTATCTATCTCTTTGCCTATCTCTCTATCTATCTATCTATCTGTCTGTCTGTCTGTCTGTCTATCTATCTGTCTGTCTGTCTATCTGTCTGTCTGTCTCTTCTCTCTGTCTCTGTCTCTGTCTGTCTCTGTCTCTGTCTTCGTCTGTCTGTCTGTCCCTCTCTTTCTCTCTCTCTACTCTATCTCTATATATCTACCTATCTAGCTAGCTAGCTATCTAGCTATCTAGTTATCTATCTGGCTGTCTATTTGTTTATATATATATCATCTCTCCTCTCTCTCTCTCCTGTCTGCCTGTCTGTTTCTCTCTCTCTATCTCTCTTCTCTCTTTCTCTGTCTCTCTTCCTCTCTCGCTCTGTTTCACTCTCTCTCTCTGTCTCTCTGTCTCTCTGCTCTCTCTCTCTCTCTTTCCTCTCTTTCTCGCTCTCTCTCTCTCTGCTCCTCTCCTCTCTCTCTCCTCTCTCTTTCCTCTCCCTCCCTCTCTCTCTTCCCCTCCTCTCTCTCTCTCCCTCTCTCCCCTTTTCCACTTTACACAAAAAACTAAACTAAGTTGTTGAAGAAGATGATAACTTTTGCAACTTTTAGCGTAACAGTGGATAATAATGTTCTGGTCAAATCAGGCAA
>JAPXFY010000015.1:1744702-1747202 GCA_030674185.1 Monoplex corrugatus
GCTGTAACCACGTGACTTTAGGGGGACATGCCATTGTTTGGTGTCTTATGGAAACACGAACACACCCAGCATGCACGCCCTGAAAACGGAGAAAGGATGCCTTCATGGCGGGGTAAAGCCACGACCATACACGTTACAGCCGGCTGGTGTTGACAGGGGGTGCACCCCCCCCCCACACACACACACACAGAACGTGAAGAAGAAGGAAATTGAAATGACTGGACAAGTTGAAAACAAACAGTACGACGAACAGATAGAGAGAGCAGACAGACATACATACAAATAGACAGAACAGAACAGATACAGAGAGCAGACAGACAGACATACAAATAGACAGAACAGAACAGACAGACAGACAAACAGACAGACAGACAAATAGACAGAACAGACAGACAGACAGACATACATACAAATAGACAGAACAGACAGACAGACAGAACAAAACAGAACAGACAGACAGACAGAACAAAAGTCTGAAATAATAAAAACGTCAACAGTGATGATCAAAACCAATAACTGGACCTGAAACACGGACAAGATCTCACAAATTAAAACTAAACGATCAGGTCACCAGTATCCAGTTTCAGTCAGGCAAACGACAGTAGGAGACACACACACACACACACACACACACACACACACACACACACACACACACAGATAGACACACACACACACAGATAGACACACACACACAGACACACACACACACACACACACACACACACACACACACACACACACACACACACACACACACACACACACACACACGCAGGCAAGAGATCTAAAATGATAAAACCTTTCATCAACATTTAAACACGGAAGTACAAGCCAAATTGAAAAACCTCACTGTAAATGGTCATGTCCGTGGTATGTCTAGGTCCAGGTGTGGTACTGGTATGTCAGGGTCCAGGTGTGGTACTGGTATGTCAGGGTCCAGGTGTGGTACTGGTATGTCAGGGTCCAGGTGTGGTACTGGTATGTCGGGGTCCAGGTGTGGTACTGGTATGTCGGTCCAGGTGTGGTACTGGTATTCAGGTCAGTGTGGTACTGGTATGTCGGGTCCATGTGGTACTGGTATGTCAGGTGTGGTACTGGTATGTCAGGGTCCAGGTGTGGTACTGGTATGTCAGGGTCCAGGTGTGGTACTGGTATGTCAGGTCCAGGTGTGGTACTGGTATGTCAGGGTCCAGGTGTGGTACTGGTATGTCAGGGTCAGGTGTGGTACTGGTATGTCTGGGTCCAGGTGTGGTACTGGTATGTCAGGGTCCAGGTGTGGTACTGGTATGTCAGGGTCCAGGTGTATGTACTGGGTAATGGTCAGGGTCCAGGTGGTACTGGTATGTCTGGTCCAGTGTGGTAATGGTATGTCTGGGTGGGGTTGAACATGGACTATGAGTTTGGCTGTTGTTCAGTAGGATGTTGGGCTGTTTTCAGTAGGATTCATGGTGTGTTTACATGTCTAGGGAGTGTTCAGTAGATGTTGTGGTTTCAGTAGGGATGTTGTGATGTTTCAGTAGGATGTTTGTGATGTTGGATACAGTAGGATGTTGTGATGTTTCAGTAGGATGTTGTTCGATGGGTGTTTCAGTAATGGATGTAGTTGATCTAGGTGTTGTGGTAGGGATGTTGTTACATAGGATGTTTTTCAGTAGGAGTTGGGTGTTTCAGTAGGGATGTTGGATTTTCAGTAGGATGTTGGGGTTTCAGTGGGATGTTGTGATGTTCAGTAGGGATGTTGTGGTGTTACATAGGGATGTTGGTGTGTTTCAGTAGGGATTGTGATGTTCAGTAGGGATGTTGTGGTGTTTCAGTAGGGATGTTGTGTGTTTCATAGGTATGTGTGTTACAGTAGGATGTTGTGATGTTTCAGTAGGGATGTTGTGGTGTTTACAGTAGGGATGTTGTGTGTTACAGTAGGGATGTTGTTGTTACAGTAGGGATGTTGTGGTGTTTACAGTAGGGATGTTGTGATGTTCAGTAGGATGTTGTGATTTTCAGTAGGGATGTTGTGTGTTTACAGTAGGGAGTTGTGTGTTACATAGGGATGTTGGGTTACAGTAGGGATGTTGTGTGTTTCAGTAGGGATGTTGTGATTTCAGTAGGGATGTTGTGATGTTCAGTAGGGATGTTGGTGTGTTTCAGTAGGGATGTTGGTGTGTTACAGTAGGGATGTTGTGGTGTTACAGTAGGGATGTTGTGATGTTTCAGAGGGATGTTGTGTGTTCAGTGGGATGTTGTGATGTTTCAGTAGGGATGTTGTGTGTACAATAGGGATGTTGTGATGTTTCAGTAGGGTTGTGATGTTTCAGTAGGATGTTGTGGTGTTTAGTAGGGATGTTGTGATGTTTAGTAGGGATGTTGTGGTGTTACAATAGGGATGTTGGTGTGTTACAGTAGGATGTTGTGATGTTCAGTAGGGATGTTGTGATGTTTCAGTAGGGATGTTGTGATGTTTCAGTAGGGATGTTGGATGTGTTACAGTAGGGATGTTGGG
>JAPXFY010000015.1:1752202-1757202 GCA_030674185.1 Monoplex corrugatus
AGGGGGGTAGAGGACAACATATCATTTTATGTGAAACTTTGTTAGGTAATACGTGAGAAAGTTTGAAGAGTTCATTTGTGTAAGTGGATATTGTTTCTTGTGACTTTATTGTTCTTGCTCTCTTGGGGAAATGGATGTCAGACCGAATTTTAAGTTCCTTATCAGCATAATTAGCTACTGCATTTGCTCTAACTATATATTTAGCAGTTGATAACTTCCTCCAATCTTCCAAGGGAAGGATGCCAGCTGTTTTATATACTTCTTGTGTTTTTGTATACACCGGTACCCCAAGAGCACATTTAATAGCTTTACTATCTAAGCTTTGAAGTTTTTTCAAATAGCATTTTGGAGCTAAAAAATAGACCTCTTGGCCATAAGCCAACTTAGATCTGACTAGAGCTGTGACAAGATGTAACAACGTTTTAGTGTCCTGTCCTCAGGACTGTTTACTAATAATCTTTATTAAATTATAGCTTCATAGCTTTCCATAACAAGGCCTTAATATGTTCTTTCCACTGTAAACTAGAAGTCAATTGTACTCCCAGAAATTTCACGTGAGTAGTATATTTCAGTTCCTCATCACCAATTTTAAACAACGGTACTTCTTTCGGACTGAGACCATTATTAAAAAGCATCATGTGTGTTTTTTCATTGGATATTTCCAGACCGTTAACTGTCAAGTAAGTGGAAATATTATTAATTTCATGTTGATAGACCTTTTTAATGTATTTTAATTCTCTCAAGGAAGTCTTCCTTTTTAACGAAACATTCATCCAGATCGCTATATCATCAGCGTACTGAGCAACGTTTACATTGTTTGAGACTTGAGTTGGTAGGTCATAGATCAAAATATTAAATAATAGAGGAGATATTACGGAACCCTGAGGAATTCCCATGTTTACAAATCGTTTTTCAGAGTATGTATTACCTATTTTAGCGACTATACTTCGTCACTTATAAATGTTTTGATAAAATTATAAAGATTGCCATTGAGACCAATATGTTTTAATTTCAACAAAAGTCTCGCATGCCACCTTTTTGTGTTTGTGTGTGTGTGTGTGTGTGTTTTTTTTTTTTTTTATTATTTTGTTTTTTGTTGTTGCTGCTGTTGTTGTTTGTTCTTGGTTGGTCAAACAGTTGTCCAGATAACTAAGATATCTAGGTATGGCGTATTATCAAACAGTTGTCCAGATAACTAAGATATCTAGGTATGGTGTACACTCAAACAGTTGTCCAGATAACCAAGATATCTAGGTATGGTGTACACTCAAACAGTTGTCCAGATAACTAAATATCTAGTATGGTGTATTATCAAACAGTGTCCAGATAACAAAGATATCTAGTATGGTGTATATCAAACAGTTGTCCAGATAACCAAGATATCTAGGTATGGTGTACACTCAAACAGTTTCCAGATAACCAAGATAGCTAGGTATGGTGTACACTCAAACAGTTGTCAGATAACTAAGATATCTAGTATGTGTACACTCAAACAGTTGTCCAGATAACTAAGATATCTAGGTATGGTGTACACTCAAACAGTTGTCAATAACTAAATATCTAGGTATGGTGTACACTCAAACAGTTGTCAGATAACTAAGATATCTAGTATGGTGTACACTCAAACAGTTGTCCAGATAACCAAGATATCTATGTATGGTGTACACTCAAACAATTGTCCAGATAACCAAGATATCTAGGTATGGTGTATTATCAAACAGTTGTCCAGATAACAAAGATATCTAGGTATGGTGTACACTCAAACAGTTGTCCAGATAACCAAGATAGCTAGTATGGTGTACACTCAAACAGTTGTCCAATAACCAAGATATCTATGTATGGTGTACACTCAAACAGTTGTCCAGATAACCAAGATAGCTAGTATGGTGTATTATCAAACAGTTGTCCAGATAACCAAGATATCTATGTATGGTGTACACTCAAACAATTGTCCAGATAACTAAGATATCTGAGTGCGGAGTACCTCAGATTTGTAGAAATTTAAGATTGCTGATATGGCGCGCATATGGACCTGCCTGAGTATCATGATCATTTCAAACAAATTACACATTCCCGTGGAGACTAAATGATATTGACAGTTTCAACAATTCCATTATATCTTGTGAATCGATAACATTGTTTGGATTGTGTTTGTTTGCTTTGTTGTGTTTGTAAAATGAGAACAGTGCATTGTGGGTTCTTTTCACTTTTCCTTTCTTCTGACTTTAAAGTGAGAGAGAGAGAGAGAGAGTGTGTGTGTGGTGTGTGTGTGTGTGTGTGTGTTGTGTGTGGTGTGTGTGTATGTGTGTGTGTGTGTGCATGTGCGTGTGCATGTGTGTGTGCATGTGTGTGTGTGCGCATGTGTATGTGTGTACATGTGTGTGCATGTGTGTGTGCGTGCGCGTGTGTGTGTGTTCTCTCTAGCTCTCCCGTTCACTCGCACTTGTGTTTGTGTCCACGTCTCAATGCGTGACCATTTCGTATGCATATAAAATGCACGTGCATTCGTATATCAGTGCGTGTGCATGTATGTGTGTGTGCGCGCGTGCGTACATATTTCTGTGTGTGCACGCACGTGCAGCCATGCATCAATGCGAAAGTGTTATAGGGGGGAGGGAGGGGGGAAGGGAGCTAGAACTTTTTCTATGGGGAAAATGGATGTGACACCTAAAGGGACCGTTCCTCGTGGATTCAGACCTGAAATCAATGGACACCACACGCAGGTCATGGACCGCTGGGACCCCGATGTCCCCAGAGAGCAGAGCCAGTGGTTCCATGACATGACATGCCCCGCCCTGACAAGGTCTGTAACGACCTCCCTGATTGGTTCATTCTTGGCCACGTGGCCATGTGTCCTGGCTGGCCGTGGCCTTAAGGCGTCTCCTGTTTCGTCGTGTCAGCATGGCGGGTAATTGCTGTTCAGGTTGACATAAAGACAAACACCAAGCCAATCTTCAAATCTGTCTTTTTCCCCATCAAAAATCAACTGGCCAAACGAGGGGAAAGAATGGCGACAGGGTGAGATGAATTACCGCCCCTAGTGTTAAAATGTCTGCTTAACACGATTGTGGCGCGACCGGGATCTTGTGAATCAGTTTTACTCAAAAAAATATACTTGTGTATTTTTCGTTCCTCACGTGTGTGTGTGTGTGTGTGTGTGTGTGTGTGGTGTGTGTGTGTGTGTGTGTGTGTGTGGTGTTTGTGTATATGTGTTGTGTGCGTGTGTGTGTGTGTGTGTGTGTGTGTGTATGTGTGTGTGTCTGTGTGAGTAGGTGAGTGTGTGTGTGTGTGTGTGTGTGGTGTGTGTGTGTGTGTGTGTGTGTGTGTGTGTGTGTGTTTGTGGTGTTTTGTGTCGTGTTTTGTTATGTGTGTGTGTGTGTGTGTGGTGTATGTGTGTGTGAGTCTGTGTGTGTGTGTGTGTGTGTGTGTGTGTGTGTGTGTGTGTGAGTCTGTGTGTGTGTGTGTGTGTGTGTGTGTGTGTGTGTGTGTGTGTATGTGTCTGTGTGTGTGTGTGTACTTTTCAATCTCAAAGTTGTGGTAACAAAATCACATTTCCAGATGAAAAATATTATTTTACCTCAGGCATGGTGTCATCAAGGAAAAACAGTCTTTGACAACACGTAAATGCCGGTTGTATATTTTTGAAACAAATGTTTTGGAAAAGTAAACTATCTATTCACAGCTTCCTTGTTTATATTTGCCTGCAGATATTAAAAACGTGAAATTATGTTAGGAAGATGGAAACAGACAAAAGAATATATACGTGTTGTCCTGTCAGTGTCTTTAACACAACGTTTTATCTCGATTTGAAATGTCTTCATTTCAGTCACAATAAACTCAAATCTTTTCCCGCAAAAATATCTTTCTGTTAAATCAATATTATCTCTGTATATTTTCATACATGCTGGAAAAAATCAAAGTGAAATTAGAAAATGATGAAAGGACATGTAATAAAACTGTGATTCAGATCTGTTTTCTGTGTATATTGTCGCACTGCAGGAACAGAATTCAAGTAAAATTAGTAACAACAGAAAAGACATTCAAAGACATTTGATGAAATTATGATTCAGTTTTCGTATCTCAAAACAGTTTCACATATCGAGTTCTTGTATAGAAATCCATTTAAAATAAATAATAACAACAACAACAGCGTTCACAATGATGACACGGTAGATGACAGACATGATTGTTACAATATGACAGTGATGATTGGTACAATATGACAGTGATGATTGGTACAATATGACAGTGATGATTGGTACAATATGACAGTGATGATTGGTACAATATGACAGTGATGATTGGTACAGTATGACAGTGATGATTGGTACAATATGACAGTGATGATTGGTATAATATGACAGTGATGATTGGTACAATATGAAAATGATGATTGGTACAATATGACAGTGATGATTGGTACAATATGACAATGATGATTGGTACAATATGACAGTGATGATTGGTACAGTATGACAGTGATGATTGGTACAATATGACAGTGATGATTGGTATAATATGACAGTGATGATTGGTACAATATGACAATGATGATTGGTACAATATGACAGTGATGATTGGTACAATATGACAGTGATGACTGGTACAATATGACAGTGATGATTGGTATAATATGACAGTGATGATTGGTACAATATGACAATGATGATTGGTACAATATGACAGTGATGCTTGGTACAATATGACAGTGATGATTGGTACAATATGACAGTGATGATTGGTACAATATGACAATGATGATTGGTACAATATGACAGTGATGATTGGTACAATATGACAGTGATGATTGGTACAGTATGACAGTGATGATTGGTACAATATGACAGTGATGATTGGTACAATATGACAACGATGACTGGTACAGTATGACAGTGATGATTGGTACAATATGACAATGATGATTGGTACAATATGACAACGATGATTGGTACAATATGACAACGATGACTGGTACAATATGACAACGATGACTGGTACAA
>JAPXFY010000015.1:1772202-1779702 GCA_030674185.1 Monoplex corrugatus
TAATAATGCTAACAGCAATGATTACAATAATGATGATAATGATAATGGTAATAATGATAATAATGCTAACAGCAATGATTACAATAATGATGATAAAATGAGAACGATAATGGTTAATAATGATATTGATAATTATCATCATCGTCATTATAATCATGATGGGGATCATCGTCGTCGTCGCTGTCGTCGTCATCGTTGTCATCATCGTCGTGATGATTAGCATTCATGATGATGATGATGAAGAAGAAGAAGAAGAAGGAAAGAAGAAGAAGAAGAAGAAGATGATGATGATGATGAAGAAGAAGAAGATGATGATGATGAAGAAGAAGAAGAAGAAGAAGAAAAAAAGAAGAAGAAGAAGAAGAAGAAGAAGAACACACTAAAACAGGATGGGACAGGGTCAGTATAACACAGTTAATGTAAACCAATGGATTTAACCAAAAGTTAGGCTTTTAGTTAAAAGAGGAAAGATTAAGCAAATGTTGATATATAAGTCAAATCAAAACGCACACTCTCATCATTCCCTCATTCAGTCGCTATGACGAACAAAAAGTGAACGGTACGAAGCACGTTTGTAGTGAGAATGGGGGGTCAGATGGGGGGTAGGGGGCAACAGGGGGGGACAACGTTGAGGGTTAACTCAGTGCTGGACTTAAAGGTCTGTCTTTAAGATAGACTTGAAGGAAGACAGACTATGTGACTGTCACACACACAGAGGGTTAACTCAGTGCTGGACATAAAGGTCTGTCTTTAAGATAGACTTGAAGGAAGACAGACTATGTGACTCACACAGACAGAGGGTTAACTCAGTTCTGGACATAAAGGTCTGTCTTTAAGATAAACGTGAAGGAAGACAGACTATGTGACTCACACAGACAGAGGGTTAACTCAGTGCTGGACATAAAGGTCTGTCTTTAAGATAAACGTGAAGGAAGACAGACTATGTGACTGTCACACACATAGAGGGTTAACTCAGTTCTGGACATAAAGGTCTGTCTTTAAGATAAACTTGAAGGAAGACAGACTATGTGACTCACACACACAGAGGGTTAACTCAGTGCTGGACATGAAGGTCTGTCTTTAAGATAAACTTGAAGGAAGACAGACTATGTGACTCACACACACAGAGGGTTAACTCAGTGCTGGACATGAAGGTCTGTCTTTAAGATAAACTTGAAGGAAGACAGACTATGTGACTCACACAGACAGAGGGTTAACTCAGTTCTGGACATAAAGGTCTGTCTTTAAGATAAACTTGAAGGAAGACAGACTATGTGACTGTCAAACACACAGAGGGTTAACTCAGTGCTGGACATGAAGGTCTGTCTTTAAGATAAACGTGAAGGAAGACAGACTATGTGACTCACACAGACAGAGGGGAAACTCAATGCTGGACTTAAAGATCTGTCTTTAAGATAAACTTGAAGGAAGACAGACTATGTGACTGTCACACACATAGAGGGTTAACTCAGTGCTGGACATGAAGGTCTGTCTTTAAGTTAAACTTGAAGGAAGACAGACTATGTGACTCACACAGACAGAGGGTTAACTCAGTGCTGGACATGAAGGTCTGTCTTTAAGATAAACTTGAAGGAAGACAGACTATGTGACTGTCACAAGACAGGGACACACACAGAGGGGGAACTCAGTGCTGGACACAAAGGTCTGTCTTTAAGTTAGACTTGAAGGAAGACAGACTATGTGACTGTCAAACGGGGGAAGATCGTTTCCAGTTGTATGGACCAGACACATATAATGATCAGCTACCGGCTGTGGAACTTCTGTATCGAATAATTTGTAAATATGCACAACCCCCAGCGCCTTTCTCTTCTTCCATTTTACTCTTGGCCTTTTCTTTGCTTGTTTGCGCAGGTTAAGGATGTATGTCATGATCGCTTTGGATCTTATCTGTCATATCGTATCAGTGACGTCAGTGCATTTGGAATGTATTCCGAGCACGGAGATGTTGTCTTGAAAAACTAATACTGACATTCAAACCATTCATTCTTGTGTGTGTGTGTGTGTGTGTGTGTGTTGTGTGTGTGTGTGTGTGTGGTGTGTGTGTGTGGTGTTGTGTGTGTGTGTGTTGTGTGTTGTGTTGTGTGTGTGTGTGTTGTGTGTGTGTGTGTGGTGTGTAGTGTGTGTGTGTGTGTGTATGTAGTGTGTGTGTGTGTGTGTGTGTGTATGTGTGTGTGTGTGTGTGTGTATGTAGTGTGTGTGGGTGTGTGTGTGTGTGTATGTAGTGTGTGTGTATGTGTGTGTATGTAGTGTGTGTGTTGTGTGTGTGGTGCGTGTGTGTGTGTTGTGTGTGTGTGTGTGTGTGTGTGTGTGTGTGTGTGTGTGTGTGTGTGTGGTGTGTGTGTGGTGTGTGTGTGTGTATGGTGTGTGTGTGTGTGGTGTGTGTGTGTGTGTGTGTGTGTGTGTGTGTGTGTTTGTTGTGTTTGTGTGTGTGTGTGTGTGTATACGAGTTTGTGAGGTTTTGTGTTCTTTTTCGGTACGGGTTTGTGAGTATATATGTGTTGATATGGCATATTTACGCTTCAGAGTACCTTGGTTTGTCACAAGGCGTCTGCAGGCCTGGTACCTCTGACTTCAGTTCTCTAGGTTTTCTGTAGGGGTTACCCACCATTAGATTACAACCAAAACAACAATCCTGTGAGGACAGAGGGTGTGGACATAATACAGGGTGCTGTGTAAATACAGGATGATTTGTAGGTGTGGACATAATACAGGGTGCTTTGTAAATACAGGATGATTTGTAGGTGTGGACATAATACAGGTGCTGTGTAAATACAGGATGATTTGTAGGTATGGACATAATACAGGGTGCTTTGTAAATACAGGATGATTTGTAGGTGTGGACATAATACAGGGTGCTTTGTAAATACAGGATGATTTGTAGGTGTGGACATAATACAGGGTGCTGTGTAAATACAGGGTGATTTGTAGGTGTGGACATAATACAGGGTGCTGTGTAAATACAGGATGATTTGTAGGTGTGGACATAATACAGGGTGCTTTGTAAATACAGGATGATTTGTAGGTGTGGACATAATACAGGGTGCTGTGTAAATACAGGATGATTTGT
This sequence comes from Monoplex corrugatus, assembly GCA_030674185.1. Lineage (NCBI taxonomy): Eukaryota > Metazoa > Mollusca > Gastropoda > Littorinimorpha > Ranellidae > Monoplex > Monoplex corrugatus. The sequence goes on from JAPXFY010000015.1 coordinate 1,775,291, forward strand.
AGGTGTGGACATAATACAGGTGTTTTGTAAATACAGGATGATTTGTAGGTGTGGACATAATACAGGTGTTTTGTAAATACAGGATGATTTGTAGGTGTGGACATAATAAGGTGTTTTGTAAATACAGGATGATTTGTAGGTGTGGACATAATACAGGGTGCTTTGTAAATACAGGATGATTTGTAGGTGTGGACATAATACAGGGTGCTGTGTAAATACAGGATGATTTGTAGGTGTGGACATAATACAGGTGTTTTGTAAATACAGGATGATTTGTAGGTGTGGACATAATACAGGTGTTTTGTAAATACAGGATGATTTGTAGTGGTGGACATAATAAAGGTGTTTTGTAAATACAGGATGATTTGTAGGTGTGGACATAATACAGGTGTTTTGTAAATACAGGATGATTTGTAGGTGTGGACATAATACAGGGTGCTTTGTAAATACAGGATGATTTGTAGGTGTGGACATAATACAGGTGTTTTGTAAATACAGGATGATTTGTAGGTGTGGACATAATACAGGTGTTTTGTAAATACAGGATGATTTGTAGGTGTGGACATAATACAGGTGTTTTGTAAATACAGGATGATTTGTAGGTGTGGACATAATACAGGGTGCTTTGTAAATACAGGATGATTTGTAGGTGTGGACATAATACAGGCTGCTTTGTAAATACAAGATGATTTGTAGGTGTGGACATAATACAGGTGTTTTGTAAAATACAGGATGATTTGTAGGTGTGGACATAATACAGGTGTTTTGTAAATACAGGATGATTTGTAGGTGTGGACATAATACAGGTGCTTTGTAAATACAGGATGATTTGTAGGTGTGGACATAATACAGGGTGCTTTGTAGATACAGGATGATTTGTAGGTGTGGACATAATACAGGATGCTGTGTAAATACAGGATGATTTGTAGGTGTGGACATAATACAGGGTGCTGTGTAAATACAGGATGATTTGTAGGTGTGGACATGATACAGGCTGCTTTGTAAATACAGCATGATTTGTAGGTGTGGACATAATACAGGGTGCTTTGTAGGTGTGGACATAATACAGGGTGCTTTGTAGATACAGGGTGATTTGTAGGTGTCACCTGGTGCCCGGTCCTAACCTCGTCAGCATCCACTCTCACATCCACTGAGGTGACATGTAGCAGTGCACAGTCCTCTTTACCGAGTGACCTTATGGCGTCTTGGATTTTTTTTACGAGTTTGTTCAAGAGGAATTTAACGTACTCGAACAATTCCATATGCTCTCCACTCAAATCTGCCAGCAATTCTCTGGCAGACTCCATAAGCCTGCGCAAAACCCTCTGCACTTGCAAGTGTTGGAAAGGGGAGAGGGGAGAAGAGATCTATGCAACATTAAGAGGGACAGCCAACAGGACAGGTTTTGATTGGCTGTGGGCTGGGATTGAACTCGAGATATCAGATCTTGGGTCCACAGTTGGTCAAGAGAACCAAACAGCCCCTTCACCTACACCTCCAAATAGAGACAGACAGACAGACAGCCAGACTGACAGACAGACAGACAGACAGAGAGAACACAAAAGAAAGAAAGATGGAGAATTAGAGTTTAGTTCTGACTTCTGATGGCTAACTGACGTACAGAACATTGCTCTTCACGGGTCGTACAGGGAGAGAAAGAAATCAAGACATAGAGACAGAGACAGAGAGACAAAGAGAGAGAGAGAGGCAAAGCTAGAGTGTGTATATATATACATATTTGAGAAAGAGAGACAGACAGACAGACAGACAGAGGCAGAGAGACAGACAGAGAAAGACAGAGAGAGAGGCAAAGCTAGAGTGTGTATATGTATACATATTTGAGAAAGAGAGACAGACAGACAGACAGACAGAGGCAAGGAGACAGACAGAGAAAGACAGAGAGAGAGGCAAAGCTAGATTGTGTATATGTGTATATATTTGAGAAAGAGAGACAGACAGACAGACAGACAGAGGCAAGGAGACAGACAGAGAAAGACAGAGAGAGAGGCAAAGCTAGATTGTGTATATGTGTGTATATTTGAGAAAGAGAGACAGACAGATAGACAGACAGAGGCAGAGAGACAGACAGAGAAAGACAGAGAGAGAGGCAAAGCTAGAGTGTGTATATGTGTATATATTTGAGAAAGACAGACAGACAGATAGACAGACAGAGGCAGAGAGACAGACAGAGAAAGACAGAAAGAGAGGCAAAGCTAGAGTGTGTATATGTGTACATGTATATATTTGAGAAAGAGAGGCAGACAGATAGACAGACAGAGACAGACAGAGAAAGACAGAGAGAGAGGCAAAGCTAGAGTATGTATATGTGTTATATATTTGAGAAAGAGAGACAGACAGATAGACAGACAGAGGCAGAGAGACAGATAGAGAAAGAGAGAGAGAGAGAGAGGAAAAGAAAAGAAGAAAAAAGCATTAGCTTATTGGCATCTTGATAATGATAATATCCATGAATTTCTTGGCTCGTGGACAAGGACAAAAACAGCCTTGTATTGTATTGTGTGCATGCTTGTAGTGTGTTGGCTTGTAGTTGTTGCCTGTATTGTATTGTGATGCATGCTTGTAGTGTGTTATTGCCTTGTCTGTATCGTTGTAGTTGTTATTGTGGGTGCATCTGTTGTAGTGCATTGTAGTTGGCTTGTATGCCTTGTCTTGTATCGCTTGTATGTATTTGTGCACTGCTTGTAGTGTGTTGCATCCTTGTCTTGTATCGTCTTGTATTGTGATGCACTGCTTGTATGTGTTGGCTTGTATTGCCTTGTCTTGTATCGCTTGTATTGTATTGTGTGCACTGTTGTAGTGTGTTGCCTTGTCTTGTATTCGTTTGTATTGTATTGTGGTCACTGTTGTAGTGTGTTGGCTTGTATTGCCTTGTCTTGTATCGCCTTGTATTGATTTGTGATCACTGCTTGTAGTGTGTTGGCTTGTATTGCCTTGTCTTGTATCGCTTGTATTGTATTTGATGCACTGCTTGTGTGTGTTGGCTTGTATTGCCTTGTCTTGTATTGCCTTGTATTGTATTGTGGTGCACTGCTTGTAGTGTGTTGGCTTGTATTGCCTTGTCTTGTATTGTGATGCACTGCTTGTACTGTGTTGGTTGTCTTGTATCGTCTTGTTTCGTCTTGTATTGTATTTAGCCCTGATATGGCTCTGCACAGTCGGCTGGACTTTAAGCAACAATAACAACTATGTTGTATTGTATTGGTTTCTATCATATCGTATCGTATCGTGTTGTGTTGTGTGGTGTTGCTTTGTAGTGTAGTGTAGTGTAGTGTAGTGTAATGTAGTGTAGTGTAGTGTGGTGTTGCTTTGTAGTGTAGTGTAGTGTAGTGTAGTGTAGTGTTGTGTTGCTTTGTAGTGTAGTGTAGTGTAGTGTAGTGTAATGTAGTGTAGTGTAGTGTGGTGTTGCTTTGTAGTGCAGTGTAGTGTAGTGTAGTGTAGTTTGTGTTGCTTTGTAGTGCAGTGTAGTGTAGTGTAGTGTAATGTAGTGTAGTGTAGTGTGGTGTAGTGTAATATAGTGTAGTGTAGTGTGTGTGGTGTGGTGTAATGTAGTGTAGTGTAGTGTAATGTAGTGTGGTGTGGTGTAGTGTAGTGTAGTGTAGTGTGGTGTGGTGTAGTGTAGTGTAGTGTAGTGTAGTGTAGGGTAGTGTAGTGTAGTGTAGTGTAGTGTAGTGTAGTGTAGTGTAGTGTAGTGTAGGGTAGTGTAGTGCAGTGTAGTGTAGTGTAGTGTAGTGTAGTGTAGTGTAGTGTAGTGTAGTGTAGTGTAGTGTAGTGTAGTGTAGTGTAGTGTAGTTGTAGTTAGTGTAGTGTAGTGTAGTGTAGTGTAGTGTAGTGTAATGTAGTGTAGTGTAGTGTAATGTAGTGTGGTGTGGTGTAGTGTAGTGTGTGTGTGTAGTGTGTGTGTGTGGTGTGGTGTGGTGTGGTGTGGTGTGGTGTGGTGTGGTGTGTGTGTGGTGTGGTGTGTGTGGTGTGGTTGTAGTGTAGTGTATGTAGTGTACTGTAGTGTAGTGTAGTGTAGTGTAGTGTAGTGTAGTGTGTGTGTTATGTAGTTGTGTGTGTAGTGGTTGTGTAGTGTGTGTGGTGTGGTGTGGTGTGGTGTGTGTTATGTAGTGTAGTGTAGTGTAGTGTGGAGTGTTGTAGTGTTGTGTGTGTGTGTAGTGGTGTAGTGGTGTGAGTGTAGTGTAGTGTAGTGCAGTGAGTGGTGAGTGTGCAGTGCAGTGAGTGGGTGCAGTGGTGCATGAGTGAGTGAGTGAGTGGAGTGCAGTCTGAGTGCAGTAGTGAGTGAGTGCGTGCAGTGAGTGCAGTGCAGTGTGAGTGGGAGTGGGGTGCGTGAGTGTGAGTGGAGTGTACTGTAGTGTATCTGTATTGTATTGTATTGTATTGCATTGCACTGT
>JAPXFY010000015.1:1797202-1817202 GCA_030674185.1 Monoplex corrugatus
GAATTGATTATCTACTGATCACGTCAGTAGCTGGAAAAGGATAGAATTGATTATCTATTGATCACGTCAGTAGCTAGAAAAGGATAGAATTGATTATCTACTGATCACGTCAGTAGCTAGAAAAGGATAGAATTGATTATCTACTGATCACGTCAGTAGCTGGAAAAGGACAGAATTGATTATCTACTGATCACGTCAGTAGCTAGAAAAGGATAGAATTGATTATCTACTGATCACGTCAGTAGCTGGAAAAGGATAGAATTGATTATCTACTGATCACGTCAGTAGCTGGAAAAGGATAGAATTGATTATCTATTGATCACGTCAGTAGCTAGAAAAGGATAGAATTGATTATCTACTGATCACGTCAGTAGCTAGAAAAGGATAGAATTGATTATCTATTGATCACGTCAGTAGCTGGAAAAGGACAGAATTGATTATCTACTGATCACGTCAGTAGCTAGAAAAGGATAGAATTGATTATCTATTGATCACGTCAGTAGCTGGAAAAGGACAGAATTGATTATCTACTGATCACGTCAGTAGCTGGAAAAGGATAGAATTGATTATCTACTGGTCACGTCAGTAGCTGGAAAAGGATAGAATTGATTATCTACTGATCACGTCAGTAGCTGGAAAGGGATAGAATTGATTATCTATTGATCACGTCAGTAGCTAGAAAAGGATAGAATTGATTATCTACTGATCACGTCAGTAGCTAGAAAAGGATAGAATTGATTATCTATTGATCACGTCAGTAGCTGGAAAAGGACAGAATTGATTATCTACTGATCACGTCAGTAGCTAGAAAAGGATAGAATTGATTATCTACTGATCACGTCAGTAGCTGGAAAAGGATAGAATTGATTATCTACTGATCACGTCAGTAGCTGGAAAAGGATAGAATTGATTATCTATTGATCACGTCAGTAGCTAGAAAAGGATAGAATTGATTATCTACTGATCACGTCAGTAGCTAGAAAAGGATAGAATTGATTATCTATTGATCACGTCAGTAGCTAGAAAAGGATAGAATTGATTATCTACTGGTCACGTCAGTAGCTAGAAAAGGATAGAATTGATTATCTATTGATCACGTCAGTAGCTGGAAAAGGATAGAACTGATTATCTATTGATCACGTCAGTAGCTAGAAAAGGATAGAACTGATTATCTATTGATCACGTCAGTAGCTAGAAAAGGATAGAATTGATTATCTACTGATCACGTCAGTAGCTGGAAAAGGATAGAATTGATTATCTATTGATCACGTCAGTAGCTGGAAAAGGATAGAATTGATTATCTATTGATCACGTCAGTAGCTGGAAAAGGATAGAACTGATTATCTACTGGTCACGTCACGTCAGTAGCTGGAAAAGGACAGAACTGATTATCTACTGGTCACGTCACGTCAGTAGCTAGAAAAGGATAGAATTGATTATCTACTGGTCACGTCACGTCAGTAGCTGGAAAAGGACAGAACTGATTATCTACTGGTCACGTCACGTCAGTAGCTAGAAAAGGATAGAATTGATTATCTACTGGTCACGTCACGTCAGTAGCTGGAAAAGGATAGAATTGATTATCTACTGGTCACGTCAGTAGCTAGAAAAGGATAGAATTGATTATCTACTGGTCACGTCACGTCAGTAACTGGAAAAGGATAGAATTGATTATCTACTGGTCACGTCAGTAGCTAGAAAAGGATAGAATTGATTATCTACTGGTCACGTCACGTCAGTAACTGGAAAAGGATAGAATTGATTATCTACTGGTCACGTCAGTAGCTAGAAAAGGATAGAATTGATTATCTACTGGTCACGTCACGTCAGTAGCTGGAAAAGGACAGAATTGATTATCTACTGGTCACGTCACGTCAGTAGCTGGAAAAGGACAGAATTGATTATCTACTGGTCACGTCACGTCAGTAGCTGGAAAAGGATAGAATTGATTATCTACTGGTCACGTCAGTAGCTGGAAAAGGACAGAATTGATTATCTACTGGTCACGTCACGTCAGTAGCTGGAAAAGGGTAGAATTGATTATCTACTGGTCACGTCAGTAGCTGGAAAAGGATAGAATTGATTATCTACTGGTCACGTCACGTCAGTAGCTGGAAAAGGATAGAATTGATTATCTACTGGTCACGTCAGTAGCTGGAAAAGGACAGAATTGATTACTACTATGGTCACGTCACGTCAGTAGCTGGAAAAGGATAGAATTGATTATCTACTGGTCACGTCAGTAGCTGGAAAAGGGTAGAATTGATTATCTACTGGTCACGTCACGTCAGTAGCTGGAAAAGGGTAGAATTGATTATCTACTGGTCACGTCACGTCAGTAGCTGGAAAAGGAACAGAACATATTTTGTTTTCGCAATGCCACAAGTCCACGTTGATAACTGTATATTAAAAAAAGAAAACAATGGTAATAATGATGATTATAATGATGATGATGATAATGATGTCTTATTTTAGAGATAATACAGTAATCAGTAATCCACGTTTTGCAGCAGAGGGAGAACAAACACAGAAAACAACAGACAAAGAAACAACAGACATAAACTGAGACAAAGAGATTCGTCATGCCATGTTCAAACAGAGTGTGCACCGACAAACTTGGAACAGAGGGGGGGGGGGGGATGTTACTGTGTTTTTCGAGAGAGTATGGTAATTCATTTGACGGACAACATCCCCCAAAACAGCCACCCGTTGTTTGAAACACAAGAAACAGGATTCTTTACCATGCTTCTCTCCTGGCCATTTGACGCAAACCCGTTACATATCCACTGATAAATTGTGAGCCACACGTTAAATAGTGAGTTCACTTTTTGTGAGCAGTGCATCAGACTGTAAGTTTACAATTTGTGAGCATTCATCAAGCTGTGAGTTTACACATTGTCATACATCAAGCTGTGAATTTATACATTGTAATGCATCAATGTGTGAGTTTACACATTGTAACATCAATGTGTGAGTTTACACATTGTAACATCAATGTGTGAGTTTACACATTGTAACATCAATGTGTGAGTTTACATATTGTAATACATCAATGTGTGAGTTTACACACTGTAACACATCAATGTGTGAGTTTACACACTGTAACACATCAATGTGTGAGTTTTACACATTGTAATACATCAGTGTGTGAGTTTACACATTGTAATACATCAATGTGTGAGTTTACATATTGTAACATCAATATGTGAGTTTACATATTGAGAGTAATGTATAAGTCTGTGGGTTTACACAGTGTGAGTAATAATCAATCAATGAGTGTACTCATAGTGAGCAATGGATCAGATAATATACCACATGTTGTGAGCGATACATGGGTCAGTGAGTTCACAATCTGTATTACATCGTGAGCAATAGGTCAGATAATATGCTACATGTTGTGAGCAATAGGTCAGATAATATACCACATGTTGTGAGCAATAGGTCAGATAATATACCACATGTTGTGAGCAATAGGTCAGATAATATACCACATGTTGTGAGCAATAGGTCAGATAATATACCACATGTTGTGAGCAATAGGTCAGATAATATACCACATGTTGTGAGCAATAGGTCAGATAATATACCACATGTTGTGAGCGATACATGGGTCAGTGAGTTCACACAATGTGACCAGCACATCAGACGGTGATTGTACAGACGGTGATTGTACAGACGGTGATTGTACAGACGGTGATTGTACAGACGGTGATTGTACAGACGGTGATTGTACAGACGGTGATTGTACAGACGGTGATTGTACAGACGGTGATTGTACAGACGGTGATTGTACAGACGGTGATTGTACAGACGGTGATTGTGATTGTACAGACGGTGATTGTACAGACGGTGATTGTACAGACGACAAAGTTTCATGCTGTACTTTTACCAGTTAGACCACAGTTGATGATGACCTGAACCAAAGAAAGCACACAGGGCTGACATCACTTCACTTCTTGGCATCGGAGAACAAAAAGTCAGTCACTAATTAACTCTCAAACAACATGAAGGAAGTCGGCGGCCATTTCCTCCGCCTGCTTTGATCAACATAAATCCGTGGAAAAGGGAGGCATCATTATCTTACCGTCCAGGGAAGATCATCACCCGATAATTCATTACGGCACAACGGTTTGGACAGCTTTTGACCTTCCAATGGAATTCCAGGAATGGTCTATTTCAGATAGTTCATTACGGCCAGGCAGTTTGAAAACAGCTTTTTTTGTCCTTAGTTCTGATGACGCCAAGAGTGTATTTCACATAGTTCATTACAGCAAGACCGTTTGGAAAGCTGTCGTCTGCCATTTGGTATTGCCACGGAGAGTCTATGGGTCTCTATTTTTGTGATACACTTTACTGCAGGAGAACTCTTGACTGTTTTCAGATCTCTTCTTTGATGGTTTAAACTTTCCTCTGTCATGTTTGGGCAAGGTGTTTTTGGATGTTGTTCAGTTCACTTTCAGAAAGACACAAGAATGAACCAGAACACGTATTTAATACAACAAAACACAAGTGCAAGTTTTCGGTCAACCAGTCTTTGTCCAACGTATGCACAAGTCAGCAAACAATGAATACACAACACTTAGTCAGAAGAAAACAATAGGCTTTCTTGCCGTTTTATTGAACAAGAGAAAATGATGGGTATGAATTCTGTTAACCAGGCAGCAGGGGAGACAAATGCTTTCTATGTTAAAGTGGTTATGCCACATCATGATTGTTTTATCATAAGGAGGGCTGGGCCGAGTTCTTGGAAATCAACAAACTATAATGTACTGTTTGAGCGTCCTGTCTTGCTACACAGAATGTAGACATATGATGGAATGAATGGTAAAATATGAATGTGAGAGATGAATGGTAAAATAGGAATGTGAGAGATGAATGGTAAAATAGGAATGTGAGAGATGAATGGTAAAATATGAATGTGAGAGATGAATGGTAAAATAGGAATGTGAGAGATGAATGGTAAAATAGGAATGTGAGAGATGAATGGTAAAATAGGAATGTGAGAGATGAATGGTAAAATAGGAATGTGAGAGATACGACTGACGTAAATGTACAGTGCTAAGTGCAACGAATCCATTCTGACTTTGGAAAAAGGGGACACCCTAAACCAACAGCCAAGGGGCTGAAGGGAAAACCAGACTACCCATAGGACTGAAGGGAAAACCAGACTACCCACAGGATTGAAGGGAAAACCAGACTACCCACATGACTGAAGGGAAAACCAGACTACCCACATGACTGAAGGGAAAACCAGACTACCCACAGGACTGAAGGGAAAACCAGACTACCCACATGACTGAAGGGAAAACCAGACTACCCAGAGGGCTGAAGGGAAAACCAGACTACCCACAGGACTGAAGGGAAAACCAGACTACCCACAGGACTGAAGGGAAAACCAGACTACCCACATGACTGAAGGGAAAACCAGACTACCAAGAGGGATGAAGGGAAAACCAGACTACCCAGAGAGCTGAAGGGAAAACCAGACTACCCAGAGGGCTGAAGGGAAAACCAGACTACCCAGAGGAAAAGGGAAAACCAGACTACCCAGAGAGCTGAAGGGAAAACCAGACTACCCAGAGGAAAAGGGAAAACCAGACTACCCACAGGACTGAAGGGAAAACCAGACAACCCAGAGGACTGAAGGGAAAATCAGACTACCCAGAGGAAAAAAATCCTCAGTCAGACGTGGCTGAGTCTGTCTCGTAGAGAAGGAATTGAAACAGATGAAAAGTTTAAGGACATATGTACGCCACAAGACCTCATTGGTTTAAGGACATATGTACGCCACAAGACCTCATTGGTTTAAGGACATATGTACGCCACAAGACTTCACTGGTTTAAGGACATATGTACGCCACAAGACTTCATTGATTTAAGGACATATGTACGCCACAAGACTTCACTGGTTTAAGGACATATGTACGCCACAAGACTTCATTGATTTAAGGACATATGTACGCCACAAGACCTCATTGGAGGGGAGGGAGAGGAGGAACAGGCAAAGAAGAATGCTATGGTCAGCATCAGTAGGATAAGGTATTAAATGGTAGAATGAAAGTATGTCATTTGTCAGAGTTAATGTAAACCATGCATGGACACACACACACACACATACACGCACACATACAAACACACACACATACACACACACACACACACACACACACACACACACACACACACACACACACACACACACACACACACACACACACACACACGAGCATCATGCTTAAACAAGATCGCTTGCAAATTCATGGAGACTTTACTACAAATTGTAAATATATGCAGGGACAATTGAATCACTACCTATACATTTGAAGACATATACACAGGTTCAGGTTCATATTGCTAATAGCCCAGCCGACCACTAGAGCCATATCAGGGCTAACACCATGTCAAAACGACGACCAAGTAGACACATACACACGCCCATATACAGGGACACATGCATGCACATAAACCAATCATGGCCATATAAAGAAATACGAATATATTGGCATGTGTGAGGAAAACATTTGTGACCACCCACCACGAAATCAGTCTTAACTCGCAGTCAGTCGAACAGCAGTAGGAGCTGAAAAGGTGACTGAGGGTCTGTCTGGGGTGTTTTGACTTTTTCTCAAAATTGATTTCTGTAGACTATAATCTATCCCCCACAGAATTTTTTTCTTGAAAAATATTATTAATCAATTTAAAATGGTATTTTAATGCACTGATCGCAGCAGAAAGAACGCAATTTCCTACCAAAAGTACCTATTTTCGTCTCTTATTATGAACCGTAACCTGTACAGTACCCGCACATGTAATATACTGATGGAAAGCTCTTTGGTGCACCTTTCAAATAATGAAAGAAAAATTGTAAACAAACTGGGTCAAAGTCACCAACTAAAGAAATTTAAGGAAAATGTGTAAGAGAGCACACAAAAACTTCAGAGGCCGTTTTCTCAAAATGGCCGTCATACAACTTAATGACTTTAAACATACATAACTTCTACAATTTTTTTTTTTTGAGTACAAGCTTTATTCAAATACCAAAATAATCAGCAGAATGTACACTTTCAAGTGATATATATATCTCAAAATGCCCCAAAAAGCTAGTTAAGACTGATTTCGTGGTGGGAGGTCACATTTAAACAAAATAAGTGTACCGCAATCTGTGACATATGTCGTTATGGTTTGTTGTTAAGACCACGTGGCCTGCTTGGTCCAAGTTTGTCTATGAGACGGGAGTCCCTGTCCTTCCTGTCTATGGTGCTGTTAGTGAATAGAAGCCACAGACCTTTCACACGGATGTCACAGTGGAGTGGTCTGGCGGATTGAAATGATTTGAGACAGTTCTGTGTCTTTGATGTTTCCACGTGTTGGAACGTTCACTGTCACTGTGATACACATTTCTTCTGGGTTTCGTGAACAACTCGTTCACACTGTTAGAATTATAACATGCGATATGGAATTTCAGTATAATCATTTTTTTAAGAATTATAACATGCGATATGGAAGTACATTATAATCATTTCTTTTAGAATTATAACATGCGATATGGAACTACAGTATAATCATTTCTTTCAGAATTATAACATGCGATATGGAACTACATTATAATCATTTCTTTTAGAATTATAACATGCGATATGGAACTACATTATAATCATTTCTTTTAGAATTATAACATGCGATGTGGAACTACAGTATAATCATTTCTTTTAGAATTATAACATGCGATATGGAACTACAGTATAATCATTTCTTTTAGAATTATAACATGCGATGTTGAACTACATTATAATCATTTCTTTTAGAATTATAACATGCGATGTTGAACTACAGTATAATCATTTCTTTTAGAATTATAACATGCGATGTTGAACTACATTATAATCATTTCTTTTAGAATTATAACATGCGATGTTGAACTACAGTATAATCATTTCTTTTAGAATTATAACATGCGATGTTGAACTACATTATATCATTTCTTTTAGAATTATAACATGCGATGTTGAACTACATTATAATCATTTCTTTTAGAATTATAACATGCGATGTTGAACTACAGTATAATATTTCTTTTAGAATTATAACATGCGATGTTGAACTACATTATAATTATTTCTTTTAGAATTATAACATGCAATATGGAACTACATTATAATCATTTCTTTGTACCGAGAAGCAAAACTAAAGTTACGTGTTGAAAATGAAAGTCAATTTTGACAATTAGTTACTATGATTTATCATATATCTTTTTTTGTTTTGTTTTGTTTTGTTTTGTTTGGTTGTGTGCGTGTGTGTATATATGTGTGTGTTGTATGTGTGTGTGTGTGTGTGTGTGTGTGTGTGTGTTGTGTGTGTGTATGTGTGTGTGTGTGTGTGTGTGTATGTGTGTGTGTGTGTGTGTGTGTGTGTGGTGGTGTGTGTGTGTGTGTTCGTTCGTTTCTTGATTTAACGTCTTTTCACTATAGGTGTGTGTGTGCGTGTGTGTGTATGTGTGTTGTGTGTGTGTGTGTGTATGTGTGCGTGTGTGTGTGTGTGTGTGTGTGTGTGTGTGTGTGTTGTGTATTTATTTTGTTTAGCTTTTTGTACAATGTTATTCTCCAGACATACATGTATTTGGACTCATTGTGTATCACACACAATCAGACTTTATAGTGGAGCACACAGAACTCAAGCTGTTAGGTCAGCTGACTACACTGCACTATGTTGTTGGTTGGTTGGTTGGTTGGTTGGTTGGTTGGTTGGTTTTGTTTTAAACTTTGTTTCAAGTGTTGTTTCTGAGCAAATGACTTGAATTCTTTTTCAATATAATTCTCAACTCATCACAATGTTGCTGCTGACTATTTTTGTTTTCTATGCATGCAGAAAGATGATGGATAGTTCATGTTTATTTCATCCATCCTCTCCGTCAACTGTCCATGCTGACCCATTTCCCAATATACCCAATCCATGCTGACCCATTTCCAGACATACCCAATCCATGCTGACCCATTTCGAGACATACCCAATCCATGCTGATCCATTTTCCGACACACCCAATCCATGCTGACCCATTTCCAGACATACCCAATCCATGCTGACCCATTTCGAGACATACCCAATCCATGCTGATCCATTTTCCGACACACCCAATCCATGCTGACCCATTTCCCAATATACCCAATCCATGCTGACCCATTTCCCGACACACCCAATCCATGCTGACCCATTTCCAGACACACCCAATCCATGCTGACCCATTTCCAGACACACCCAATCCACGCTGACCCATTTCCCCACATACTCAATCCATGCAGACCAATTTCCCGCACATATTCACGGAGACACATGGACACAAAAAGCGCCAAAGGTGGGTGTGACTGAATGCCCCATTTTGTACAAGCCCAGAGTGGAGAGATGGCAGAGGAGCTAGATGAAAGGCCAGAAGGGCAAAGAGCCTGTCTTCATACATATCTCACTGTGATAATAAGACCTTAACCTCCACGTTGCCGTCACTTCCGCAGCGAAAGGTTTTCTGAGTTCCCACTGGTCAATAGCGCGGTATCTGTTTAAAATGGCGGTGGTGCAGCGTGAAGAGTGCTCGAGATTGTGGCTGTCCACAGTCCTTTTACTTTTGCTATTTCACTCGCTGCACTTTTGGACGTGGCTGGAATGTCCCCCTGGGTTTTTTTTGGGTTTTTTTTTTTTTTTTCTCTCTATCAAGTCCTTTTAGTTGGTTGGAAAGTTGGCGCCGCCATTGCTTTGATGCTAAGGAGGCGACGTCAACTTGTGCCTCTGTCCTCAAATCTCTGCACCCACCTTGTTTGTAGTGTGTGTGTGGGCAGCATACTAACACTCATGTTGAAATATCAGTGTGCTTGGTGTGTGTGGGCAGCATACTAACACTTATGTGTTAAATATCAGTGTGCTTGGTGTGTGGACAGCATACTAACACTCATGTTGAAATATCAGTGTGCTTGGTGTGTGTGGACAGCATACTGACACTCATGTTTAAATATCTGTGTGCTTGGTGTGTGTGGACAGCATACTGACACTCATATCTCAGTGTTGTTGTGTGTGCACAGTAGACTTACACTCATACTTATATATCATTGACGTGGAATGTTCCAGAGGGTTAGGGTACGTTATATATCATTGACGTGGAATGTTCCAGAGGGTTAGGGTACGTTATATATCATTGACGTGGAATGTTCCAGAGGGTAAGGGTACGTTATATATCATTGACGTGGAATGTTCCAGAGGGTAAGGGTACGTTATATATCATTGACGTGGAATGTTCCAGAGGGTAAGGGTACGTTATAATAATAATAATAATTACAATATTTATATAGCGCAAAATCTTGATAAAATCAAATCTAAGCGCTGAAGCAGACACACACGCACGCACGCACACACGCACGCACACACACGCACGCACACACACACAACACACACACACACACACACACACACGCATAGCTATAAATGGGGAGAAAGAATAAAGCAATAAAAGCAAGATAGAAGCAATGGAAAATTATAGAGAACATAGCATATACAATTATATATTATAACCATGTGATTCCCTCCGAGCGGAGACAGGCTGCAGAGGGGGGGGTTGAGTAGGTTAGGATTTTATGCGGAGGAGAAAGGTGAGTTTTGAGAGCGGACTTGAAGGAGAAAAAGTAGGTTGCTGACGGACTGAGAGAGGAAGTTTGTATCAGAGGTGGACCAGAAACAGAGAAGGCTCGAGTGGAATGTTCCATAGTAGTATCATTGACGTGGAAGTTCCAGAGGGTAAGGACGTATATATCATTGACGTGGAATGTTCCAGAGGGTAAGGGTACGTTATATATCATTGACGTGGAATGTTCCAGAGGGTAAGGGTACGTTATATATCATTGACGTGGAATGTTCCAGAGGGTAAGGGTACGTTATATATCATTGACGTGGAATGTTCCAGAGGGTAAGGGTACGTTATATATCATTGACGTGGAATGTTCCAGAGGGTAAGGGTACGTTATATATCATTGACGTGGAATGTTCCAGAGGGTAAGGGTACGTTATATATCATTGACGTGGAATGTTCCAGAGGGTTAAGGGTACGTTATATATCATTGATGAATGTCAGGTTGGACGTTATATATTGACGTGGAATGTTCCAGAGTGTAAGGGGACGTTTGTGTGTTGGGGTACAAGTTGATGATATGGTGTGTATATGTCTAGCAAGTTAGTAAGCATGTTAGTATGTCGCCATACACTCACACTAATATAATCGTACTGTTATGTCTCTAGCGCTCCCTAAAGCTGAAACGTATGTTGATTGGAGTACACTTTAATAAATCAGTGAATTGATAAATAGACAAGTAATTAATTAATTAATTAATTCAATAGATATTATAAAATAAATGAATGAATGAATAAGCGAAGAAACCATGATGATGACGATGATGGTGGGTGGTGTGATGATGATGATGATGGTGGTGGATGTGTGTGGTGGTGGTGTGTGGTGATGGATGATGTGGTGGTGGTGGTGGTGGGGTGGTGGTGTGTGATGATGATGATGATGAGGGTGGTGGTGGTGGTGGTGGTGGTGGTGGTGGTGGTGGTTTTTCTCCCATCGACACAGTTGATCAGTGGGAGTACTATTATTTGTTCTTATGGCCTGGTGTGGGTCTTCATGTGAGATAGGAGACAGACCCTTGAGGCACATGCTGTTCCGCTGGTGTTGTGTGGGAAGGAGTTGTGGGACGTTGGGTTCTATTTCTGCCGGTCCTCTGCTGTTGTATAACATCTGTTGTGTGCTGTTCACATGTGATGGTGACTGCTTACTGTTGTATAACATCTGTTGTGTGCTGTTCACTGTGATGGTGACTGCTTACGTGATAAGCTTTACTGTTGATGTATTAACACTGTTGTGTGCTGTTCGCATGTGATGGTGACTGCTTACTGTTGTATAACTTAGCTGTTGATGAATAACATGTTGTGTGCTGTTCGCATGTGATGGTGACTGCTTACTGTTGTATAACACTGTTGTGTGCTGTTCGCATGTGATGGTGACTGCTTACTGTTGTATAACATCTGTTGTGTGCTGTTCACATGTGATGGTGACTGCTTACTGTTGTATAACAGCTGTTGTGTGCTGTTCACATGTGATGGTGACTGCTTACTGTTGTATAACATGCTGTTGTGTGCTGTTCACATGTGATGGTGACTGGTTACTGTTGTATAACAGCTGTTGTGTGCTGTTCACATGTGATGGTGACTGCTTACTGTTGTATAACAGCTGTTGTGTGCTGTTCACATGTGATGGTGACTGTTACTGTTGTATAACAGCTGTTGTGTGCTGTTCACATGTGATGGTGACTGGTTACTGTTGTATAACACTGTTGTGTGCTGTTCACATGTGATGGTGACTGCTACGTGAAGCTTACTGTGATGTAATAACATCTGTTGTGTGCTGTTCACATGTGATGGTGACTGCTTACTGTTGTATAACAGCTGTTGTGTGCTGTTCACATGTGATGGTGACTGCTTACTGTTGTATAACAGCTGTTGTGTGCTGTTCACATGTGATGGTGACTGTTACTGTTGTATAACAGCTGTTGTGTGCTGTTCACATGTGATGGTGACTGCTTACTGTTGTATAACAGCTGTTGTGTGCTGTTCACATGTGATGGTGACTGCTTACTGTTGTATAACAGCTGTTGTGTGCTGTTCACATGTGATGGTGACTGGTTACTGTTGTAATAACACTGTTGTGTGCTGTTCACATGTGATGGTGACTGGCTTACTGTTGTATAACAGCTGTTGTGTGCTGTTCACATGTGATGGTGACTGGTTACTGTTGTATAACATCTGTTGTGTGCTGTTCACATGTGATGGTGACTGCGTTACTGTTGTATAACAGCTGTTGTGTGCTGTTCACATGTGATGGTGACTGTTACTGTTGATAACAGCTGTTGTTGCTGTTCACATGTGATGGTGACTGGTTACTGTTGTATAACACTGTTGTGTGCTGTTCACATGTGATGGTGACTGTTACTGTTGTATAACATCTGTTGTGTGCTGTTCACATGTGATGGTGACTGTTACTGTTGAAATAACAGCTGTTGTGTGCTGTTCACATGTGATGGTGACTGTTACTGTTGATAACATCTGTTGTGTGCTGTTCACATGTGATGGTGACTGTTACTGTTGTAATAACAGCTGTTGTGTGCTGTTCACATGTGATGGTGACTGTTACTGTTGTATAACAGCTGTTGTGTGCTGTTCACATGTGATGGTGACTGGTTACTTTTTGAATAACATCTGTTGTGTGCTGTTCACATGTGATGGTGACTGTTACTGTTGAATAACACTGTTGTGTGCTGTTCACATATGATGGTGACTGGTTACTGTTGAATAACATCTGTTGTGTGCTGTTCACATGTGATGGTGACTGGTTACTGTTGAATAACATCTGTTGTGTGCTGTTCACTTGATGGTGACTGGTTACTGTTGAATAACACTGTTGTGTGCTGTTCGATGTGATGGTGACTGGTACTGTGAATAACATCTGTTGTGTGCTGTTCACATGTGATGGTGACTGGTTACTGTTGAATAACATCTGTTGTGTGCTGTTCACATGTGATGGTGACTGGTTACTGTTGAATAACATCTGTTGTGTGCTGTTCACATGTGATGGTGACTGGTTACTGTTGAATAACATCTGTTGTGTGCTGTTCACATGTGATGGTGACTGGTTACTGTTGAATAACATCTGTTGTGTGCTGTTCACATGTGATGGTGACTGGTTACTGTTGAATAACATCTGTTTGTGCTGTTCCATGTGATGGTGACTGGTTACTGTTGAATAACATCTGTTGTGTGCTGTTCACATGTGATGGTGACTGTTACTGTTGAATAACACTGTTGTGTGCTGTTCACATGTGATGGTGACTGGTTACTGTTGAATAACATCTGTTGTGTGCTGTTCACATGTGATGGTGACTGTTACTGTTGAATAACACTGTTGTGTGCTGTTCACATGTGATGGTGACTGTTACTGTTGAATAACATCTGTTGTGTGCTGTTCACATGTGATGGTGACTGGTTACTGTTGAATAACATCTGTTGTGTGCTGTTCACATGTGATGGTGACTGGTTACTGTTGAATAACATCTGTTGTGTGCTGTTCACATGTGATGGTGACTGGTTACTGTTGAATAACACTGTTGTGTGCTGTTCACATGTGATGGTGACTGGTTACTGTTGAATAACACTGTTGTGTGCTGTTCACATGTGATGGTGACTGGTTACTGTTGTATAACACCTGTTGTGTGCTGTTCACATGTGATGGTGACTGGTTACTGTTGTATAACAGCTGTTGTGTGCTGTTCACATGTGATGGTGACTGTTTACTGTTGTATAACAGCTGTTGTGTGCTGTTCACATGTGATGGTGACTACCTGCACAGCTTACTGTTGAATGACACCTGTTGTGTGCTGTTCACAAGTGATGGTGACTGTTTACTGTTGAATGACACCTGTTGTGTGCTGTTCACAAGTGATGGTGACTGGTTACTGTTGATGTAATAACACCTGTTGTGTGCTGTTCACATGTGATGGTGACTGTTTACTCTTGAATGACACCTGTTGTGTGCTGTTCACAAGTGATGGTGACTGGTTACTGTTGATGTAATAACACCTGTTGTGTGCTGTTCACATGTGATGGTGACTGGTTACTGTTGATATAATAACAGCTGTTGTGTGCTGTTCACATGTGATGGTGACTGGTTACTGTTGATGTAATAACAGCTGTTGTGTGCTGTTCACATGTGATGGTGACTGTTTACTGTTGATGTAATAACAGCTGTTGTGTGCTGTTCACATGTGATGGTGACTGTTTACTGTTGTATAACAGCTGTTGTGTGCTGTTCACATGTGATGGTGACTGTTTACTGTTGTATAACACCTGTTGTGTGCTGTTCACATGTGATGGTGACTGTTTACTGTTGTATAACAGCTGTTGTGTGCTGTTCACATGTGATGGTGACTGTTTACTGTTGTATACCACCTGTTGTGTGCTGTTCACATGTGATGGTGACTGTTTACTGTTGTATAACACCTGTTGTGTGCTGTTCACATGTGATGGTGACTGGTTACTGTTGTATAACACCTGTTGTGTGCTGTTCACATGTGATGGTGACTGCTTACTGTTGAATAACAGCTGTTGTGTGCTGTTTACATGTGATGGTGACTGTTTACTGTTGAATAACAGCTGTTGTGTGCTGTTCACATGTGATGGTGACTGTTTACTGTTGTATAACAGCTGTTGTGTGCTGTTCACATGTGATGGTGACTGTTTACTGTTGTATAACACCTGTTGTGTGCTGTTCACATGTGATGGTGACTGTTTACTGTTGTATAACACATGTTGTGTGTTGTTCACATGTGATGGTGACTGTTTACTGTTGTATAACACCTGTTGTGTGCTGTTCACATGTGATGGTGACTGTTTACTGTTGTATAACACCTGTTGTGTGCTGTTCACATGTGATGGTGACTGTTTACTGTTGTATAACACATGTTGTGTGCTGTTCACATGTGATGGTGACTGCTTACTGTTGTATAACACCTGTTGTGTGCTGTTCACATGTGATGGTGACTGTTTACTGTTGTATAACACCTGTTGTGTGCTGTTCACATGTGATGGTGACTGTTTACTGTTGTATAACACCTGTTGTGTGCTGTTCACATGTGATGGTGACTGTTTACTGTTGTATAACACATGTTGTGTGTTGTTTACATGTGATGGTGACTGCTTACTGTTGTATAACACATGTTGTGTGTTGTTCACATGTGATGGTGACTGTTTACTGTTGTATAACACCTGTTGTGTGCTGTTCACATGTGATGGTGACTGTTTACTGTTGTATAACACATGTTGTGTGTTGTTCACATGTGATGGTGACTACTTACTGTTGTATAACACATGTTGTGTGTTGTTCACATGTGATGGTGACTGTTTACTGTTGTATAACACCTGTTGTGTGCTGTTCACATGTGATGGTGACTGTTTACTGTTGTATAACACCTGTTGTGTGCTGTTCACATGTGATGGTGACTGTTTACTGTTGATGTAATAACAGCTGTTGTGTGCTGTTCACATGTGATGGTGACTGCTTACGTGCATAGCTTACTGTTGTATAACACCTGTTGTGTGCTGTTCACATGTGATGGTGACTGTTTACTGTTGTATAACACATGTTGTGTGCTGTTCACATGTGATGGTGACTACTTACGTGCACAGCTTACTGTTTTGGTGAGCAAACTCTACCCAGTGAAATAAGTAAAACTCAAGTAGAGGACAACTATTTGTTCAGTTTGTAAAGATTCAAGATCTACTGAAGTATCCTACATTTTACTTATTCTTCTCTGACCTTTTCTCTGGCCATAATGTCTTAGGGATCGTGTTCACAGGACGTCGTCCAACACATTAAGTCAAGATAATACGTGAGCTGCTGAACCTCACAAAAGGTGAGAAGGTGATGTGTGTCAACGTTGAAGACGTGCAGCTAATACAACAGTCTAGTGTTACCTCCCTTGCCTGGTCCGGTCTGTCCAGCTGTTGTGTCAACATCTGACCCTATTCACTAACTCACACGCGAACCAGTAAGCAGAAATTGTAACAGAAGACACTGACACTGCCAACAGTTTGGACAAAAACAGTCAGGCCATATCGGTAATCTGCCTGCTCCGATGTCCATTTTTCCCCCTTTGACTCCCTCTGTCTACCTATTCGCGAGCCTCAATAGCTCAGTTGGTTTGAGCGTCGGATTCACATGCTAATGGTTGTGGGTTCGAATCCCGGGTGCGCTATATTAAAACTGGCCTTCTCACTGTCCCATCTTAACATCATTGTTGTTCTGGTGGTGTCGGTATAGGATTAGATAAGTCCCCCCGTTAAAACTGGCCTTCTCACTGTCCCATCTTAACATCATTGTTGTTCTGGTGGTGTCAGTATAGGATTAGATAAGCCCTCCCATTAAAACTGGCCTTCTCACTGTCCCATCTTAACATCATTGTTGTTCTGGTGGTGTCAGTATAGGATTAGATAAGTCCCCCCCCCCCCCCATTAAAACTGGCCATCTCACTGTCCCATCTTAACATCATCGTTGTTCTGGTGGTGTCAGTATAGGATTAGATAAGTCCTCATTCCCCCACTTCCCTGGGATGGTTATCCCCGTCGGCCATATCACCTGAGGTGGGTGTCGACGTAAAAACTGAACCAAACAAAAAACCGTCTACGTATTAGCATCGTGCTCTGTCAACCGTGACAGCATCCGTACAACATTAGTTGTATATAACACTGAACAACTCTCTTCCTGATGTTATGTGATAGGCATTTGTTGGTAACAACGCTTTTTCATTTTGTTGAATGCTGTTTTAGCTTGGCCAGTTTCTGCTGGCTATTTCTAATGCGCATCTGCCGTCTGGTGAGATGATCATTCCCGGGTATTTCAACTTATCAATCTGTATCAAAGTTGCACCATTTGCTGTTATTGTACATGAGGGGGTTTCTTGTTGTATTTTGTGTGTGTGTGTGTTTTTTGTTTGTTTGTTTGTTTGTTTGTTTGTTTGTTTGTTTGTTTTTTGTTTGTTTTTATTGCTTACCATCGCTTCGGTCTTCTTACTATTTAGCTCCAACCTTTTATTTCTGCACACTGTTGCCTGGCTTGTTCTCACTGTACTGCTGTTTTAAGAGGGATAAATAGTGGGAGGGGAATATAATTGTGTGTGGTGTGTTTTTCCATAGACAACGGAGGACGGGCTTTGGGACTGGGGTGATGAAGACGATAAATGGTCTGGGTGGGGGGAGGGATGGGCTCTGTGTGTTGTGTTGCTGGGAGATGGATTTCTGTGATGCACACATCACACACACACACACACACACACACACACACACAACACACACACACACACACACATACACACACACACACACACACACACACAGACACTACACACACACAACAACACACACACACACACACACACACAAACAACACACACACACACACACACACACACACACACACACACACACACACACACACAACACACACACACACACAACAAACAAACACACACACACACACACACACACACACACACACACACACACACACACACACACACCACACACACACACACACCACACACATCAGTTATGCCGATTTCTACATTAAATTTGTAGATGTGGAATTTGCCCAGCCATTTCTTTTCAAATGTTATCCCTGGGTCTTCACAGCCTGGTTGATTCCTTTCACTGAGCCGCTCTCTCTGCCTGTCTGTCTGTTTGTCTGTCTGTCTGTCTGTCTGTCTCTCTCTCTGTCTGTCTGTCTGTCTGTCTGTCTGTCTGTCTCTCTGTCTCTCTCTCTGTCTCTCTGTTTGTCTGTCTCTCTCTCTCTCTCTTTCTCTCTCTCTCTCTTTTCTCTCTCTCTCTCTCTTTCTCTCTCTCTCTCTTTCTTTCTCTCTCTTTCTCTCTCTCTTTCTCTCTCTCTCTTTTTTGTCTCTGTTTCTGTCTCTCTCTTTGTCTCTGTCTCTCTATCTCTCTTTGTCTCTCTCTGTCTGTCTGTCTGTCTGTCTGTCTCTCTCTCTCTCTCTCTCTCTCTCTCTCTCTCTCTGTGTTTCTGTCGCGCTTTCTCTATTTCTCTTTGTCTCTGGCTCTATCTCTCTGTCTCACTCTGTCTCTCTCTCTATGTATATCTGTCTTTGTCTCTGTCTGTCTTTATCTCTCTCTCTGTTTATAAACTCTCTCTCTCTCTCTTTATCGCCGACTGTCTCCCTACTCTCCTCCCATTCATCACTGACATCATCAACACTTCTCTTCAAACTGGAACTGTCCCAGATTCTTTCAAGTCTGCTATTGTTCACCCTCTCCTCAAGAAACACAATTTAGATCCAAATGAACTGAAAAATTACCGGCCTATCTCTAATCTCTCTTTCTTGTCAAAACTCCTTGAAAAAGTCGTCCTCAACCAGCTGAACTCTCACCTGTCTGCCAACAATCTCCTCAATCCTTTCCAGTCAGCCTACCGCCAGTGCCATAGCACTGAAACTGCCCTACTACACATTCTCAACAATCTCCTCCTTGCAACTGATACTGGCAAAGTCTCTCTCCTCACACTCCTTGATCTGTCTGCAGCCTTTGATACCATTGATCATGGTATTCTCCTTTCTAGACTTCATCATACTTTTGGCATCTCTGACATTGCTCTGTCTTGGTTCACTTCATACCTATCAAACAGAAAACAAACCGTTCTCATCAATGGCACTTACTCTCAACCTGCATACCTGACCTGTGGTGTTCCACAAGGATCTGTCCTTGGCCCTGTTCTTTTCACTCTTTACACCTCCCCCCTGTCCACCATCACCAACTCCCATTCTATAAAACACCACTTCTATGCTGATGACACCCAACTTCAAGACAGTGACTCACCTGATAATATACAGCGCCTGTTGACTCGCACCACTGAGTGTTACTCGGACATTAAGAACTGGATGACACACAATAGACTTCAGCTTAATGACGACAAAACAGAAGCTATCCTCATTGGCACCCGTCAGAAACTTTCTCAGCTCCCTCCTCTTTCTCTCCCATTATGTAACACATCAGTCCCAATTTCTGATTCAGCTAAAAACCTTGGTGTCTGCATTGACTCTACCCTCTCCATGAACAACTTTGTTTCTCAAACTGCCAGATCCTGCTACTATCATCTCCATCGTATAAAGCTGATCAGGAAGTATCTCTCTGTCGAAACAACTGCAAAACTCGTTCTCTCCTTCATAATGTCTCGCATTGACTATTGCAATTCACTCCTGTCTGGTCTTCCTGCCTCCACCATTCACATCCTACAGCGCATTCAAAACAATGCTGCACGCCTTGTACTCAAAAAGAAAAAAGCTGACCACATATCTCCTCTCCTGGCACAACTTCACTGGCTCCCTGTATCAAAGCGCATACAGTACAAACTAGAC
>JAPXFY010000015.1:1822202-1829702 GCA_030674185.1 Monoplex corrugatus
TCTCCTCTCCTCTCTCTCTCTCTCTCTCTCTAGTTGTGTGTCTGTCTGCCTGCTTGACTGCTTTCTGTCTGTCTATTTTTCTGTCTGTCTGTCTGTCTTTCTTTCTTTCTATCAGCTTTATTAAGTAGATTTTAACAACGGCAGACGATCAATTATCACTGTTGTGTATCATTGTCTTCATCTTTAGAAAATAAGATCAATCAATCAATCAATCAGTCTGTCTGTCTGTCTGTCTGTCTGTCTATCTGTCTGTCTATCACTTTATCAAGTTGAATTTAGCAACGGCAGACATGAACAATTATCACTGTTATGTATCATTGTCTTCATCTTTAGAAAATAAGATCAATCAATCAGTCAGTCAGTTTGTCTGTCTGTTTGTCTGTCTGTCTGTCTGTCTATCTGTCTGTCTATCAGCTTTTATAAAGTTGAATTTAGCAACGGCAGAACAATTATCACTGTTATGAGTCATTGTCTTTATCTTTGGAAAATAAAGATCAGTCAATCAATCAATAAATCAGTCTGTCTGTTTGTCTGTATGTCTGTATGCCTGTCAGTCTGACTGTACATACATCTGTTTGTTTGGTGGTCTGTCCGTCTGTCTGCACACAACGTCTTGTATAACATTCCCCCCCTCCCCCGTGGGGATGTGGGGGCTCTTTCAGTATAAATAATCCCCAACTTCTGGAAATTCTTTGCTAGAAATTTCCTCTTTTCTGTCACCCTCTTTGTTTCTGCTGGTTCCTTTGCTTTCTGTCATTTCTACCTGTCGTTTTCTGCCTTCCTGGTCCATTCACCTGTATGTGTTCGATAAAGTCTTACGTACTTTTTCTTAGGATTGATAATTGGGTACATGTATTAAGTGCTTTTTTGGCTCTAGGGAAACGAGACATGCAGAAGCAATTTTAAGTAATTTAGGCCTGTTTTTAGATATGTTTTAGTTCCTTAGTTATGATTAAACACATACACAAAGACATACACAAACACACACACAAACACATACACACACACAAACACATACACAAACACACAAACAAACACACAAACACACACACACACAACAAACACATACACAAACACACACACACACACACACACACAAAACAAACACACACACACACAAACACACACACAAACACACACACAAACAAACACACAAACAAACACACACACACACACAGAGTGCATAACATCCACCCTCCCCCACCTCTCAGCGACTCCTCCCCCCCCCCCACCCTCCTTCCACTCTATGTGACGTCTGTCTGTCCTGAGAGCTAGATGGACAAGACATCAGACTTCCAGTCACAAGGTCTGGGGTTCCACTCTATCTGACATCTGTGTGTCCTGAGAGCTAGATGGACAAGACATCAGACTTCCAGTCACAAGGTCTGGGGTTCCACTCTATCTGACGTCTGTGTGTCCTGAGAGCTAGATGGACAAGACATCAGACTTCCAGTCACAAGGTCTGGGGTTCCACTCTATCTGACGTCTGTGTGTCCTGAGAGCTAGATGGACAAGACATCAGACTTCCAGTCACAAGGTCTGGGGTTCCACTCTATCTGACGTCTGTGTGTCCTGAGACATAGATGGACAAGACATCAGACTTCCAGTCACAAGGTCTGGGGTTCCACTCTATCTGACGTCTGTCTGTCCTGAGACATAGATGGACAAGACATCAGACTTCCAGTCACAAGGTCTGGGGTTCCATCCTACCTGGGTACCTCCCGCCTGCTGGGTAAAGGGTGGAGATTTTTCCCATCTCCCAGGTCAACATGTGTGTACATGTACAGACCTATCGATGCCTAAACCCTCTTCGTACGCAGAGCTGGACATACGCACGTTAAAGATCGTGTGAGTCATGTCTTTATGGAAAGATAAAAGCACACAGCATGCACACCCACCGAAGATAGATTGTGCAGACTGTGGAGCGACATACCGTCCGCATAGTGTGGGCAGAACCAAAGTGTATACACATATCCCAGAAAAAAAATCGAAACACTAAAAAGAAAAAAAATGATTAAAAAAAGGTAGAGACATTTCACTAGAAATGTTCCTGTTTCACTGTGTTGTTCCTTTGTTGATTTATGAGTTAGCGGATTTATTTTCATTTTCTGTTTATTTGTTTTAGATCATCGTCTATTTCTTCATTTATTTCTTTGTGTGTTTTATGCACGTGTGTGTTTACATATTTATCTTATCCATGAATTGTGTATTTTGTGCGTGTGTGTTTATATATTTATCTTGTCCATTGATTTAGGCAGTTATTTATCTTTTTCTTTTTTCTTTTTTTTTTTTTTGTTAATATTTTAAAACTTTGATTCATTTTGTTTGGTTGTCTGTATAAATCAATTGTGCCAAGCAAAAAATTAAATGAATAAATAAAATAAACGCCGTGATAAATTGCTTCTTTGTCGGCATTTCTTTCGCTCTGTCTTTCTGTTTCTCTGTCTGTCTGTTTCTCTGTCTGTTTCCGTTTCTCTGTCTTTCCGTTTCTCTGTCTTTCCGTTTCTCTGTCTTTCCGTTTCTCTGTCTTTCGTTTCTCTGTCTTTCTGTTTCTCTGTCTTTCCGTTTCTCTGTCTTTCCGTTTCTCTGTCTTTTCCGTTTCTCTGTCTTTCCGTTTCTCTGTCTTTCCGTTTCTCTGTCTTTCCGTTTCTCTGTCTTTCCGTTTCTCTGTCTTTCCGTTTCTCTGTCTTTTCCGTTTCTCTGTCTTTCCGTTTCTCTGTCTTTCTGTTTCGCTGTCTTTCCGTTTCGCTGTCTTTCCGTTTCTCTGTCTTTCTGTTTCGCTGTCTTTCCGTTTCTGTCTTTCGTTTCCTGTCTTTCCGTTTCTGTTTTTTCGGTTCTCTGTCGTTCTGTTTCTCTGTCTTTCTGTTTCTCTGTCTTTCTGTTTCTCTGTCGTTCTGTTTTCTTCGTTCTTTCTCTGTCGTTTTCATTGTCTCGTTGCTCTGGTTTGTTTCTTCGTCTTCTGTTTCTTGCTTTGTTTTCTTTGTCTTTCGTTGGTTGTTGCTTGCTTGCTTGATTTTGCTTGCTTGTTTGCTTGTCATCTTGCTTGCTTGCTTGCTTGCTTGCTTGCTTGCTTGCTACTGCTTGCAGTTCATTGTTGCTGGTCACAGACTTGAATTCGGATGGTGTGAAGGAGACCTAGATCGGATGGATAAGAGAGAAGAGGAAGGAGGAGGGAGGGAGAGAGAGAGAGAACTCGGAACTTGGAATTTTAATGAATATAGCCAACAGCCCTTCATGGGAGAATCAGTACACACGTATTTGTCATAAATACAATGGCAGACAACAAACTGCAATACTGATAACCCTAAACATAACAATTGAAATGTTACAGATAATCGTTGTAGACACACACACGTAATACATCACGTTACTACATTTGCAATACTGTTTTCTCGTGGTGGTGGTCTTTGATATAATGTCTATTCACTAAAGTGATTTTAGACCCAAAAAAAAGGGGGGGGGGGTTATAGAGGAGGAGTGAAGAGGATATTTGAAAATTGTCAATTTTGAATTTGAGAAAAGATGATCCAGAAAACAACTGTTTTGAAAAGGGGAAGGTAAAACTAACAAATAATGTTACCATAATTATCGATTCAAACAAACAAACTAACAAACAAAATTAGTAAGTATCTGGAAGAAATGAATTAAAAATAAAACTAATAATTGATTAACCACAACAATGAACAAGTGAAATAACATTTTAAAGGTAATTCGCTATAGGACTTTTTGACAGGCTAACAAAAAATTCATATAGTAATGATGATGAGGCAAATATATCAGAAACTGTACTCATAGATAGTACAGGAATATGTCGTTTTACCCTAACGCAAGAAAGAATATGACTATGTGTTATCTTTTTTCCACACAGACACACTATGTTCTTGGTGTATTTTGTTTTGAGTTCATCAAGTTTCCATCTATACGTAAGAGATTGTATAGTTCTGCTGGCATGATGCTGCTTAAGTATTTTGCTAACTTCAAAGTTCATGTGACATTTATCATACTTTTTCTGTTTTCTCGTATTTTGAAGGCGGTGATGAGAAATTTACCTTTGTTAACTATATTTCCTGTTGAATCATTTGGTTAGTGTGCCAGTGAGCAATTGTTCTAAATCATCATCTTCAGAAGTAACACTAATATAGAGTTATCTAATCTGATTGTACAATGGGTATTTAAACAGAAAATGTATTTCGTTTTCTATTGTGTTTTGACAGACTGGGCAGGAGATGTTTTCAGTCTGTCACATGTAAAGAATGTAAGTGACTGGCAGTGTCTTGCAGTTTATGCAGGTTCGTGAAGATCTAGCAGTTGATCGTTCTTCTCAGAGACAAGATACACCAGTCCAGGTTAAACGAAAATGATCCTTTGTTTGAAGAACGAATGAAACACAACAGGAACTGGGTAAAAACTTCACACATCCAATGCACCACTCCTAGTTTGCAGAATTATTTTTCTTCAGTCCTCGAAACTACACACAGCAACTCCACGAATCTACAGTAACTTCTGTATCTCTGACTGCAGACTTACACATCAACTCTTCCAATCGCTTTCTCTCTACACCCACAGTCACGCTTTATTTATAATATCATGGAAAGTTCCACAATATTCTCGGCTTTTCCCTAGATTTTCAGCCAATTATAGCCACATTCACGAACCTTCCCTTTCTAGAATATTCTGTAGTTCTAGCCAATCATTGTACAGATTAAATTTGTTTACGATTTCCGGAACATTCTAGAAAGATCTAAGGTATTCTACGTTTTTCTTGTCATTTCTAGATTGTTCCAAAGGATTCTACAAATTTCCGTACAACGAAATCAAACTTAAACATATATTTTCAGCGTTAGTACAAAACAAAACAAATATTCTCGATTCATTATCGAGTGAATCACAAACTAATCTTCAAGAGCGAACATCGGAGAATAGCTGACTTGACAGACACATTTTTATTATTATTATTATTATGAACATTTAGTACGCCTAATCAAATTAATGCCCTAAGCGTTTACAATGGCAAAACATATAACCAGAATCACAAGCACACACACACACGCCCACAGAAGCACCCACACACACACAAACACACACACACACACACACAAAACACACACACAGCATGACATGCAAATACAATGACACATTGACACTAAGACACTATAATGTCACCATTACATTACATGGGGGGAAGGGGGCAGAGATTACCAGTTTTGGGAAACAGGTGAGTTTTGAGGGAGCGTTTGAATGTGGACAGAGAGGGTGAGTATCTAAGAGAGCGAGGTAACTGATTCCAGATGGTTGGAGCTTGATAGGAAAAAGAACGCTGCCCAAACCTTTTAGTGCGGACTATGGGGATACTATAGAGACGGGTATCAGATGAGGACCG
Source organism: Monoplex corrugatus (assembly GCA_030674185.1). NCBI lineage: Eukaryota > Metazoa > Mollusca > Gastropoda > Littorinimorpha > Ranellidae > Monoplex > Monoplex corrugatus. The sequence goes on from JAPXFY010000015.1 coordinate 1,827,583, forward strand.
CAAAGCTCGAGATGGCGTGTAGAGATGTAACAGATGGGTGAGATACTCAGGACAGGAAGACTCAATAGATTTGAAGCAGAGGCAGGCAATCTTGTAGGATATTCTTTGCTGAACAGGGAGCCAGTGGAGAGAAACAGAGCAATGGCGTAACATGGTTAAATTTTGAAGAGCGGAAGATGAGACGGGCAGCATGATTTTGAACTTTCTGAAGTTTGTTAATGAGATGAGAGGGGGAACCAGAAAAAAGAGCATTACAGTAATCGAGACGGGATAGAACAAATGCACAGACAAGAGCCTTTGTCGTGTCTTCTGAGAGGAGGTGACGGATAGAAGCAATTCGGCGGAGTTCAAGAAAACAAGTCCGACAGACGTTGCTCACATGCTGGTGGAAGGACAGGGTTTGATCAAGAGTTACACCAAGGTTACGGGCAAAATGGGAGAGAGGGATAGATGAGTCAACAAGTGTGACAGAGGTTGGAAGAGAGGGGTGATTTTGGAGTTTGGGTGGGGTGATCAAGATCAATTCGGATTTCTCTTCATTTAATTTCAGTTTGTTTTCAGTCATCCAATCCTTCAGGTCAGCTACACAAGATTGGGTTTTCTGGATCATGATGGGAAGGTCAGGGAGAAGCCCAGAGACATACAGCTGATTGTCATCCGAGAAAGAATGATGCTGAAGCAGGTGTTCTTGGACAATAGAGGAGACAGGGTAGGTGTAGAGAATGAAAAGTAGGGGGCCCAGAACAGATCCTTGTGGCACTCCGTAAGTCAGACAGGAAGGATTAGAAGAAAGACCATTGACAGAAACTACTTGCAGACGATTGGTGATGTAAGAATGAAACCAGTTCAAGACAGTATCATGGAGCCCAAAAGAGTGATGTAGACGGGAGAGAAGGATAGAGTGGTCAATAGTGTCAAAGGCAGCAGATAGGTCCAAGAGAGTCAAAAGTGATACGTTGTTAGAGTCGAGAGTAGTCAGTAAGTCGTTGCAGATTTTGAGAAGAGCAGTTTCGGTACTATGTCCAGAACGGTAAGCAGACTGAAGGGAATAGACAAGGTTATTGGAATGAAGGTGGTTTAACAGCTGGTCAAGAACAACTTTCTCTAAGACCTTGGAAAGAAAAGGAAGATTTGACACAGGTCTATAGTTTTTCAAATTCTCAGGGTCAAGAGTCGTCTTTTTTAGAAGAGGTCTTACAATTGCTGACTTGAAAGAAGAAGGAAAGGAGCCAGTTGAGAGGGAATGGTTAATGATATTGGTGATGTGAGGGAGAAGAGTATCGAGACAATGGGTGAGAAAAGAAGCTGGCAATGGGTCGAGTTCACAGGTTTTAATGCCAGATTTCATGATGATTTTCTTAACGAAGTCCTCAGAAACGGGTTGGAAGAAAGTAAGGGGAATTCCAGAGAAAGGGGGTTCAGGAAATGTAGCATGAGTGTTCGTCGTGGAATCGAGAGAAAGCCTGAGGTTAGCAATCTTGTTGAAAAAATAGTCAGAGAAAGCCTGTGGAAGATCAGAAGGTGGCAGGTGAGATGGAAGAGGAGAAGAGCCAGTTTTGCCAAGAAGAGTATTAGTTATATTATACAGTTGTTTGGAAGTGGAACAGGCAAGAATTTTAGCATTGTAATAGGCTGATTTAGAGGCATCTACGAGGCTATTTACAATTTTGTTGGCAGTTTGAAAAATTTGCTTATGAACAGTCAGACTAGACTTGAGCCACTGTCTCTCGGCTCTGCGCCTTTCACACTTGGCCGCTTGCAGCTGAGGCCCAATGGAGGAGAACCAAGGTGATGGTGGCCTCTTGGAAACAAGGCGGCCACAGGCAGGAGCGAACCGATCCAGGAGCCCAAGGAGAAGGGAGTTGAGGTCATCAGGTGTGGTTGGCGGGGAAGCAGATAAGAGAGACTGAAGGTCAGCCTCAAAGACAGTCATGTCCACTGCAGAAAGGTGTCTGGCTTGAATGTACGTTTTGCGGGGTGGAGGGCGGGAAAAATGAAGATCAGCAACAAGGCAGACATGGTCAGATGGGAGGGTGTGGTCGATGATGATGGAACTCACCACGGTCTGGTCAGTCCTGTGGATTATATTATCCAATGTGTGCCCACGAATGTGAGTGGGA
>JAPXFY010000015.1:1834702-1847202 GCA_030674185.1 Monoplex corrugatus
AGCTTGCTGACTACCAATGTAAAGTGATTACAGCATGTTCTTGTCCAGTTGCTGGCTACCATGTAACAGTGTGATTACAGCATGTTCTTGTCCAGCTTGTGACTACCAATGTAACAGCTGATTAAGCATGTTCTTGTCAGCTTGCTGTACATGTAACAGCTGATTAGCATTGTTCTTGTCCAGCTTGCTGACTACCAATGTAACAGCTGGTGATTACAGCATTGTTCTTGTCCAGCTTGCTGACTACCATGTAACAGTGATTACAGCAGTGTTCTTGTCCAGCTTGCTGACTACCAATGTAACAGCTGATGATTACAGCATTGTTCTTGTCCAGCTTGCTGACTACCAATGTAACAGCTGATGATTACAGCAGTGTTCTTGTCCAGCTTGCTGACTACCAATGTAACAGCTGATGATTACAGCATTGTTCTTGTCCAGCTTGCTGACTACCAATGTAACAGCTGTGATTACAGCATTGTTCTTGTCCAGCTTGCTGACTACCAATGTAACAGCTGGATTACAGCATTGTTCTTGTCCAGCTTGCTGACTACCAATGTAACAGCTGATGATTACAGCATTGTTCTTGTCCAGCTTGCTGGACTACCAATGTAACAGCTGATGATTACAGCATTGTTCTTGTCCAGCTTGCTGACTACCAATGTAACAGCTGATGATTACAGCATTGTTCTTGTCCAGCTTGCTGACTACCAATGTAACAGCTGATGATTACAGCATTGTTCTTGTCCAGCTTGCTGACTACCAATGTAACAGCTGATGTTACAGCACTGTTCTTGTCCAGCTTGCTGACTACCAATGTAGCAGCTGATGATTACAGCATTGTTCTTGTCCAGCTTGCTGACTACCAATGTAACAGCTGTATTACAGCATTGTTCTTGTCCAGCTTGCTGACTACCAATGTAACAGCTGATGATTACAGCATTGTTCTTGTCCAGCTTGCTGACTACCAATGTAACAGCTGATGATTACAGCATTGTTCTTGTCCAGCTTGCTGACTACCAATGTAACAGATTGATTACAGCATGTTCTTGTCCAGCTTGTTGACTACCAATGTAACAGTGTGATTACAGCATTGTTCTTGTCCAGCTTGCTGACTACCAATGTAACAGCTGATGATTACAGCATTGTTCTTGTCCAGCTTGCTGACTACCAATGTAACAGCTGATTACAGCATTGTTCTTTCCAGCTTGCTGACTACCAATGTAACAGCTGATTACAGCATTGTTCTTGTCCAGCTTGCTGGCTAACAATGTAACAGCTGATGATTACAGCATTGTTCTTGTCCAGCTTGCTGACTACCAATGTAACAGCTGGTGATTACAGCATGTTCTTGTCCAGCTTGCTGGCTACCAATGTAACAGCTGATGATTACAGCATTGTTCTTGTCCAGCTTGCTGACTACCAATGTAACAGCTGTGATTACAGCAGTGTTCTTGTCCAGCTTGCTGCTACCAATGTAACAGCTGATGATTACAGCATTGTTCTTGTCCAGCTTGCTGACTACCAATGTAACAGCTGATTACAGCATGTTCTTGTCCAGCTTGCTGACTACCAATGTAACAGCTGGATGATTACAGCATTGTTCTTGTCCAGCTTGCTGACTACCAATGTAACAGCTGATGATTACAGCATTGTTCTTGTCCAGCTTGCTGGCTACCATTTGTAACAGCTGATGATTACAGCATTGTTCTTGTCCAGCTTGCTGACTACCAATGTAACAGATGATTACAGCAGTTGTTCTTGTCCAGCTTGCTGACTACCAATGTAACAGCTGATGATTACAGCATTGTTCTTGTCCAGCTTGCTGACTACCAATGTAACAGCTGAGATTACAGCACTGTTCTTGTCCAGCTTGCTGACTACCAATGTAACAGCTGATGATTACAGCATTGTTCTTGTCCAGCTTGCTGACTACCAATGTAACAGCTGATATTACAGCATTGTTCTTGTCCAGCTTGCTGGCTACCATTGTAACAGCTGATGATTACAGCAGTGTTCTTGTCCAGCTTGCGACTACCAATGTAACAGCTGATGATTACAGCATTGTTCTTGTCCAGCTTGCTGACTACCAATGTAACAGCTGATATTACAGCATTGTTCTTGTCCAGCTTGCTGGACTACCAATGTAACAGCTGATGATTACAGCATTGTTCTTGTCCAGCTTGCTGGCTACCAATGTAACAGCTGATGATTACAGCATTGTTCTTGTCCAGCTTGCTGGCTACCAATGTAACAGCTGATGATTACAGCAGTGTTCTTGTCCAGCTTGCTGGACTACCAATGTAACAGCTGATGATTACAGCATTGTTCTTGTCCAGCTTGCTGCTACCATTGTAACAGCTGATGATTACAGCATTGTTCTTGTCCAGCTTGCTGGCTACCAATGTAACAGCTGGTGATTACAGCAGTGTTCTTGTCCAGCTTGCTGACTACCAATGTAACAGCTGATGATTTACAGCAGTGTTCTTGTCCAGCTTGCTGACTACCAATGTAACAGCTGATGATTACAGCATGTTCTTGTCCAGCTTGCTGACTACCAATGTAACAGCTGATGATTACAGCATGTTCTTGTCCAGCTTGCTGACTACCAATGTAACAGCTGGTGATTACAGCATGTTCTTGTCCAGCTTGCTGACTACCATGTAACAGCTGATGATTACAGCATGTTCTTGTCCAGCTTGCTGACTACCAATGTAACAGCTGATGATTACAGCAGTGTTCTTGTCCAGCTTGCTGGCTACCATTGTAACAGCTGATGATTACAGCAGTGTTCTTGTCCAGCTTGCTGACTACGTTGGCATTAAAGACAATGAAACAGCCGACTGCCTGTCCAAGCTTACCATAACGGAAAAGATGTCTAAATTCTTTATTCCTTACACAGATCACCAAGCCACAGTACAAACTTCATGCAAAATCTCTGCAGGAGGATTGGAACTAGCAGACAGACAACGAACTTTTACCAAATCCGCCCTGACCTTAAATAGATTCTGCCATCTGCTTCAAGGAACCGTAAGAAAGAGACAGTGTTGTGTAGGTTACACTCGGGTCACACGTCCTACACCCATTCCTACCTTTCAGAAAATGAAGCCCTATGAGGTGTACCATGTCCACTCAGCATCACACACCTTATTTGAACACATGGACTTGTACGATGTGAGACATAAACACTGTACGACGGACTCCTTTAAGAACCTCTTCAAAGACGTCCCTCCTGGTGAAAGTTTCCAGTTTTTACAAGAGATCAATAGATTTCATGTTGTATGAAAAAAGTAACGGGAAGGATTTTTAAATGCCTGTTAGAATTGAAAAGATAATTGTGAGTTTGGGTTTTAACTGTTCTGTTTTTCATTGAAGTTAAAGTGGGAGTTGTTTTTACGTGGTGTTAGCCCTGATATGGCTTTAGTGGTCGGCTGGGCTATAAGAAACATGAAACTGACATGCAGGGCTAATGCTGATGTAAAATACATGTAGCATTAACTTTTTCGTTCTTTAACCTTCAGAAATAAACAGTGTTGTCTTGTCTTGTGGGACATGGCCGTGGTCTTCATGTTTTGGGGGACTGTGTACTTCATAAAAATAAACTTGTGTCTGCTTTTGACGTCCTGTGCTTTGACAGGCCTAGATGGCTCTCGTGATTGTCCGGGCCACAGACATACTCGCCATTAAAATTCAAAATGTGTATTCGCGGCGTACGTTGTGTCAGTATACAACAGTATGGTGTACAAAGTCACACACACAGATACAAACGATCAGTATACAACATTATGGTGTACAAAGTCAGAACAGATAAAAACGATCAGTGATACAACATTATGGTGTACAAAGTCAACACAGATAACAACGACAGTATACAACATTATGGTGTACAAAGTCAGCACAGATAAAACGATCAGTATACAACATTATGGTGTACAAAGTCACACACACAGATACAAACGATCAGTATACAACATTATGGTGTACAAAGTCACACACAGATAAAAACGATCAGTGTACAACATTATGGTGTACAAAGTCACACAGATAAAACGATCAGTATACAACATTATGGTGTACAAAGTCACACAGATACAAACGATCAGTGTACAACATTATGGTGTACAAAGTCACACAGATACAAACGATCAGTGTACAAATTATGGTGTACAAAGTCACACAGATACAAACGATCAGTGTACAAACATTATGGTGTACAAAGTCACACAGATACAACGATCAGTGTACAAATTATGGTGTACAAAGTCACAACAGATACAAACATCAGTATACAAATTATGGTGTACAAAGTCACAAAAGATACAAACGATCAGTATACAACATTATGGTGTACAAAGTCACACAGATACAAACGATCAGTGTACAACATTATGGTGTACAAAGTCACACAGATACAAACGATCAGTGTACAACATTATGGTGTACAAAGTCACACACAGATACAAACGTATGTACAAATTATGGTGTACAAAGTCACACACAGATACAAACAGTTACAACATTATGGAGTACAAAGTCACACACAGATACAAACAGTGTACAAACATTATGGTGTACAAAGTCACACAGATACAAACGATCAGTGTACAACATTATGGTGTACAAAGTCACACACAGATACAAACGATCAGTGTACAAATTATGGTGTACAAAGTCACACACAGATACAAACAGTTACAACATTATGGTGTACAAAGTCACACACAGATACAAACGATCAGTGTACAACATTATGGTGTACAAAGTCACACACAGATACAAACAGTGTACAACATTATGGTGTACAAAGTCACAACAGATACAAACGATCAGTATACAACATTATGGTGTACAAAGTCACACAGATACAACAGTACACATTATGGTGTACAAAGTCACACACAGATACAAACAGTGTACAACATATGGTGTACAAAGTCAACAGATACAATCAGTATACAACATTATGGTGTACAAAGTCAACACAGATACAACAGTTACAACATATGGTGTACAAAGTCACACAGATAAAACAGTATACAACATTATGGTGTACAAAGTCACACAGATACAACAGTGTACAACATTATGGTGTACAAAGTCACACAGATACAAACAGTTACAACATTATGGTGTACAAAGTCACACAGATACAACAGTTACAACATTAGGTGTACAAAGTCACACACAGATACAAACATGTATACAACATTATGGTGTACAAGTCACCACAGATACAACTCAGTATACAACATTATGGTGTACAAAGTCACACAGATACAAACATCGTATACAACATTATGTGTACAAAGTCACACAGATAAAACAGTTACAACTTATGGTGTACAAAGTCACAAGATACAAACGTTACAACATTATGGTGTACAAAGTCACACACAGATACAAACGATCGTTACAACATTATGGTGTACAAAGTCAACACAGATACAAACAGTATACAACATTATGGTGTACAAAGTCACACAAGATACAAACGATCAGTATACAACATTATGGTGTACAAAGTCACACAGATACAAAGTATACAACATTATGGTGTACAAAGTCACAAAAGATACAAACACAGTTACAACATTATGGTGTACAAAGTCACACAGATACAACACAGTTACAACATTATGGTGTACAAGTCACACAGATACAAACAGTATACAACATTATGGTGTACAAAGTCACACAGATAAAACATCAGTATACAACATTATGGTGTACAAAGTCACACAGATACAAACAGTATACAACATTATGGTGTACAAAGTCACACAGATACAACACAGTATACAACATTATGGTGTACAAAGTCAACACAGATACAAACAGTTACAACATTATGGTGTACAAAGTCACACAAGATACAAACAGTATACACATTATGGTGTACAAAGTCACACAAAGATACAAACACGTATACAACATTATGTGTACAAAGTCACACAAGATAAACATGTATACAACATTTGGTGTACAAAGTCAACACAGATACAAACATATGACAACATAGGTGTACAAAGTCACAACAGATACAAACAGTACAACATTATGGTGTACAAAGTCAACACAGATACAAACATGTACAACATTATGGTGTACAAAGTCACAACAGATACAAACAGTTACAACATTATGTGTACAAAGTCAACACAGATACAAACAGTTACAACATTATGGTGTACAAAGTCACACACAGATACAAAACAGTGTACAACATTATGGTGTACAAAGTCACACACAGATACAAACAGTATACAACATTATGGTGTACAAAGTCACACACAGATACAAACAGTATACAACATTATGGTGTACAAAGTCACACACAGATACAAAATCAGTATACAACATTATGGTGTACAAAGTCACACAGATACAAACAGTATACAACATTATGGTGTACAAAGTCACACAGATACAAACAGTATACAACATTATGGTGTACAAAGTCACACACAGATACAAACAGTGTACAACATTATGGTGTACAAAGTCACACACAGATACAAAACAGTATACAACATTATGGTGTACAAAGTCACACACAGATACAAACAGTGTACAACATTATGGTGTACAAAGTCACACACAGATACAAACAGTATACAACATTATGGTGTACAAAGTCACACACAGATACAAACAGTATACAACATTATGGTGTACAAAGTCAACACAGATACAAACAGTATACAACATTAGGGTGTACAAAGTCACACACAGATACAAACAGTATACAACATTATGGTGTACAAAGTCACACAGATACAAACAGTATACAACATTATGGTGTACAAAGTCAACACAGATACAAACAGTATACAACATTATGGTGTACAAAGTCACACACAGATACAAACAGTATACAACATTATGGTGTACAAAGTCACACACAGATACAAACAGTATACAACATTATGGTGTACAAAGTCACACACAGATACAAACAGTATACAACATTATGGTGTACAAAGTCACACACAGATACAAACAGTATACAACATTATGGTGTACAAAGTCCACACAGATACAAACAGTATACAACATTATGGTGTACAAAGTCACACACAGATACAAACAGTATACAACATTATGGTGTACAAAGTCACACAGATACAAACAGTTACAACATTATGGTGTACAAAGTCAACACAGATACAAACAGTGTACAACATTATGGTGTACAAAGTCACACACAGATACAAACAGTATACAACATTATGGTGTACAAAGTCACACACAGATACAAACAGTATACAACATTATGGTGTACAAAGTCACACACAGATACAAACAGTATACAACATTATGGTGTACAAAGTCACACACAGATACAAACAGTGTACAACATTATGGTGTACAAAGTCACACAGATACAAACAGTATACAACATTATGGTGTACAAAGTCAACACAGATACAAACAGTTACAACATTATGGTGTACAAAGTCACACACAGATACAAACATAGTTACAACATTATGGTGTACAAAGTCACACACAGATACAAACGAGTTACAACATTATGGTGTACAAAGTCACACACAGATACAAACAGTATACAACATTATGGTGTACAAAGTCACACACAGATACAAACAGTTACAACATTATGGTGTACAAAGTCACACAGATACAAACGTGTTACAACATTATGGTGTACAAAGTCACACACGATACAAACAGTAGTACAACATTATGGTGTACAAAGTCACACACAGATACAAACGTCAGTGTACAACATTATGGTGTACAAAGTCACACAGATACAAACGATCAGTGTACAACATTATGGTGTACAAAGTCACACACAGATACAAACAGTATACAACATTATGGTGTACAAAGTCACACACAGATACAAACGATCAGTTACAACATTATGGTGTACAAAGTCACACACAGATACAAACAGTATTACAACATTATGGTGTACAAAGTCACACACAGATACAAACGATCAGTTACAACATCTATGGTGTACAAAGTCACACAGATACAAACGACAGTATACAACATTATGGTGTACAAAGTCACACACAGATACAAACAGTATACAACATTATGGTGTACAAAGTCACACACAGATACAAACAGTATACAACATTATGGTGTACAAAGTCACACAGATACAAAGTCAGTATACAACATTATGGTGTACAAAGTCACACAGATACAAACAGTATACAACATTATGGTGTACAAAGTCACACACAGATACAAACTAGTGTACAACATTATGGTGTACAAAGTCACACACAGATACACAAACAGTATACAACATTATGGTGTACAAAGTCACACAGATACAAACGATCAGTTACAACATTATGGTGTACAAAGTCACACACAGATACAAACAGTGTACAACATTATGGTGTACAAAGTCAACACAGATACAACAAACAGTATACAACATTATGGTGTACAAAGTCACACAGATACAAACGATCAGTGATACAACATTATGGTGTACAAAGTCACACACAGATACAAACGACAGTACATGTATACAACATTATGGTGTACAAAGTCACGAACAGATACAAACGATCAGTGTACAACATTATGGGGTACAAAGTCAACAAGATACAAACTATACAACATTATGGTGTACAAGTCACATCAGATTACAAACGATCAGTGTGTTACACATTTGGTTTTATAAGTCACACAGATCAAACAGTATACAATCATTATGTGTTACGAAGTACACCCAGATACAAACGTATCAGTGTACAACATTATGGTGTCAAAGTCACACAGATACAAACGAGTAACATCAATTATGGTTACAAAGTACACACAGACAATGAAACAAACAACAGTGACAACATTATGGTGTACAAGTCACAAGATACAAACAGTATATGAACATATTGGTACAAAAGTCACACACAGTACAAACGTCCATCAGTGAACAACACTTATCATCGCCATTGACAATGCATCAACCAGATACAAACAAACAGTATACAACATATGGTGTACAAAGTCACACAGATACAAACGATCAGTATAAACATTTAGTTACAAATACACACAGTACATTATGGTGTACAAAGTAGACAAGATACAAACAGTATACAACAGGTACAAAGTAGATTACAACACAGTACATTACAACATTATGGGTCAAGTCACAACAGATACAATGTCATATACAACATTAGGGTAAACAGCGATACAAATAACACATTTCACAAAGTACATGAAAAAAGTGTCATACCTTATATCATTTCATTTTGTTTGTTTTTTGTTTGTTTGTTTTTTGTTTGTTTGTTTGTTTGTTTTTTATTGTTTGTTTGTTTTTTGTTTGTTTGTTTGTTTGCTTGTTTGTTTGCTTGTTTGTTTGCTTGTTTGTTTGTTTGTTTTTTGTTTGTTTGTTTGTTTGTTTGTTTGCTTGTTTATATTGTTTCATTTGTTTGTTTGCTTGTTTATTTGTTACTTTTATCCCCAGGGGTCGCGCTCACTCTGTCTAGTGCAATGGATTAATGGGTCATGTCACTCCATATTGTGCAGTATTTTAAAACGGGTAGAGCTCTTCCAGCATTTGTGCAATATTTTCAGAAAAAAACACACAGACAAAAATAGAAGTAGAACAAAACAAAACAGGCACAAATGTAGGGCCAGTTGGCCTTTGTCAAGTGTACACAAAACACAACACAGTATAAATGTACAACACTTAGAACAAAAGTCAACAGCTTCCCAAGTCTATCGTCCAGCTGGAGAAAATGACTTAATCATCTGCCATTTGAGAAATGGCACTCACATCTGCCATTTTAGAAAATGGCATACACATCTGCCATTTGAGAAAATGGTATACACATCTGCCATTTGAAAATGGCATACACATCTGCCATTTGAGAAAATGTTACACATCTGCCATTTGAGAAATGGCATACACATCTGCCATTTGAGAAAATGGTATACACATCTGCCATTTGAGAAAATGGTATACACATCTGCCATTTGAGAAAATGGCACACACGTCTGCCATTTTTCCTGCTGGGCGAAACGCGTGTGGGGGTATCTATTGGTTTTTTGTTTGTTTGTTTGTTTGTGGGTGTGTACTAAGTATTGTGCATTTATTTATTTGTTTGCTTGTTTGTTTGTTTGTGCTAAGTGTTGTGCATTTTTTGTTTGCTTGTTTGTTTGTTTGTTTGTTTGTTTGCTTGTTTGTTTGTTTGTTTGTTTGTTTGTTTGTTTGTTTGTTTGTTTGTGCTAAGTGTTGTGCATTTGTTTTTTGTTTGCTTGTTTGTTTGTTTGTTTGTGGATGTGTGCTAAGTGTTGTGCATTTTTTATTTGTTTGCTTGTTTGTTTGTTTGTGGATGTGTGCTAAGTGTTGTGCATTTATTTATTTGTTTGTTTGTTTGTTTGTTTGTGGATGTGTGCTAAGTGTTGTGCATTTATTTATTTGTTTGCTTGTTTGTTTGTTTGTGGATGTGTGCTAAGTGTTGTGCATTTATTTATTTGTTTGTTTGTTTGTTTGTTTGTGGATGTGTGCTAAGTGTTGTGCATTTATTTATTTGTTGTTGTTTGTTGTTTGTTTGTTTGTTTGTTTGTTTGTTGTTTGTGCTAAATGTTGTGCATTTATTTATTTGTTTGCTTGTTTGTTTGTTTGTGGATGTGTGCTAAGTGTTGTGCATTTATTTATTTGTTTGTTTGTTTGTTTTTTTGTGGATGTGTGCTAAATGTTGTGCATTTATTTATTTGTTTGTTTGTTTGTTTGTTTGTTTGTTTGTTTGTGGATGTGTGCTAAGTGTTGTGCATTTTATTTATTGTTTGTTTGTTTGTTTGTTTGTGGATGTGTGCTAAGTGTTGTGCATTTATTTATTTGTTTGTTTGTTTGTTTGTTTGTTTGTTTGTTTGTTTGTTTGTTGTGCTAAATATTGTGCATTTATTTATTTATTTGTTTATTTATTTATTGTCTGTTGTGTACGCTTGACACAGGCCAGATGGCCAAACATTTGCACCTCTCTTGTTTTGTTACGTTAAACACTCGATCTGTTTCCTGTTTTTGTGTTTTCCTGATTCATATTTGCTTGAAGGCTGGCAACCACTGTGATTCATACTGCAGTATTCTGTTTACTGCTTCACGCTCATTTAGCTTTGTGTAATAATTTATTGTTTCGGTAGATAACGCTCGTCAAGTACTGTGCATCATTTCATTCAATGGGCCGCCATCAACCAGCATTATGCATTCACGTCGTTTATTGTTAGGTTTGCTTAAAACCCAGACAAATGCAGGAAGCCACATCAGGCTTTATAAGCCTTTGAAAACATACACAAATATCCACGACTACATTTGTAAATGGACCAATCGCCCAGCTGTCTGCTCCACGTTAATGTCTTACATCAGTATGGCCAATACTGTTGTACGGATGCGAGGCGTGGACAGTCAGCAAGCAAAGCCAGAGCAGGATCGAGGCAGCCGAGATGTGGTTTCTCAGAAGAATGGTGAGAGTTCCATGGACAGCAAAGAAAACAAACGAGACAGTCTTGATGGAGGCAGACACGAGTAGATCACTCATAAGGAAGATTAGGAAAAGACAGGCAACATTTATAGGCCATTTTATGAGGAAGGGGGATTTGGAGCACCTGGTCACAACGGGAAAGGTGGAGGGAAAGAGAGCACCAGGTAGACCCAGGGAGAAAATGCTGGACGGACTTGCAGAGTGGCTGGGGATGAAGAGGGTGGGGGAGATGCTAGGGGCAACGAGAGATAGAGATGGTTGGAAGTCCATGGTCGCCAACGCCATGCGGCAAGGCACCTGATGATGATGATGATGATGATGATGATCAGTATGGCCTGTATGTTTTCCTGTTCCTGTACTGTAACATCTGTATGGCCTGTATGTTTCCTGTTCCTGTGCTGTAACATCTGTATGGCCTGTATGTGTTCCTGTTCCTGTGCTGTAACATCTGTATGGCCTGTATGTGTTCCTGTTCCTGTGCTGTAACATCTGTATGGCCTGTATGTTTTCCTGTTCCTGTACTGTAACATCTGTATGGCCTGTATGTGTTCCTGTTCCTGTGCTGTAACATCTGTATGGCCTGTATGTGTTCCTGTTCCTGTGCTGTAACATCTGTATGGCCTGTATGTGTTCCTGTTCCTGTGCTGTAACATCTGTATGGCCTGTATGTTTTCCTGTTCCTGTACTGTAACATCTGTATGGCCTGTATGTGTTCCTGTTCCTGTGCTGTAACATCTGTATGGCCTGTATGTGTTCCTGTTCCTGTACTGTAACATCTGTATGGCCTGTATGGTTTCCTGTTCCTGTACTGTAACATCTGTATGGCCTGTATGGTTTCCTGTTCCTGTACTGTAACATCTGTATGGCCTCTATGGTTTCCTGTTCCTGTGCTGTAACATCAGTATGGCCTGTATGATTTCCTGTTCCTGTACTGTAACATCTGTATGGCCTGTATGTTTTCCTGTTCCTGTACTGTAACATCTGTATGGCCTGTATGTTTTCCTGTTCCTGTACTGT
>JAPXFY010000015.1:1849702-1852202 GCA_030674185.1 Monoplex corrugatus
TAGCCCTGATATGGCTCTGCGCAGTCTGCTGGGCCTTAAACAAAAATAACGATAACTATAGCAGCTTTCTTTCTTGCTTTCTTTGTTCTTGTTTTCTTTCCTTCTTTCTTTTTCTTTCTTTCTTTCTTCGTTCGTTCTTTCTTGATTTGTTGCTTTCTTTCTTCTTTCTTCTTTCCTTCTTTCTTTTCTTCGTTCTTTCTTCGTTCTTGTTTTCTTTCCTTCTTTCTTTTCTTTCTTTCTTTCTTCGTTCGTTCTTTCTTGATTTGTTGCTTTCTTTCTTCTTTCTTTCCTTCTTTCTTTTTTTCATTCTTTCTTTCTTTCTTTTTTTCTTTCCTTCTTTCTTTTTCTTTCTTTCTTTCTTCGTTCGTTCTTTCTTTCTTGATTTGTTGCTTTCTTTCTTTGTAACCCACCCCACATGGTAAAGAAATCATCCTGGTCTATATTTTTCTAAACCATAGCCGGACATGACATTGAAAATTTTAAAAAAATAGAGATCTGTGCTATGAACAGATGGTCAGATGCAATGATTACTGACATACATGGAGACAGATTGTATTGGAAAAATCATACACACTGTTTGTGGTTAAGGTGACGGCAGACATAGAATGACGACACAGAATGACGTCAGACACAGAATGACGTCAGACAGAGTAACGACAGCTTAGAAAGCGATGACACACACACACACACACGCAACCGCACAGTGACCAAAGACACGACATAACGTCACAATTACAGTGACGACACAGGAACAGTGACGACATATCTCACCTGCAGTTGTGGACCTGGCAGCGATGACGCTTCAGCTTTCTGCCCAGGATTCGATGACGCAGACATGGTGTGTGACGTCATCAACAACAAGGCGAAGGCCGTGAGGAGAGTGAGAGCGGAAGACATGGTCGTGGTGTAGGAAGAGAGAGAGAGAGAAGGGGGAAATTGAGTGAAATGGCAACTAGCAGTTTCGTTCCGAACAACTTGGATGGAAATCTGAAAGCCTGAGTGTTTGGCTCTGGTCTTGGCTCAGAATGCTGGTATTGGTGAGTTGAGTCTCTTGGCTAAAACTTTCTACAAAGTGTCTTGGGTGTCTCTGGGTGGTTGCTGATGCTGTTCTTGTCGCTGTCTGTTCCGTTCTGTCCCGTCTCCAGCCAGAGCAAGTTCTCGCGTCCAGCAGCTGATGCCAAAGGAAGACTCTGGAACTCAGGCGGCAGGTAATGAAAGATCACGATCTCCGAAGCTGCCAGTTATTTGCCATAAATGGAAGTCCGCGGCGCGCGCCCTCTCTGGCTTCGCGGGGCCCGCCAGCCAACCAGCGAGCAGGTGACAAAGCGGCAGACGACAGGGACGAATCAGCGGCCAGCTGACGTGCTGTAGGTGGGCGACAGGGGCTGGCCTTGGCAGTCTCCGTGTGTGGTTTGGCTACTGCGTTCTGTGGCTGTTTTTCTCAACCTTCTGTCTGTGTGTGCGCGCACGTGCGGGTGTGTGGGGTGTGTGTATGTGTGTGTGAGCGGAGGGGGGGGGGGAGAGACTACTTGTGTGTTTGTGTCCATGTGTCTGTATGTGTGTGCACGCATGTGTGTGTGAGAGAGAGAGAATGTGGATGTGTGCGTGTGTGGACGAGTGTGCGTGTGTCTGTTATGTCTGTATAGTTGTTCGTGTCCGGGTGGGTGGGGAGAGAGCATGTGTGTGTGTGTGTGTGTGTGTGTGTGTTGTGTGTGTGTGTGTGTCTGTGTCTGTTTGTGTGTGTGTGTGTGTGTGTGTGTGTGTGGTGTGCAATTGTGTGTGTGTGCATGCGTGTGAATGTGTGTGTGTGTGTGTGTGTATGTGTGTGTGTGTATGTGTGTGTGTGGTGTGTGTGTATGTGTGTGTGTGTGTGTGCATGCGTGTGTATGTTTAGTGAGTGTGAGTAGCCAGCTTGCTTGGTTGGGCAGTTTGACAAAGTGGAATGGATATGAGTCGTGATTGGTGAAAAGTGTCCGGGGGTGTGGGGGGGGGGGAAGACCTTTAGGGGGATGTTGCTATCTTGGCACCAGCCGGAACTGCGCGTTTACCAGCGTCTAGGTGAGGGGGTCATCAAGGTACCCAGCCCTCATCAGGACCTCCCGGACACACCGACGGCTCTCACACGCTTGGACAGGCCGGTGGGCGGTTGACGTTTGAATTCTGACAGGGAGGATTTGGGGGGGGGGGGGGTGTGATGGTGGTGATGGTTCCATTCTGACTTTCGCCATATACACTTTGCACGAGTGGGTTTTTGTTTGTTTGTTTGTTTGTTTTTCCCCTCCCACCTCATGTTTGTGCCCGCACCCCTCCCATTGATTTTTATTATGTTATTTGTGTGTGTGTGTGTGATTTATTTTTTTCTTAATTCTTTCCCATCCCATCGCTCTTTCTTTTGTTCTTTTGCTCTTTTGTGCTCTGTCTCTCTCTCTCTCTCTCTCTCTCTCTCTCTCTCTCTCTCTCTCTCTCTCTCTCTCTCCCTCCCTCCCTCCCTCCTCCCTCC
>JAPXFY010000015.1:1859702-1862202 GCA_030674185.1 Monoplex corrugatus
TCCAATGCACCACTCCTAGTTTGCAGAATTATTATTCTTCAGTCCTCGAAACTACACACAGCAACTCCACAAATCTACAGCAACTTCTCTTCTCTGACAGCAGGCTTACACTTCAACTCTTTCAATCGCTCTCGACTCTGACCCACAGTCATGCTTTATTTATAACATCATGGAAAGTTCCACAATATTCTCGGCTTTTCCCTAGATTTTCAGCCAATCATAGCCACATTCTCGAACCTTCCTTTCTAGAATATTCTGTACTTCTAGCCAATCACTGTACAGATTAAATTTGTTTACAATTTCCGGAACAAACTGTTCTCATTAATGGCACTTACTCTCAACCTGCATGCCTGACCTGTGGTGTTCCACAAGGATCTGTCCTTGGCCCTGTTCTTTTCACTCTTTACACCTCCCCCCTGTCCACCATCATCAACTCCCACTCTATAAAACACCACTTCTATGCTGATGACACCCAACTTCTAGACAGTGACACACCAGACAATATACAGCGCCTCTTGACTCGCACCACTGAGTGTTACTCGGACATTAAGAACTGGATGACGTTCAACAAACTTCAGCTTAATGACGACAAGACAGAAGCTATCCTCATTGGCACCCGTCAGAAACTTTCTCAGCTGCCTCCTCTTTCTCTCCCATTATGTAACACATCAGTCCCAATTTCTGATTCAGCTAAAAACCTTGGTGTCTGCATTGACTCTACCCTCTCCATGAACAACTTTGTTTCTCAAACTGCCAGATCTTGCTACTTATCATCGAAGACTATCGTACTCCATCGTTATAGCTTGATCACCTACTATTGCAATTCACTCCTGTCTGGTCTTCCTGCCTCCACCATTCACATCCTACAGCGCATTCAAAACAATGCTGCACGCCTTGTACTCAAAAAGAAAAAAGCTGACCACATATCTCCTCTCCTGGCACAACTTCACTGGCTCCCTGTATCAAAGCGCATACAGTACAACTAGACACCATGTGCTACAAAAGCCTCAATAACGCAGCCCCCGATTACCTGTCAAGCCTACTTGAGATCTATGTTCCCTCACGTACCCTCCGCTCTGCCTCCGATCCTCTGACTTTTCGCTTTCCACGCACCAAGCTCATACCTATGGTCCACGAGCCTTCTCTGTTTCTGGTCCACTTTCCTGGAACAAACTTCCTCTCTCTGTCCGTCAGCAACCTACTTTTGTCTCCTTCAAGTCCGCTCTCAAAACTCACCTTTTCTCCTCTGCATAAAATCCTGACCTCACTCATCCCCCCTCTGTAGCCTGTCTCCACTCGGAGGGGAATCACATTGTAAATATATTTGTATATAATATGCTCTCTATAATTTTCCATTGCTTTTATTCTTTTTCCCCATTTATAGCCATGTGTAAGTGTGTGTGTGCGTGTGTGTGCGCGCGTGCGTAAGTGTATGTTCAGCGCTTAGATTTGATTTTTATCGAGATTTTGCGCTATATAAATATTGTAATTATTATTAATTATTATTAACCTTCTCGAAAGATCTAAGGTATTCTACGTTTTTCTTGTCATTTCTAGATTGTTCCGAAGCATTCTACACATTTCCATACAACGAAATCAAACTTAAACATATATTTTCAGTGTTAGCATAAACCAAAACAAATATTCTCGATTCATTATCGAGTGAATCACAAACCAATCTTCAAGAGCCAACAGCAGAGAGAGCTGAATCTACAGACACATTTTGACGTCACACTTCTTTTATCGGCATTCGCATTTCCACATTGAGTTTCTGTTTTCTCTCTTTTTTTTTTAAATGTAACACAATGATAGCAACCAGCACCCAACCCTGTCCTGTCCTGTCCTCATGCCACGACTGGCCTTCATTGCCTGTGGGGATGCCGGGGGCTTTCAGTATAAACAGTATCCTCACCTACTGGAAATTCTGTGCTAGAAATGTCCTCTTTTCTGTCACTCTCTTTGTTTCTGCCTTGCTCCTTTGCTTTCTGTCATTTCTTCCTATCATTTTCTGCCTTGCTGGTCCATTTACCTGTGTGTGTTCGATAAAACCACACACACACACGCTCTCTCTCGCTCTCTCTCTCTCTCTTTCTCTCTCTTTCGCTCTCTCTCTTCTCCTCTCTCTCTCCTTTCTCTCTCTGTCTGTCTCTGTCTGTCTGTCTGTCTGTCTCTCTCTCTCTCTTTCTCTCTTTCTCCCGCTCTCTCTCTCAGGCATGTCCGCCACTATGTGCTAAACAAAGTGTTAATTCATTCCATGGACAATGGACGGAGGGACAGGGAACTTGTTCTGACTGCACGGTGTGACGGTGTTATGGTGTGACGGTGTGACAGTATGAGGGCAAAACATGCCCCCAGGCCAACAATGGGTTTGTGCACAACTGTAAATGTTACGTTTGTTCAAGACAAGGGTTATATTGTCACGTCTCCAGATGGAAACTGTTCGTCTGCTTCCTTCTCTTCTGTTCCCTCACCTCCATCTCCCTCTCCCTCTCCCTCTCCC
>JAPXFY010000015.1:1869702-1877202 GCA_030674185.1 Monoplex corrugatus
GGTGATGATGTTTATTGTTGGTGTTGTTTCCATTGTGGGTCTTATTGCTGTACTTCTCATCCATCTTCTCTTTCTTCCTCTTCTTCTTCTTCCTTCTCTTCCTCCTTCTCCTTCTTCTTCTTCTTCTCTTCTTCTTCCTTCTTCTTCTTCTTCTTCTTCTTCTTCTTCTTCTTCTTCTTCTTCTTCTTCTTCTTCTTCTTCTTCTTCTTCTTCTTCTTCCTTCTTCTTCTTCTTCTTCTTCTTCTTCTTCTTCTTCTTCTTTCTTCTTCTTTCTTCTTCTTCTTCTTCTTCTTCTTCTTCTTCTTCTTCTTCTTTTTTTTCTTCTTCTTCTTCTTCTTCTTCTTCTTCTTCTTCTTTCTTCTTCTTCTTCTTTTCCTCTTCTTCTTCTTCCTCTTTTTCTCGCTGCTACAGTTGTTGTTGTTGTTGTTGTTGTTGTTGTTGTTGTCGTTGTTGTTGTTTATCCTCCTCCACCTCCTCCTCCTCTTCTTCTTCTTTTTCTTCTTCTTCTTCTTTTTCTTCTTCTTTTTCTTCTTCTTCTTCTTCTTCTTCTTCTTCTTCTTCTCTTCTTCTTCTTCTTCTTCTTCTTCGCATTCTTCTTCTTTTTCTTCTTCTTCTTTTTCTTTCTTCTTCTTCTTCTTCTTCTTCTTCTTCTTCTTCTTCTTCTTCTTCTTCTTTTCTTCTTCTTCTTTCTTCTTCTTCGCATTCTCTTCTTCTTCTTCCTTCTTCTTCTTCTTCTTCTTCTTCTTTTCTTCTTCTTCTTTTTCTTCTTCTTCTTTTTCTTCTTCTTTTTCTTCTTCTTCTTTTTCTTCTTCTTCTTCTTCTTCCTTCTTCTTCTTCTTCTTCGCATTCTTCTTCTTCTTCTTTTTCTCGCTGCTACAGTTGTGTTGTTGTTGTTGTTGTTGTTGTTGTTGTTGTTGTTGTCGTTGTTGTTGTTCATCCTCCTCCACCTCCACCTCCTCCTCTTCTTCTTCTTCTTCTTTTTTTTTTCTTCTCTCTTTTTCTTTTCTTTGTATTCTTTGTCATCGTATTCTTCTTCTTCTGGCTTCTATTTCTCCTTCTTCTTCTTCTTCTTCGAAAGGTCTACTACTATCTTTAGTGCGACTACTGAATGTTACTAATATTAACACTGCTTCCATTTTGACTGTTACAACTTCTACCACTGCTACTGCTACTGATACTTCTGCCATTGCTGTGACTACGTCTACTGCTACGTGTACTACTTCTTGTACATCTGCTGCTGCATGTAATAATACTTCTTCCTGTTTGTGTTATTAGTTGGCCATGTTAATCAAGGGGGATTATTCTGTCTGTTGTGTGGTTACCTCCCTTATTAATGAACCTGATGATGGAATTCATGAAGTGATCTAATCAGTGGATCAATACATGATTTTGTTTGACACTTTGCTGACGGCAATTCTCACACCCACATAGAGCAAAACACCTGTAGTGTGGTGGTGATATAGTGATGGTGATTGTGGGTAGAACCAGAATTGTTGGTCAGCTCACATGTCGTCTGGCATTGCAGTGTGGAAGTCTATGGCCTGGCCGTCAGACCACCTGTCTGTCAAGACTGGAGGAACCAGGGTTTGATTCACGGAAGGGACAGGGATATCTCTGTTCTGCCTCTGTCCACTGGATGTTACATGGTGGTCTCTCATGTTAGTCTTTCGGATGTGGTGGTAGGGTTCTTGAGCAGCATACACTCCGCGTATGTTAAGGAATGAGAGGGAGAGAGAAAGAGAGAGATAGAGACAGAGAGACAGAGAGAGACACACGCGCGCGCGCACACACACCACACACACACACACACACACACACACACACACACACACAAAGAGACAGAGACAGAGAGAGGGGGAGAGAGAGAGAGAGAGAGACAGGGAGAGAGAGTGAGACACAGAGAGACAGAGAGAGACAGAGAGAGAGAGACACGCACAGAGACACAGAGATAGACAGAGAGCGAGAGAGAGGCAGACAGAGACAAAGAGAAAGACGGAGAGACAGAGAGAGAGGGGGGGAGAGACAGAGATAGAGACAGAAAGAGAGACACAGAGAGTGTGTGTGTTTGTGTGTGTGTGTGTGTGTGTTTGTGTGTGTGTGTGTGTGTATGTGTGTTTGTGTGTGTGTATGTGTGTTTGTGTGTGTTTGTGTGTGTGTATGTGTGTGTGTGTGAGTGTGTGTGATGTGTGTGTGTGTGTGTGTGTGTGTGTGTGTGTGTGTGTGTGTGTGTGTGTGTGTGTGTGTGTATGGTCTATTGTGCCTGTCGTGTATGTATTTTATGTGTGCGTGAGTGTGTGCTGAGTGAGTGTGTCTGTGAGAGGGAGAGTGTGTGTGTGTGTGTTATATATATATATATATATATATATATATATTATATATATATATATATATGTGTGTGTGTATGTGTGTGTGTGTGTGTGGTGGTGGTCTTTGATTTAATGTCTATTCACTAAAATGATTTTAGACAAAAAAACAAAAAAAAACAAAAAGAAGGGTTGGGGGTGATAGAGGAGGAGTGAAGAGGATGTTTGAAAATTGTCAATTTTGGTTTTGAGAAAAGATGATCCAGAAAACAACTGTTTCGAGGAGGGGAAGGTAAAACTAACAAATAACGTTACCATAATTAACGATTTAAATAAACTAACTAATAACAAACAAAATTGATAAATTTCTAGAAGAAATGAATAAAAATAAAACCAAGAATTGACTAACTATAACAGTGAACAAGTGAAATAGCATTTTAAAGGTAATTCGCTATAGGACTTTTTGACAGGCTAACAAAAAAATCATATAGTATTGATGATGAGGCAAATATGTCAGAAACTGTACTCATAGATAGTGTAGGAATATGTCGTTTTACCCTAACGCAAGAAAAATATGACTATGTGTTATCTTCTTCCCACACAAACACACTATGTTCTTGGTGTATTTTGTTTTGAATGCATCAAGTTTCCATCTGTACATAAGAGATTGTATAAGTCTGCTGGCAGGAAGCTGCTTAAGTATTTTGCTGACTTCAAAGTTCATGTGACATTTATCATACTTTTCCTGTTTGTCTTGGAACTGCTTCCAGACATAGTTGTCAACTAAAGTGTAAGTCTCATGCAATGAGAGAGAAAGCTGGATATTGTTTGAATCTGGTGAGTTATTAGCTCCCCGTTTGGCAGCCCTATCAACTTTATCATTATAATAAAAAGAACTATGAGAAGGTATCCAGCAGAAAGTAATATCTGTGCCTCTTGAAGATAAACCATGAATCAAGTGACTAATTTCCAGAATCATTTCAGGTCTTGTTTGTAATTTTGATAATTTAAGAGCCTGAAGTACTGATTTTGAATCGACGCAAAAAAATATCTGAAAAATTGTCCTAGGAAGACTTATCATAAATTTTAAAGCCATTAATATTGCAAAGAGTTCAGCTGTAAAGACAGATTTATCAAGTCCTATATTGAAAGATTTTTCAATTTTGAGAGCAGGTATTAAAAACGCTGAGCCTGCTTTTCTTTCAATTACTGATCCATCAGTGTAAATTTTCAAGTGATTGGGATATAAGTCATCTATATGACATTTAACCTGACTTGCCAGTAAGTTTATATTGTCTTCTTTTTTTAAATTAGTGTGGTGTACGTCAAATTGTGCTCTATGGAGTTCCCAACTGGGTACTGGCGAAAAGGAAGGTCTTATAGATACAGGATCTACGTCTAGATCAATTCCTGAGCCTTTCATGACGTCAGATGTGTATGTTGCAAGTGTGACCTGTGAAGATATTGATTTAGCTCTTTTTGGAAAGTCGGTATCTGATCTCAGTTTAGTTTCTGTTTCTGAGATGTTTTCTACGGTGGTATTTCTTAACAAAAATTTAGTAGAAGCGACTTTCCTTTGCTCTTCAAGTGGTAACAGATCGATTTCATTATATGTACGAAGACAGGAAGTATGCATTGGAAGACCCAGTGCAAGTTTGAAACCTTTACAATCTATGCTCTGCAGTTTTTTTAGTAAGTGTTTCGGTGCACTGAAGAAGATTTCTTGGGCATAGGTTAATTTAGATCTAATAAGCGATTTACAAAGATGAACAAGTATTGATGAATCTTGACCCCATGTCTGTTTGCGAACTATTTTTAAGAAATTTAAACTTTTCTGAGCTTTGGTTAACAAGTATTCAATATGCTGTGTGTGTGTGTGCGTGTGTGTGTGTGTGTGTGTGTGTGTGTGCATGTGTGTGTTACATGTGCCTTATATGTGTGTATGAGTGTGCATGTGTATGTGGCATGTGTGTGCATGTAGTGTGTGTGCCTGTCTATGTATGAGTGTGCATGTGTATGTGGCATGTGTGTGCATGTAGTGTGTGTGTGTGTGTGTGTGTATGTGGCATGTGTGTGCATGTAGTGTGTGTGCCTGTCTATGTATGCGTGCGTGCGTGCGCGAGCTTGCACCTGCGAGTGTATCAAAAAATTCTTACGTCCAGGCTTATTTTCTCTTTTTAAGGGGATTTTCATATCGACCTGCAGAGGCATTGTCTGTCTGTATGTATGTCTGTCTGTTGGTCTGTCCATTTGTCCGTCTGTGTGTGTGTGTGTGTGTGTGCGTATGTGTATTTGTATATGTGTTTGTGTGTGAGTATGTGCCTGTATGTAAGTGTGCGTGTGTGTTTGTGTGCGAACTCGTGCTTGTTGTGGTGATCTTTGATTTAATGTCTGTTGACTAAAGTGATCTTAGACACCAACACAAAAGTGGGGATAGAGGAGGAGTAAAGAGGACGTTTGAAAATAGTCAATATTGACAAAAGATGATCCACAAAACTACTGTTGCGAGGAGGGGAAGGAAAAACTAACAAATGACGTTACTATAATTAACGATTTATGACAGTATACTATAATTAACGATTTATGACAGTATACTATAATTAACCATTTATGACAGTATACTATAATTAACGATTTATGACAGTATACTATAATTAACGATTTATGACAGTATACTATAATTAACGATTTATGACAGTATACTATAATTAACGATTTATGACAGTATACTATAATTAACCATTTATGACAGTATACTATAATTAACGATTTATGACAGTATACTATAATTAACGATTTATGACAGTATACTATAATTAACGATTTATGACAGTATACTATAATTAACGATTTATGACAGTATACTATAATTAACGATTTATGACAGTATACTATAATTCACGATTTATGACAGTATACTATAATTAACGATTTATGACAGTATACTATAATTAACGATTTATGACAGTATACTATAATTAACGATTTATGACAGTTTACTATAATTAACGATTTATGACTATACTATAATTAACGATTTATGACTATACTATAATTAACGATTTATGACAGTATACTATAATTAACGATTTATGACAGTATACTATAATTATCGATTTATGACAGTATACTATAATTACCGATTTATGACTATACTATAATTACCGATTTATGACAGTATACTATAATTAACGATTTATGACAGTATACTATAATTAACGATTTATGACTATACTATAATTCACGATTTATGACAGTATACTATAATTAACGATTTATGACAGTATACTATAATTATCGATTTATGACAGTATACTATAATTACCGATTTATGACTATACTATAATTCACGATTTATGACAGTATACTATAATTAACGATTTATGACTATACTATAATTCACGATTTATGACAGTATACTATAATTAACGATTTATGACAGTATACTATAATTATCGATTTATGACAGTATACTATAATTAACGATTTATGACAGTATACTATAATTAACGATTTATGGCAGTATACTATAATTCACGATTTATGACAGTATACTATAATTAACGATTTATGACAGTATACTATAATTACCGATTTATGACAGTATATTATAATTAACCATTTATGACAGTATACTATAATTAACCATTTATGACAGTATACTATAATTAACGATTTATGACAGTATACTATAATTAACCATTTATGACAGTATACTATAATTAACCATTTATGACAGTATATTATAATTAACCATTTATGACACTATACTATAATTAACCATTTATGACTATACTATAATTACCGATTTATGACTATACTATAATTAACGATTTATGACAGTATACTATTATTAACGATTTATGACAGTATATTATAATTAACGATTTATGACACTATACTATAATTAACGATTTATGACAATATACTATAATTAACGATTTATGACAGTATACTATAATTCACGATTTATGACAGTATACTATAATTAACCATTTATGACAGTATATTATAATTCACGATTTATGACAGTATACTATAATTCACGATTTATGACAGTATACTATAATTAACCATTTATGACAGTATACTATAATTAACGATTTATGACAGTATACTATAATTAACGATTTATGACAGTATACTATAATTAACCATTTATGACAAGTATACTATAATTAACGATTTATGACAGTATACTATAATTAACGATTTATGACAGTATACTATAATTAACGATTTATGACAGTATACTATAATTAACGATTTATGACAGTATACTATAATTAACGATTTATGACAGTATACTATAATTAACGATTTATGACAGTATACTATAATTCACGATTTATGACAGTATACTATAATTAACGATTTATGACAGTATACTATAATTAACGATTTATGACAGTATACTATAATTAACCATTTATGACAGTATACTATAATTAACGATTTATGACAGTATACTATAATTAACGATTTATGACAGTATACTATAATTAACCATTTATGACAGTATACTATAATTCACGATTTATGACAGTATACTATAATTCACGATTTATGACAGTATACTATAATTCACGATTTATGACACTATACTATAATTAACGATTTATGACAGTATACTATAATTAACGATTTATGACAGTATACTTATTCACGATTTATGCGTATACTATAATTCACGATTTATGACAGTTATATAATTAACGATTTATGACAGTAAGCTATTATTAACTATTTTATGAAGTATCTATAATTACGATTTGATGACAGTATTACTTAATTCACGATTTATGACTGTATACTATAATTCACGATTTATGCGTATACTATAATTACGTTTATGACAGTATTTATTATTAATCGATTTTGACTATCTATAATTACGATTATGACAGTATACTATTTAACGATTTATGACAGTATACTAATTAACGACTTTATGAGTATACTATAATTAAGATTATGACAGTATACTATAATTAACGATTTATGACAGTACACTATAATTAACGATGGTATGACAGTATACATAAATAACGATTTATGACAGTATACTATAATTCACGATTTATGACTATACTATAATTACGATTTATGACAGTATACTATAATTAACGATTTATGACAGTTAAACTATAATTCACGATTTATGACAGTATACTTATAATTAACGATTTATGACAGT
>JAPXFY010000015.1:1892202-1907202 GCA_030674185.1 Monoplex corrugatus
AAAATGAATAAAATACCTGGCAAAACAGAAACTGAAATATGAGGCTTGGTGGAAACTGCTCATAGTATTGCCAGCAGCATATTTTTATCATCATCATCATGTGCCCTGCCGCATGGCGTTGGCGATCATGGCCCTCCATACGAATCTATCCCCTGTCGCTGCAAGTTCATCTCCCACCCTCTCTGTCTTCATCCACTGCGTATGTCCGTCCAGTATTTTCTCCCTGGGTCTACCTGGTGCTTTTTCCCTCCAATGATGATGGAACAAGTCACGAGAGATGCTGATGTAGAAGGCAAGGGCATAAAGATGGGATGAAGAAATCTTTCAGACTTTCGCTATGTCGATGATAGCGCCTGTCGGCAGACCAGGTGCTCTAATATCTCTTGCCTCATGAAATGTCCTGTAAATGTTGCTTGTTTTTTCCTTATCTTCATCAGTAATGTTTTTTTTTTGTGTGTGTGATTGTCTCTTTCAAGACTGTATCATTTGTTTTCTTGGCTGTCCATGGAATTCCATGGCGTATGTCAGAAACGCATTTTTACCAACAAATGCCTATCAATTAACATCAGAAAGAGAGTCCTTGAATGTTATATAGAACCAATACTGTTGTACGGATGCGAGGCGTGGACAGTCAAGCAAGCAAAGCCAGAGCAGGATCGAGGCAGCCGAGATGTGGTTTCTCAGAAGAATGTTGAGAGTTCCATGGACAGCAAAGAAAACAAATGAGACAGTCCTGATGGAGGCAGACACAAGTAGATCACTCATAAGGAAGATTAGGAAAAGACAAGCAACATTTATAGGTCATTTTATGAGGAAGGGGGATTTGGAGCACCTGGTCACAACGGGAAAGCTGGAGGGAAAGAGAGCACCAGGTAGACCCAGGGAGAGAATGCTGGACGGACTTGCAGAGTGGCTGGGGATGAAGAGGGTGGGGGAGATGCTGGGGGCAACGAGAGATAGAGATGGTTGGAAGTCCATGGTCGCCAACGCCATGCGGCAGGGCACGTGATATGATGATGATGATGATGATGATGGTACAGAAACTGAAAAAAAGGGAAATTTATAACAATGATAATTATCGTATCTGTATTCCCTTCAGTTTTCAACCCCAAGATGCGGGATAGAGGACAGTTTATCGTGGAAAGTTAATATAAAGGTTTTCAATGGGCATCGGCCTGTAGCTGTCTGTACTGTGTAGCCAAAAGACATACCCTTCTTCCTTCTTTCCTGTGTCAGTGATCTACAGTTGCTTCAACTCCAAAGGAAAATGACCATAGTTCTCTTTTTCCTCCCTGAACTGTTGTTTTATCCAAGTCAGACCTTGTCCGGATGTCCAGTGGTCAGAAGTGTCCTTTGTCGGTCATGCTCACGACGTGCGTCAGGATTGTGTGCTGAGTAATCATCACCCCCTCTCTACTTCAACACTAAGCACACACACACACACACACACACACACACACACACACACACACACACACACACACACACACACACCCACACACACACACACAACACACAGCAGGTGGTTGCCACACAACCTGAACACTCAGAGAGAGAGAGGGAAACAGACAGACAGAGAAAGAGAGAGAGACAGGCAGACAGAGAGAGAATGAGACGGAGAGAGAGGGGGAGACACAGACAGGCAGACAGACAGACAAAGAGAAAGAAAGAGAGAGAGTGAGACAGAGAGAGAAAGAGAGGAGAGAAAAAGAGAAAGACAAAGACAGAGAGATAGACAGAAAGAGACTGGGAAAGAGAAAGGGAAAGACAGAAAGGGAGAAGAGAGAGAGAGAAAGAGAGGGAAGAGATAGAGACACAGATAGACATGCACACAGACAGAGAGAAAGAAAAAGACACAGAGAGAGACACAGAGAGAAGAAAAGACAGATAGACAGACAGACAGAAGCAGAAGGAGAGAGAAAAAGACAGATAGACAGAGAAAGCAAGTGAATGGCACAAGTTCTGCAAGTCCACAAGTTCAGAGTCTCAATCACGCCACACCACTCCACCTGCCTGAATGCTCTCCCTTGCTGCGGCACAGTGATGGCCCTTGCTATACTCTTCGGCCCGGAGGGCGCTCTCTGTTTTGTCAAGACTTCGTGCGACACTCTGACCACAGACATCGACAGATGGACAACTATATGTCACACGACCACAGACATAGATGGACAACTATATGTCACACTGACTACAGACATAGACAGAGGGAACTATATGTCACACTGACTACAGACATAGACAGATGGACAACTATATGTCACACTGACTACAGACATAGACAGATGGACAACTATATGTCACACTGACCACAGACATAGACAGATGGCAACATATGTCACACTGACACAGACATCCACAGATGACACTTAATGTCACACACTGACACAGACATAGACAGATGGACACTATGTCTACACTGACACAGACATGAGATGGACACTAATATGTCACACTGACCACAGTAATAACAGATTGCAACTATATGTCACATGACTACAGACTTTAGACAGATGTTGCACACTGAATATGTCACACTGACACAGACATAGATGGACAACTATATGTCACACTGACTCACAGACATAGACAGATTGGCACACTATATGTCACACTGACTACAGACATAACAGAATTGCAACTAATGTCACATGACACAAGTACCTACACTAATGACAATGACCATGTCACATCACTATATGTCACACATGATTCACAGACCCATGTCTATGACACATTATGTCACACTGAATGACACATGATCCATGCTATATAACAAATCTGTCACACTGAATGTCCACATGACCCACATGCATAGACACATGCTGTCACACTGAATGATCACACTGACCCACAGCTAATGACACTATATGTCACACTGATTCACAGACATCATAGATCAATGCACACTGATGTTCACATGACCATCAGACATAACCAATTGGACACTGATATGTCACACTGACCACAGCATAAATGGACACATATTGTCACACTGACCACAGACAAGACAATTGCACACTTCATGATCACACTATGATTCACAGACACATAGACAGTATGGCACAATTCTGACACACGAATGACATGCAAATGTCCATGACAAAGACTATACACTGACACTATATGTCACACTGACCACAGACATAGACATATGGCAACTAATGTCACACTGACCACAGACATAGACAGATGGCACTAATTTGTCACACTAATGACTTCACATGACACATGACTAATGGATCACAATTTGTCACACTGACTAGACACTAGACCAGATGTCACTATATTCACACTGACTACAACTGAATAGACACGACCATGTCTATAATACACAATTCTGTCACAACTGAATGATCACATGACCCAGACTATATATCACAACTGTCACACATGACATGATCAATGACAATCTATAGTCACACTGATCAGCATGAGATCACATGACACAATGTCAATATACACAGACATGCACACTGACATTATGTCACATGACCACAGACTATGACAGATGACAACTATATGTCACACTGATACCACATGACAAGTCATATGACACATATTGTCACACTGACTAATGATCACTGACACATGGTCATATATTCACAACTGTCTACATGAATGATCAATGGACACGTATATGTCACATCTGATACAACATAACTGATGACAACTATATGTCACACTGACTACAGATACACAGATTCGTACACTATTGTCCACATGACCACAGACATGATATGACACTATATGTCACACTGACTACAACATGACAATGGCATATACACATATTGTCACACTGACTACACATGACAATGTCATATATACAACTGTCACACTGAATGATTCACATGACCCATGCAATGAACAATCTATTGTCACACTGATACAGCACATGACACATGTCATATCACAACTATTGTCACACTGAACTATCACATGACATAACATGACTATATATTCACATGACTCACAGAATATCACATGACACATTCTGATAACAAATTCTAGTCACACTGATGAATACAATGGACACATGTCTACATATCACAAATGCACACTGAATGATCACATGACCACATGTCTAATATACACAATCTGTCACACTGATGACAACACAGGGACCACATGTCTATATATCACAATTCTGTCACACTAATGATCACATGACCACATGTCATATATACAATTCTGTCACACTGAATGATTCACATGACCACATGTCTATATATCACAATTCTGTCACACTGAACTGATCACATGACACATGTCTATATATCACAATTCTGTCACACTGAATGATCACATGACACATGTCTATATATCACAATTCTGTCACACTGAATGATTCACATGACCACATGTCTATAATCACAATTCTGTCACACTGAATGATTCACATGACCACATGTCTATATATCACAATTCTGTCACACTGAATGATTCACATGACCCACATGTCTAATAACACAATTCTGTCACACTGATGACATGACATTCATACCAATTGTACACACGATGATCCATACATGTCATATATCACAATTCTGTCACACTGAATGATTCACATGACCACATGTCTATATATCACAATTCTGTCACACTGAATGATTCACATGACCATGTCTATATATCACAATTCTGTCACACTGAATGATTCACATGACCCACATGTCTATATATCACAATTCTGTCACACTGAATGATTCCACATGACCATGTCTATATATCACAATTCTGTCACACTGAATGATTCACATGACCCAATGTCTATATATCACAATTCTGTCACACTGAATGATTCACATGACACCATGTCTATATATCACAATTCTGTCACACTGAATGATTCACATGACCACATGTCTATATATCACAATTCTGTCACACTGAATGATTCACATGACCACATGTCTATATATCACAATTCTGTCACACTGAATGATTCACATGACCATGTCTATATATCACAATTCTGTCACACTGAATGATTCACATGACCCCATGTCTATATATCACAATTCTGTCACACTGAATGATCACATGACCCATGTCTATATATCACAATTCTGTCACACTGAATGATTCACATGACCCACATGTCTATATATCACAATTCTGTCACACTGAATGATTCACATGACCACATGTCTATATATCACAATTCTGTCACACTGAATGATTCACATGACACATGTCTATATATCACAATTCTGTCACACTGAATGATTCACATGACCCATGTCTATATATCACAATTCTGTCACACTGAATGATTCACATGACCACATGTCTATATATCACAATTCTGTCACACTGAATGATCCACATGACCCATGTCTATATATCACAATTCTGTCACACTGAATGATTCACATGACCACATGTCTATATATCACAATTCTGTCACACTGAATGATTCACATGACCCACATGTCTATATATCACAATTCTGTCACACTGTAATGATCTCACATGACACATGTCTATATATCACAATTCTGTCACACTGAATGATCCACATGACCCACATGTCTATATATCACAATTCTGTCACACTGAATGATCACATGACCATGTTATATATCACAATTCTGTCACACTGAATATCCACATGACACATGTCTATATATCACAATTCTGTCACACTGAATGATTCACATGACCACAATGTCTATATATCACAATTCTGTCACACTGAATGATTCACATGACCCACATGTCTATATATCACAATTCTGTCACACTGAATGATTCACATGACCCATGTCTATATATCACAATTCTGTCACACTGAATGATTCACATGACACATGTCTTATATCACAATTCTGTCACATGAATGATCACATGACCCACATGTCTATATATCACAATTCTGTCACACTGAATGATCCACATGACACATGTCTATATATCACAATTCTGTCACACGAATGATCACATGACCCACATGTCTATATATCACAACTGTCACACTGATGATTTACATGACCACTGTCTATATATCACAATTCGTCACACTGAATAATCCACATGACCATGTCTATATATCACAATTCTGTCACACTGAATG
The DNA here is from genome assembly GCA_030674185.1 of Monoplex corrugatus. Lineage (NCBI taxonomy): Eukaryota > Metazoa > Mollusca > Gastropoda > Littorinimorpha > Ranellidae > Monoplex > Monoplex corrugatus. The sequence goes on from JAPXFY010000015.1 coordinate 1,898,276, forward strand.
ATTCACATGACACATGTCTATATATCACAATTCTGTCACACTGAATGATTCACATGACACATGTCTATATATCACAATTCTGTCACACTGAATGATTCACATGACCCATGTCTATATATCACAATTCTGTCACACTGAATGATCCACATGACACATGTCTATATATCACAATTCTGTCACACTGAATGATCCACATGACCCACATGTCTATATATCACAACTGTCACACTGAATGATTCACATGACACATGTCTATATATCACAATTCTGTCACACTGAATGATCCACATGACCCATGTCTATATATCACAATTCTGTCACACTGAATGATCCACATGACCCACATGTCTATATATCACAATTCTGTCACACTGAATGATTCACATGACCCATGTCTATATATCACAATTCTGTCACACTGAATATCCACATGACCCACATGTCTATATATCACAATTCTGTCACACCGAATGATCCACATGACCCATGTCTATATATCACAACTGTCACACTGAATGATTCACATGACCCATGTCTATATATCACAATTCTGTCACACTGAATGATCCACATGACCCATGTTTATCTATAAATATCGCAGTCCACCAGCAATCCCTTGCCATTGTTTTCATTCTTGTCCTGCTTGTATATTTCTCAAGTTAGGCTGCTGTGTGTGTGTGTGTGTGTGTGTGTGTGTGTGTGTGTTGTGGTGTTTGTGTGTGTGTGTGTCTGTCTGTCTGTCTGTCTGTCTGTCTGTCTGTCTGTCTGTCTGTGTGGCTGTCTGTCTTTACGTGTGTCTGTGAAACAAAACACTGTCACTGCTTTCTTGTCTTTTGTCTGTAATTATCCTGACTAATTTTTAGACAGCATATGCCAGCTCTGGGAGTTGGGGCCCTTAAGCTGAAATAAATCAGAGTTACCTATTTTTGAACTTTGGCTAAAATGTTAGTTTTTAACAGAAATTTTTTCGGCTGGTCCCTACTTTCCAGAAAGTTGTTTCTGATAAAAGTTGGGTCACCTATTTAAGACGGTAAATATTTTTCAATTTTTTTAAATTGAAAAAAGTGTTGCGCAAGACAGCCTGCATCTGCAACGATGTTGTCACTAGCGCTGGTGATACTTATCTCTGACCTACCCCCGTGGGGATGCCGGGGGCTCTCTCAGTATAAATTGTATCCCCACCTTCTGAAAATTCTGTTTTAGAAATTTCCTCTTTTCTGTCACTCTCTTTGTTTCTGCTTTGCTTTCTGGCATTTCTTCCTATCATTTTCTGCCTTGCCGGCTCATTAACCTGTATTTGTTTGATAAAGTCGTACGAACTTTCTCTTGGGATTGATAATTGGGTACATGTGTTTTTCCGTTTTGGCTCTGGGGTGGTGAGATTTGCAGAAGCAATTTTAGGTAATTTATGCCCATTTTTTTAAGTATGTTTTAGTGTCTTTAGGTATGCTTAAATTTGTATTCATGTATGTGTTTTAATCCCCTGTACGATAAATTGGACAGAGTGGTCAACGCCAAGGGCATGTCCTTAGATTACGTGCGCGAATGCATTGATACGTGTACTTAATTTTCTTTTTTTTTCTGTTGAAGTTTTGTATGTTTTGAAACGGTTACAGCCCTGATATGGCTCTACGCAGTCGGCTGGGCTTTAAACAGCAATAACAATAACAATCCGTCTGGTCTGGTCAATCTGTACACTCCCTCTCGCTCTCTCCGTTCTTCCTCTGACTCAAGACTTCCTCAGCAAACTGCTTCAAAGGCAAATGTCATGGCCGCCATTCCATCTCTGTCTATTGCCCCCAGCTCTGGAATGTCCTTCCAAATAATATCAGACATTTTGCTTTGTCTGATCTTTTCATATCCCGCCTTACACCTTGTGTCTCCTCACAATATTTCCATGTCCAGAATGTCATGTTTTGTGGGCTGTTCCTGTGTCCATTGTATCATTGTCAAAGGGTCTGTGACTGTAGGTGTGTGTGAGATAATGTACAATGTGTCTTTGTATTAGCCTACAGTAGGTGTGTGTGAGATAATGTACAATGTGTCTTTGTATTAGCCTACAGTAGGTGTGTGTGAGATAATGTACAATGTGTCTTTGTATTAGCCTACAGTAGGTGTGTGTGACATAATGTACAATGTGTCTGTATTAGCCTACAGTAGGTGTGTGTGAGATAATGTACAATGTGTCTTTGTATTAGCCTACAGTAGGTGTGTGTGAGATAATGTACAATGTATCTTTGTATTAGCCTACAGTAGGTGTGTGTGTGAGATAATGTACAATGTATCTTTGTATTAGCCTACAGTAGGTGTGTGTGAGATAATGTACAATGTGTCTGTATTAGCCTACAGTAGGTGTGTGTGACATAATGTACAATGTGTCTTTGTATTAGCCTACAGTAGGTGTGTGTGAATAATGTACAATGTGTCTTTGTATTAGCCTACAGTAGGTGTGTGTGAGATAATGTACAATGTGTCTTTGTATTAGCCTAAGTAGGTGTGTGTGAATAATGTACAATGTGTCTTTGTATTAGCCTAGGGTAAGTGTGTGTGGAGATAATGTACAATGTGTCTTTGTATTAGCCTACAATAGGTGTGTGTGAGATAATGTACAATGTGTCTTTGTATTAGCCTACAGTAGGTGTGTGTGACATAATGTACAATGTGTCTTTGTATTAGCCTACAGTAGGTGTGTGTGAGATAATGTACAATGTGTCTTTGTATTAGCCTACAGTAGGTGTGTGTGACATAATGTACAATGTGTCTTTGTATTAGCCTACAGTAGGTGTGTGTGAGATAATGTACAATGTGTCTTTGTATTAGCCTAGGGTAGGTGTGTGTAAGATAATGTACAATGTGTCTTTGTATTAGCCTACAGTAGGTGTGTGTGAGATAATGTATAATGTGTCTTTGTATTAGCCTAGGGTAGGTGTGTGTGACATAATGTACAATGTGTCTTTGTATTAGCCTACAGTAGGTGTGTGTGACATAATGTACAATGTGTCTTTGTATTAGCCTAGGGTAGGTGTGTGTGAGATAATGTAAATGTGTCTTTGTATTAGCCTACAGTCATAGGTCGGTTTAACATGTAAGTGTTATCATTCTTGTTGTTACAAATCACAAAAGAGATAAACGGTTTGTTGTCAAATTCATCAGCTCAATACTAGTGCATATGGTTTTATTACGATTGTATATTATAACGAGTTTGCAAGATTTGTAATATGAAAAGAGATGGCCATGTTTCTCCAAGTTCAGACTGTACAATTTAAAATAGAGCCGACCATGTTCCAGAGAGTAACAGGCACGCTGAACGTTGAACCAAAGAACTCAGTTCTGTCCTATTCACCTGTATTGATACACTTGTGGAAATGAAAATGTGTGTACGTTGAAGTCGCACCACAGATACATCATTCTCACACCAAATTCAAACACGAACAACGAATCTGTCATAGCAGATCAGATCAACACATCATCATCATCATCATCACCATCAGTATCATCATCATCATCATCATCATCATCGTCATCATCATCATTATCATCATTATCATCATCATCGTCATCATCATCATCATCATCATCCCATCATCATCATCATCATCACCATCATTATCATCATCACCATGATCATCATCACCATCATTATCATCATCATCGTCATCATCATCATCATCATCACCATCATCATCACCACCACCATCATCATCATCACCACCACCACCACCATCACCACCACATCATCTCATCATCATCACCACCACCATCATCATCATCACCATCATCATCATCATCATCACCATCATCATCATCACCACTACCACCACCATCATCATCATCATCATCATCACCACCACCATCATCATCATCATCATCACCACCACCACCACCATCATCATCATCATCGTCATCATCATCATGATGAGCCTTTCCGCATGGCGTTGGCGATGATGGCCGTCATAGGAATGAGTTGTCCAGCAGATGTACATGTATCTCCTGTCCTCTCTGTCCTCGTCTGCTCTGCAGATCCGTCCACTGTTTGTACTGGGTCTGTCCTACCTGGTGCTCTGTTTCCCTCCAGCTTTCCTCTCACACTATGGGCTCAAATGTCTCTTGCCTCATAAAATGCCCCATAAATGTTGCGAGAGAAAGAGAGAGAGAGAGAGACACACACACACACATACATACACACACACACACATACACACACACACACACACATACACACACATACACACACACACACTCATACAAATACAGAAACACAGACAAACGTACTCGAACACACACACACACACACGTACACATACACACACACACACACACACACACACACACACACACACACATACACACACACATACATACACACACACACACACAACACACACACACACACACTTTCACTCTCTCTCTCTCTCTCTCTCTCTCTCAATCACTCACTTCCTCGCTCACTCACTCACGCAAATACAGAAACACAGACACGCACACACAGACACACACACACAGACACACACACACACACACACACACACACAACATCTGTGAGAGTGTCCACCCCGGCAGTGGGAGACTTCCTGTGTAAACGGACAATCCCATCCACCATCCCCCTTCCCTTCCCCCCCTCACCCTCCTTCCTTCATGTTGACATGCGCGGTGCCATTTCCGGTGATGACGGGAAGTGGCGTCAGGTAAGTGATGACTGGCTGGGGAGCGCAGGGCAGCAGAATAGGGGGAGGGAGGAGGGTGTGTGACTGTTATGGATGACATTTCAGGATAGAAATACCTGGTGATAACGTGTGGCTATGAGTGCTGACCACTTGGCTAGTGTGGAGAGTGCTGTCCACCTGAAGGAGGCAGTCCTTGAGTGGTGTGGACAAACAGACAGCTGGACGAGTGCTGGACCGGCTTGTGAAATATCATCTCTCCTCCCAGGCTGAAGGGCCGCTGCCAAGGTGGCAGGCGACTATTCCATCTTTTGAAATGGAGCACCCGGATGTGGGTGGCGCAGAGCTACAGCTCTTGCCTTCCAGTCTGAGAAAGGAGAAGAGTGGCGGAATGGTTCAGACGTTCGCCTGCCAGTAACTTAACCCTTTGACTCCCACACCCTGTCCACCAGTATCCTGCATTGTCAACCATGCTAGCACAGCAAAAATTCAACCCTTTGACTCCCTCACCCTATCCACTAACTTCCTGCAGGAAGCTGGTGGATAGGGTGAGGAAATCTAAGGGTTAAGTTTTTGCAGTTAGTGCGTAGGGTGCGGGAGTCAAATGGTTAACGCGAAGTTCCGGGGTTCGTTTCCCGTTGAGGTCTCCACTTTTCTCCTCAGTTTAACCGGAAAATCGAACTGAACGTCTAGTCCTTCGGAAAGGGACGAAAAAGGAGTCAGACCCGTGTGCTCTCTGGCCTGTGCACGCTGAAGTACCCACGGTATTTGAAGAAGAGCAGGGCATTTGCCCAGCTGCCCTGGTATAAAACATTGGAGAGATAGGTAGATTTACCAGGGTCTTTCCCCTTGAACGCTAAAGATCCCACGGCTGTTGAAAATCGTGAAGAGCAGGGCATTTGCCCTGCTGTCTTGGTATAAAACATTGGAGAGATAAATTGATTTCCCAGGTCCCTCCCCTTGGAAGCCAATTAGCCTTCTTGCCTTTCTGAAGTTTTGGTAAGAAAAATATAGGGTGGCGTTTCACAGTGGCGACCCGCTCTCAAAGGGGAGAGCAGCCCGAGCTTCACGTGATAAATCCATTGTAACAAAATCAGTGAATATATAAATATGGATGAGTATGAATATGAATACATGAATATAAATATAAATATGAATACATGAGGTTACTTAAATATTTACAGCCTATGATGCTATTAGCATGTAGGACAGCAACGAAGATTCTTCGCTCCTGGCCGGTTTTGTCCAGCCTGTGTATAGTAGCCCAGGTGTGTTTCAGGACCTTCAGGTCTCCTTCTGTTGTTGGTCACCAGGTGTTGTTGGGTCTTCCTGTCTTACGTCTTCCTTCTGGTGTCCAGTGAAGGGCAGTCTTGGTGATGTTATCCTGCTGTCTTCCTTCTGGTGTCCAGTGAAGGGCAGTCCTGGTGATGTTATCCTGCTGTCTTCCTTCTGGTGTCCAGTGAAGGGCAGTCCGGGTGATGTTATCCTGCTGTCTTCCTTCTGGTGTCCAGTGAAGGGCAGTCCGGGTGATGTTGTCCTGCTGTCTTCCTTCTGGTGTCCAGTGAAGGGCAGTCCGGGTGATGTTGTCCTGCTGTCTTCCTTCTGGTGTCCAGTGAAGGGCAGTCCTGGTGATGTTGTCCTGCTGTCTTCCTTCTGGTGTCCAGTGAAGGGCAGTCCGGGTGATGTTGTCCTGCTGTCTTAATGGTGTCCAGTGAAGGGCAGTCCGGTGTGATGTTGTCCTGCTGTCTTCCTTCTGGTGTCCAGTGAAGGGCAGTCCTGGTGTTGTTGTCCTGCTGTCTTCCTTCTGGTGTCCAGTGAAGGGTAGTCCTGGTGATGTTATCCTGCTGTCTTCCTTCTGGTGTCCAGTGAAGGGCAGTCCTGGTGATGTTATCCTGCTGTCTTCCTTCTGGTGTCCAGTGAAGGGCAGTCCTGGTGATGTTGTCCTGCTGTCTTCCTTCTGGTGTCCAGTGAAGGGCAGTCCTGGTGTTGTTGTCCTGCTGTCTTCCTTCTGGTGTCCAGTGAAGGGCAGTCCGGGTGATGTTGTCCTGCTGTCTTCCTTCTGGTGTCCAGTGAAGGGCAGTCCTGGTGTTGTTGTCCTGCTGTCTTCCTTCTGGTGTCCAGTGAAGGGCAGTTCTGGTGATGTTGTCCTGCTGTCTTCCTTCTGGTGTCCAGTGAAGGGCAGTTCTGGTGATGTTGTCCTGCTGTCTTCCTTCTGGTGTCCAGTGAAGGGCAGTTCTGGTGATGTTGTCCTGCTGTCTTCCTTCTGGTGTCCAGTGAAGGGCAGTCCGGATGATGTTGTCCTGCTGTCGTCCTTCTGGTGTTCAGTGAAGGGCAGTTCTGGTGATGTTGTCCTGCTGTCTTCAGGTGGTGTGTCCAGTGAAGGGCAGTCCGGGTGATGTTATCCTGCTGTCTTCCTTCTGGTGTCCAGTGAAGGGCAGTCCGGTGATGTTATCCTGCTGTCTTCCTTCTGGTGTCCAGTGAAGGGCAGTCCTGGTGATGTTATCCTGCTGTCTTCCTTCTGGTGTCCAGTGAAGGGCAGTCCGGGTGATGTTATCCTGCTGTCTTCCTTCTGGTGTCCAGTGAAGGGCAGTCCTGGTGATGTTATCCTGCTGTCTTCCTTCTGGTGTCCAGTGAAGGGCAGTCCGGGTGATGTTATCCTGCTGTCTTCCTTCTGGTGTCCAGTGAAGGGCAGTCCGGGTGATGTTATCCTGCTGTCTTCCTTCTGGTGTCCAGTGAAGGGCTGTCCGGTGATGTTGTCCTGCTGTCTTCCTTCTGGTGTCCAGTGAAAGGCAGTCCTGGTGATGTTGTCCTGCTGTCTTCCTTCTGGTGTCCAGTGAAGGGCAGTCCGGGTGATGTTGTCCTGCTGTCTTAATGGTGTCCAGTGAAGGGCAGTTCGGGTAATGTTGTCCTGCTGTCTTCATGGTGTCCAGTGAAGGGCAGTCCGGGTGATGTTGTCCTGCTGTCTTCCTTCTGGTGTCCAGTGAAGGGCAGTCCTGGTGATGTTATCCTGCTGTCTTCCTTCTGATGTCCAATGAAGGGCAGTCCAGGTGATGTTGTCCTGCTGTCTTCCTTCTGGTGTCCAATGAAGGGCAGTCCATGTGATGTTGTCCTGCTGTCTTCCTTCTGGTGTCCAGTGAAGGGCAGTCCGTGTGATGTTGTCCTGCTGTCTTCATGGTGTCCAGTGAAAGGCAGTCCTGGTGATGTTGTCCTGCTGTCTTCCTTCTGGTGTCCAGTGAAAGGCAGTCCTGGTGATGTTGTCCTGCAGTCTTCCTTCTGGTGTGTCCAGTGAAGGTCAGTCCTGGTGATGTTGTCGTGCTTTCTTCCTTCTGGTGTCCAGTGAAGGGCAGTCCGTGTGATGTTGTCCTGCTGTCTTCCTTCTGGTGTCCAGTGAAGGGCAGTCCAGGTGATGTTGTCGTGCTTTCGTCCTTCTGGTGTCCAGTGAAGGGCAGTCCTGGTGATGTTGTTCTGCTGTCTTCAGGTGATGTGTCAAGTCCATCTCCATCGTCTTTTCATGGTGGTAGTCTCCATACTGTCTTGACTGCATGTGACAGGTGTTGTCATTGGTTGGGGATGGTCCTGGGCCAGATGGTGCTGGGCCACGTGTGTCCACAGGTTCAAATCACCTTTAGGACAAACTTTGAGCAAATGTCCCGCCCACGCAACTGTGAATGGGTATATGATCGTGTTGAGGTCGAAGAAGGTAAAGCGGAGATAGAGAGGAGAGGAGGAAATGATTTCACAATGGTTTCTAACTCTAGAATTTAGAGGAATTGAATTCGCTGTCCACAGTGAATTCTTCATCGCCTGAGACCATGGGAAATGATGGCTTTCCAGACTTGACATACCTTACTTCTGTTGTTGTGTGTCCACTTGTAGGACTTTTTTTCAGATTTGTATACGTTAGTGTTTATGTTGATTTAATGTTGATGGATTTTAGGGGTTATTTGTTTCTCTCAGTATTTTCAAGTCTGCACGATTGAAAAACGACACTAGAGTTCGTTCTGTTTGTCAAGAAAAAATGTATGACTTTCCTGGAGTGTATTTTCCTGTATATGCAGAAGGTCTGTCTGTTTGTCTGTCTGTCTTTCATTTTCGGATTGCATGGTAAATTCACTCTGACTGTCTTTTTGCTGTCTTCCTGTCTGTCTGTTTGTTTGCCTGTTTTGTTCGATGTCTGTCTATCTGTCTGTCTGTCTTCTGTCTGTTTGTCTGTCTGTGTAGCTTTCCGATTTCCTGCTTTATTTATTTCTGTCTGTCTCACTCTCA
>JAPXFY010000015.1:1909702-1912202 GCA_030674185.1 Monoplex corrugatus
CACACACACACACCTCACACACACACACACAAACACACACACAACACACCACACACACAACACAACACACACACACACACACACACACACACACACACACACACACTGAGACACCATCCACAACGCCTATCCCTACATGGGAAATGCTTAAAGCCACTTTTGATATTGATTATACAGATGCTAAGAAATATGAAAATATTAACATTTCGATATGCACAGCAAGAGAACACGTCAATGAAAAATACCGTACCCACCTCCATATTTTTACCGATGGGTCAGTCTTAGAAAATAAATCTGCTGGAGCAGCGTATTATGTTCCAAAATCTAAAATACAAAAGTCATTTTTCATTGGGCCAAATATATCTATATTTACAGCGGAATTAGTTGCTATTATACAAGCGTTGCATTATTTAGTAGACCTTAAACCTGTATTTGTCAAAGTAGTTCTCTTTGTTGATTCAAAATCTGTTTTATATGCCTTACAGTCTTTTAATACAGACACAAGACCTGACTTAATTACAGAGGCAAATCATCTTATACATCGTTTAAGGACAAAAGGTACAGATATCAGTTTATGCTGGGTGCCTTCTCACGTTGGTCTTCACGGCAACGAAGTAGTAGACAGAGCAGCTAAGCAAGGTGCACACAATACTGATAATACTATAGAATTACATATTAAAACTTCCGTAAAAGAAGCTTGCTAGAATCAGCCTCATGGATTCGATTTCATGAACATTTCAATGAAAAGTTTGTGACACAACAAATGATAAAACTTTCATTACAAAATGTATGTAAAAAATGGAAGTATTCTTCCATATATCATTCGAGATCGATTGTTGCTGTTCATTTTCGTATTCAGCTAAACGCGTTGAAAACAAAATATTGTAAAAATATCAAGTGTATTTGCGGAGAACAATTCACACTGTTTCACTGTTTATTTTACTGCAAAATGCTACGTTCTTTTTTACCAAAAATATTTACACAAGAAAACTATTCTGAAACTCATTTTAAAGAAGTAACTTCAGATCAGTCTTTATCAGTTAAAATTTCAGAATCATTGGTTCACAGTCCTGTTAATGTATTGCTTTAAGTTTATGAAGTTAGTATTTTCGCGTTAAATTTTTCTTTCACATTGTTAATGTCAATTGTTAGTGTTAAGATCTTGTTCCATTTTTCTATTTACCCACTTATTTATATCTTTTACTCTGTCTCCCCTCTCCCCACAATGCAACTCGCCCACCTCTCATCCTCCATCCCCTCCCCCCCCCCCACCCCCCCGTCTAATATCACTCATAGTGAACAGACGTTAAATTAAAGAACGAACGAACGAACACACACACACACACACACACACACACACACACACACACACACACACACACACACACACACACACACACACACACACACACACACACACACACACACTTAAAAAAAAATTGCATCTAAATGAAAATCTGTGAAGAGTTGTTTAAGTTCACAATACAGTGTTAATGTCTTACATCGTGCATATCCAAGTATTGAATATACTGATGTTTGATGCTGGGTAATGGTCACACGCTATACACCACGGCACTCCTTCATTTGTCAAAAGGTAGGAATGAATGTAAGATGTGTGACCCCTGTGTGACCTACATATCACTGTCTCTTTCTTACGGTTCCCTGCAGTAGATGGGAGAATTTCTATAAGGTTGGGGCGGATTTGGAACAGTTTGTTATCTGTCTGTTTATTCCAATCCTCCTGCCACAGATTTCTCACGTAACTGTGTACTTTGGATTTTATATCTGTGTAAAGAATGGAGGATTTAGACATCCTTTCCCTTGTGGCCTTCTTGGCCAGGCAGTCAGCCTTTTTATTGCCTGAAATACCAACATGGCCAGGAATCCAGGCAAAAACAGTCCCGTGACCTTCATTTGTAATAATATGTGTAGAGGGGAACAGTTCAAAGAACTTCAAAAGCTCTGGGTGACAAATATTTTGGCTAAGAATTGCCTACAAAGCAGAGAGGGAGTCAGAAAAAAATGAGAAAATCTTTATGCTTGGATTTGAACACCCATTTTTAAGTGCCAGAACCAGAGCAGTCAGTTCCAGCAGTATAAACGGAACTTTCAGATGGAATATGTTTTGAAAATTACGATTGGGAACACTGGAACAAAAGGCAGCGGCAGCAACACCTTCAGCAGACTGGGATCCATCAGTGAAGATTCCGCGGGATGACGGAGATTTTTCACACAGTTCTGCATAAAACAATTTGTACGCCAGTGAACTGGTACTGTCTTTACGGAAGGAAGCAAGATCTAAACAAACTTTCGGTGTTTTCAAGGTCCATGGTGGGCTGTCTGGAAATCAGGAGAAGTCTGAAACAACTGCTAAATCTATATCTGCATTTTGCATGTGAGGACTGATACGGATTTCCAGAGGAGGAATGGCTTTCGGATTTTTTTTTTTTTTTTTTTCAAAATCTATTTTAAATTTGGGGCTGAAGACGTAGCCGCTGGA
>JAPXFY010000015.1:1922202-1929702 GCA_030674185.1 Monoplex corrugatus
ATGTATAATGTGTAGTGAGTAATGTGTAGTGAGTAATGTATAATGTGTAGTGAGTAATGTATAATGTGTAGTGAGTAATGTATAATGTGTAGTGAGTAATGTATAATGTGTAGTGAGTATGATAATGTTGGTAAGGTAGTGAGTAATGTAATGTGTAGTGAGTAATGTGTAGTGAGTAATGTGTAGTGAGTAATGTGTAATGTAGTGGGTAGTGAGTACATGAATTTGGAGAATGATTCTGTCAATAACTATTTGGAAAAAGAAGAAAAAGAAAGAACAATTATGGTGATGATAATAATTCATCTGTTGATGAAGCTACGTATTCACAGAGAGGAGAGAGAGAAAGAGAGAGAGAGAGAGAGGAGAGAGAGAGAGAGAGGGAGAGAGAGAGAGAGGGAGAAACAGAGACAAAGACAAAGACAGAGACAGACAGAAACACAGGAAAACGAAAAGTATTACGTAAGGCTAACAGTTTCTTACCATAGGGGTTTGCAAACACAGTTGACCAAATGTGCAGTAATGCGATAATGGCAAATGAACAAAACGCCTGACATGACTAAACCAATGTTGTAGTGTAACCAACTTCATGAAGGACTATAGTCATGCTTTGGTAAATGTATCAATGCTGAATAAACACACGTGTACGAACACACAAACACATTCATTCCAATTACAGCTGTCATATTAATTCTCATACATCATCATCATCATCATCATCATTATGTGCCCTGCCGCATAGCGTTGACGATCATGGTCCTCCATACGAATCTATCCCTTGTCGCTGCAAGTACATCTCCCACCCTCTCCGTCCTCAGCCACCCTGTAATTCCTTCCAATATTTTCTCCCTGGGTCTACTTAGTGTTTTTTTCCCTCCAGCTTTCCTGTTGTGACCAGCTGCTTTTATTTCTTTTCCTCATAAAATGTCCTATAAATGTTGCCTGTCTTTTCCTAATCTTCTTTATCAATGATCTTCGTGTGTCTGCCTCCTTCAAGACTTTCTCGTTTTTTTTTCTTTGCTGTCCATGGAACTCTCAACATTCTTCTTAGAAACCACACTTCAGTTGCCTCAATTTTGTTCTGACATTGCGTGCTGACTGTCCAGGCCTCACAACCATACAACAGTATTGGTTCTGTGTATCTCCCATACATGTCTACACTTTGATTCCAGATCCATCATGAGAGAAAAGAGCAATTTCGTCTGTCAGGTCACCCAGTAACTTACAACGTTTATCTAACATGAAATGTAGGAATAGGAGAGCTCTTTGCACTGCAGGATGACATCCTTCTGTTTGTCAGTAAACGATGTAGGCTGGTTATCCAAACATGACATTACACAGTCTGACTGATTTTATCAAACTCCCTTGTCTGATCAGTGTGTATTTTCTCTGCAAATAATTCAGAGCAGAGACAGACAGTCAGAGAAAGAGACAGACAGACACATACAAACAGAGAGACAGAGACCGAGACCGACACACAGACAGACAGATAGACAGAAAGACAGAGACAGAGAGCAAGAACTGTAATTCTTATCATCAATAGAGAGAAAGACAAAGACAGAGAGAAACAGAGACAGATAGAGTGATAGAGACCCAGAGAGAGAGACACAGAGAGAGACAGAGTGACATACAGACAGAGACAGTTCCACAAACAAACATCAATATTGTCAGTGTTACAAAAGGTTACACCAACAAACATCAACACTACCATTGTTACAGAAGGTTACACCAACAAACATCTTGTCTGACTCAGCTGATACAGCTATGGACCCCAAATCTGAACGTCTCAAGTTCAGTTCCAGCACAAAACACAGATTGTGGTCTGTTCACTGTCCATGACAATGATCCAACCATTCTGCTGGTGTCCACATAGTATGTAGTAGGTCCTGACCCCTGGTACTGTTGGTGTCCACATAGTATGTAGTAGGTCCTGACCCCTGGTACTACTGGTGTCCACATAGTATGTAGTAGGTCCTCACCCCTGGTACTACTGGTGTCCACATAGTATGTAGTAGGTCCTGACCCCTGGTACTACTGGTGTCCACATAGTATGTAGTAGGTCCTGACCCCTGGTACTGCTGGTGTCCACATAGTATGTAGTAGGTCCTGACCCCTGGTACTGTTGGTGTCCACATAGTATGTAGTAGGTCCTGACCCCTGGTACTACTGGTGTCCACATAGTATGTAGTAGGTCCTGACCCCTGGTACTGCTGGTGTCCACATACTATGTAGTAGGTCCTGACCCCTGGTACTACTGGTGTCCACACAGTATGTAGTAGGTCCTGACCCCTGATACTGTTGGTGTCCACATAGTATGTAGTAGGTCCTGACCCCTGGTACTACTGGTGTCCACATAGTATGTAGTAGGTCCTCACCCCTGGTACTACTGGTGTCCACATAGTATGTAGTATGTCCTGACCCCTGGTACTACTGGTGTCCACATTGTATGTAGTAGGTCCTGACCCCTGGTACTACTGGTGTCCACATAGTATGTAGTAGGTCCTGACCTGGTACTGCTGGTGTCCACATAGTATGTAGTAGGTCCTGACCCCTGGTACTACTGGTGTCCACACAGTATGTAGTAGATCCTGACCCCTGGTACTACTGGTGTCCACACAGTATGTAGTAGGTCCTGACCCTGGTACTGATGGTGTCCACATAGTATGTAGTAGGTCCTGACCCTGGTACTACTGGTGTCCACATAGTATGTAGTAGGTCCTGACCCCTGGTACTGCTGGTGTCCACATAGTATGTAGTAGGTCCTGACCCCTGGTACTACTGGTGTCCACACAGTATGTAGTAGGTCCTGACCCTGGTACTGCTGGTGTCCACATAGTATGTAGTAGGTCCTGACCCCTGGTACTACTGGTGTCCACATAGTATGTAGTAGGTCCTGACCCCTGGTACTGCTGGTGTCCACATAGTATGTAGTAGGTCCTGACCCCTGGTACTGTTGGTGTCCACATAGTATGTAGTAGGTCCTGACCCCTGGTACTACTGGTGTCCACATAGTATGTAGTAGGTCCTGACCCCTGGTACTGCTGGTGTCCACATAGTATGTAGTAGGTCCTGACCCCTGGTACTACTGGTGTCCACATTGTATGTAGTAGGTCCTGACCCCTGGTACTGTTGATGTCCACATAGTATGTAGTATGTCCTGACCCCTGGTACTGTTGGTGTCCACATAGTATGTAGTAGGTCCTGACCCCTGGTACTGTTGGTGTCCACATAGTATGTAGTAGGTCCTGACCCCTGGTACTACTGGTGTCCACATTGTATGTAGTAGGTCCTGACCCCTGGTACTACTGGTGTCCACATTGTATGTAGTAGGTCCTGACCCTGGTACTGTTGGTGTCCACATTGTATGTAGTATGTCCTGACCCCTGGTACTGCTGATGTCCACATAGTATGTAGTAGGTCCTGACCCCTGGTACTGCTGGTGTCCACATAGTATGTAGTATGTCCTGACCCCTGGTACTGCTGATGTCCACATAGTATGTAGTAGGTCCTGACCCCTGGTACTACTGGTGTCCACATTGTATGTAGTAGGTCCTGACCCCTGGTACTGTTGGTGTCCACATTGTATGCAGTATGTTCTGACCCCTGGTACTGCTGGTGTCCACATAGTATGTAGTATGTCCTGACCCCTGGTACTGTTGGTGTCCACATTGTATGTAGTATGTCCTGACCCCTGGTACTGCTGATGTCCACATAGTATGTAGTATGTCCTGACCCCTGGTACTACTGGTGTCCACATTGTATGTAGTATGTCCTGACCCCTGGTACTGTTGGTGTCCACATTGTATGTAGTATGTCCTGACCCCTGGTACTGCTGGTGTCCACATAGTATGTAGTATGTCCTGACCCCTGGTACTACTGGTGTCCACATTGTATGTAGTATGTCCTGACCCCTGGTACTGTTGGTGTCCACATAGTATGTAGTAGGTCCTGACCCCTGGTACTACTGGTGTCCACATAGTATGTAGTATGTCCTGACCCCTGGTACTGTTGGTGTCCACATAGTATGTAGTAGGTCCTGACCCCTGGTATTGTTGGTGTCCACATAGTATGTAGTAGGTCCTGACCCCTGGTACTGTTGGTGTCCACATAGTATGTAGTATGTCCTGACCCCTGCTACTGTTGGTGTCCACATAGTATGTAGTATGTCCTGACCCCTGGTACTACTGGTGTCCACATAGTATGTAGTAGGTCCTGACCCCTGGTACTGCTGGTGTCCACATAGTATATAGTAGGTCCTGACCCCTGGTACTACTGGTGTCCACATTGTATGTAGTAGGTCCTGACCCCTGGTACTGCTGGTATGCACATAGTATGTAGTAGGTCCTGACCCCTGGTACTGCTGGTATCAACATAGTATGTAGTATGTCCTG
Organism: Monoplex corrugatus; assembly: GCA_030674185.1. Lineage (NCBI taxonomy): Eukaryota > Metazoa > Mollusca > Gastropoda > Littorinimorpha > Ranellidae > Monoplex > Monoplex corrugatus. Next base: position 1,926,591 of record JAPXFY010000015.1, read on the forward strand.
ACCCCTGGTACTACTGGTGTCCACATAGTATGTAGTAGGTCCTGACCCCTGGTACTACTGGTGTCCACATTGTATGTAGTATGTCCTGACCCCTGGTACTACTGGTGTCCACATTGTATGTAGTAGGTCCTGACCCCTGGTACTACTGGTGTCCACATTGTATGTAGTATGTCCTGACCCCTGGTACTACTGGTGTCCACATTGTATGTAGTAGGTCCTGACCCCTGATACTGCTGGTGTCCACATAGTATGTAGTAGGTCCTGACCCCTGGTACTGCTGGTGTCCACATAGTATGTAGTAGGTCCTGACCCCTGGTACTGTTGGTGTCCACATAGTATGTAGTAGGTCCTGACCCCTGGTACTACTGGTGTCCACATAGTATGTAGTAGGTCCTGACCCCTGGTTCTGCTGGTGTCCACATAGTATGTAGTAGGTCCTGACCCCTGGTACTGTTGGTGTCCACATAGTATGTAGTAGGTCCTGACCCCTGGTACTGCTGGTGTCCACATAGTATGTAGTAGGTCCTGACCCCTGGTACTGCTGGTGTCCACATAGTATGTAGTAGGTCCTGACCCCTGGTACTGTTGGTGTCCACATAGTATGTAGTAGGTCCTGACCCCTGGTACTGCTGGTGTCCACATAGTATGTAGTAGGTCCTGACCCCTGGTACTACTGGTGTCCACATAGTATGTAGTAGGTCCTGACCCCTGGTACTGCTGGTGTCCACATAGTATGTAGTATGTCCTGACCCCTGGTACTGCTGGTGTCCACATTGTATGTAGTAGGTCCTGACCCCTGGTACTGCTGGTGTCCACATAGTATGTAGTAGGTCCTGACCCCTGATACTGCTGGTGTCCACATAGTATGTAGTAGGTCCTGACCCCTGGTACTGTTGGTGTCCACATAGTATGTAGTAGGTCCTGACCCCTGGTACTGCTGGTGTCCACATACTATGTAGTAGGTCCTGACCCCTGGTACTACTGGTGTCCACATTGTATGTAGTAGGTCCTGACCCCTGGTACTGCTGGTGTCCACATAGTATGTAGTAGGTCCTGACCCCTGGTACTGCTGGTGTCCACATAGTATGTAGTAGGTCCTGACCCCTGGTACTTCTGGTGTCCACATTGTATGTAGTAGGTCCTGACCCCTGGTACTACTGGTGTCCACATTGTATGTAGTAGGTCCTGACCCCTGGTACTACTGGTGTCCACATAGTATGTAGTAGGTCCTGACCCCTGGTACTGCTGGTGTCCACATAGTATGTAGTAGGTCCTGACCCCTGGTACTGTTGGTGTCCACATAGTATGTAGTAGGTCCTGACCCCTGGTACTACTGGTGTCCACATAGTATGTAGTAGGTCCTGACCCCTGGTACTGTTGGTGTCCACATAGTATGTGGTAGGTCCTGACCCCTGGTACTGCTGGTGTCCACATAGTATGTAGTAGGTCCTGACCCCTGGTACTACTGGTGTCCACATAGTATGTAGTAGGTCCTGACCCCTGGTACTGCTGGTGTCCACATAGTATGTAGTAGGTCCTGACCCCTGGTACTACTGGTGTCCACATAGTATGTAGTAGGTCCTGACCCCTGGTACTGCTGGTGTCCACATTGTATGTAGTAGGTCCTGACCCCTGGTACTGCTGGTGTCCACATTGTATGTAGTAGGTCCTGACCCCTGGTACTGCTGGTGTCCACATAGTATGTAGTAGGTCCTGACCCCTGGTACTACTGGTGTCCACATAGTATGTAGTAGGTCCTGACCCCTGGTACTGCTGGTGTCCACATTGTATGTAGTAGGTCCTCACCCCTCATACCCCCACCCCTCCCCTTACCTCGCTGCTTCCACTCCAAGACTTTGCCAGCACCTAGGGTTTTGTGCAGTTTATAGCATTCTGCCACACTGTCACCAGCAGACTCGGACAGAGCCTGTATGGACTTGTCCAAGTACGGTGAATACATCGTGAAGAAATTCTTGCACCAACAGGAAGACATAATGAAACAGGGTGATGCACTGACTTGTGGCGGTAGGAACAACAACTGGCCACTTTGTACAATGGAAAGCGTTGTGTGTGATGCTGTGAGGTCTTTGTTTGGCTGTTAGTGACATTTGGCCCACTTTCGTGTCCACACTTGTTGAAAGTTTGAAGTCACTCGCCATGTACTGTTTATCTCGTGCATTCAATTAAAACCATTGCCCCATTAGCCAGTGAAATATCAATATGGAATATTGTGAGTCATTCAAATGAAAATATTGAACAATCTTTTGTGACAGTTGCACTTGCCGGAGTTAACCAACCCTAACCTATAGAAATGTTAACACAAATATTGACAACTATGCTCCTGTATCTGACTGCCTATCTCTGAAAAAAGGACATGGGTTGGATCGTCCTGGTGTGTTCTGGTCTGTGTGTGTGTGTGTCTGTGTGTTGTTGTGTGTGTATGTGATGGTGTGTGTGTATGTGAGTGTGTGTGGTGTGATGTAGTGTGTGTGTGTGTGGTGTGTGTGTGTGGTGTGTGTGTGTGGTGTGTGTGTGTGTGAGTGAGTGGTTGTGTATGTATGTATGTATGTGTGTGTGTGTGTGTGTGTGTGTGTGTGTGTGTATGTGTGTGTGTGTGTGTGTGTTGTGTGTGTGTGTGTGTGTGTGTGTGTGTGTGTGTGTGTGTGTGTGTGTGTGTGTGTGTGTGTGTGTGTGTGTGTGTGTGTGTGTGTGTGTGTGTGTGTGTGTGTGTGTGTGTTCCAACAAGAACAGTCAGGCAGTCATGCAGACCAAGTCATCAACACTCAAAAGACATGTCTTTTTTCCCCACACTTTCCAAACAAATGTTGACCTTGGTGGGTGAATGTTGACCTTGATTGAAGCCATTCTATTTGAGTTCTCCACACTTGTGGCCATGTTTCTGTCATCTTTCTGTTGTTTCTGTTGCACAATTTGTCTGTCATTCCGCCTGTCTTTGATCGCTCGTTCGCTCGCTGTTGGGAGAGAGAGAGGGGGATGGTGGAGAAAAGTGTGTGTTTGTGTGTGCGTGTGCTTGTTTGTTTGTGTGTGTGTGTGTGTGGTGTGCATGGTGTGTGTATGGCGTATGGTGCGTGCGTGTGTGTGTGTGTGTGTG
>JAPXFY010000015.1:1939702-1954702 GCA_030674185.1 Monoplex corrugatus
GGATACGTCATTGATAGTGCTGCTCAGATCTTCTGACAACACCGCAGGTATCTGTATCTCTCGGGCCTGGCTGATGCCAGAATATATTATGATTATGATAGTAAGCGTAGAGTACAACCCTGTCACGCAGTCTCAATCCTAGATGGAACTCCATAACATCATGGTTATCATCCTCATTGCCATCATCATCATCATATCATATTGTAAAAACTGCCAGCTTCTGTGGCCATTAAGATGGCGTAGAAAGTGGTGGAAAAAAGATGAACACTAAGGAAATCTCCCTACGTGCATGCTTCTAAAAATGAGTGTGGAACATTTCATTTCAATTCACTTCTCCTTTATTATTCCATAATTGAACATCAACATGTAGATACACTGGTCCCGTACTACACGTACATGATTCTGACATCTACATAAAACACACCCACAAATCACAAAACATGTCTCTTCTATGTCGTTGTAGGCTGGATTTGATCTCCAGACCTCGTATATAGGGATGCCGGGGGCTCTTCCAGTATAAATAGTATCCCCACCTTCTGAAAATTCTGTGCTAGACACGTCCTCTTTTCTGTCACTCTCTTTGTTTCTGTCTTCTTTCTTTGCTTTCTGTCATCTCTTGCTCTCTCGTTTTCTGCCTTGCTGGTCCATTCACCTGTATGTTTTCCATAGAGCCCTGCATACTCTCTGTCTAGTAAGATTGATAATTGGATACATGTATTAACTGCACTTTCAGCTGTAGGAAATGTGAACTGGACGAGGCGGCAGGGAAGTTTTTAGTCCCGTTTTTATTATCCATTGTTTGGTGTCTGTGATCTGTTTGTGACCGTGCGTTCGCGCTTGACAAAGGCTAGTTAGCCGAAAATTTGCGCTTGTTTTGTTTTGTTTTGTTTTGTTGGATACGCGCTTATATTGTTTTTCTTGTTCTTCTGGTTCTTGTTTGCTTGGGCGCGGGCAGTCACACTTGTTTTGGGATTGTGTAGTAGCGTTTCAAGGTACTATATGCCAGGAGGGTGTGTGTGTGTTTTTTGTTGTTGTTTGTTTTGTTTTTAATGTTTTCGTGTATTTAGTTATGTTTATGCATTTGCATCAAGTTTGCTTTTTTTTTCAACCTCTTGAGGCGTAACATTCAGAATATTTGATATGTACAGGGGTAATCTGAAAGGCACTGTGGTAAAGACTGATAGAAAACGGCGACATAAGGTGACATACGAAAGCTTTAACTTAACACTGGCAATCAAATTTGGTAAATAAAACTGCAGAGGGGGTTCCTTTGTTTTGGTTTGGTTTGGTTTTTTAGCAATGGTATTACGTGATTATGCCATTTTGCCCTCAGTTTTTTTGTTTGTTTGTTTGGTTAGTTGGTTGTTTGGTTTGGGTTATTTGTTTGTTTGGTTGGTTTGGTTGGTTGGTTGTTTGCTTGTTTGTTTGTTTGTTTTTTGGGTTTTCTTTTTGCTTTGTTGTTGTGGACTCCTGCAGACGACAGATTTATCTTACACTTGTTGAGTACTGTTACTTTGACGTAGGGTTGTGGAGATTTACAACCAAGACAGGACACACACCACTCACTCACTGTCTCACCATGGCCTGGTAGGCTAGACAGACTGCAGGCGTCTCACAAAGACGAGTGGCCAACAGAAGTGTGGGCCATCCCCTGCACAAAGTGCACCACCTTTCTTCCCTGTCTCTCCCTGTCTCTCCCGGTCCCTCCCTGTCCCTCCCTGAGGCCAAAGCTGTCTCCATGGTAGTCGTTAGTTACACTGTACTACTATCACTAAGGGGACATTACTGTACTACTATCACTAAGGGGACATGACTGTAATACTATCACTAAGGGGACATTACTGTACTACTATCACTAAGGGGACATGACTGTACTACTATCACTAAGGGGACATGACTGTAATACTATCACTAAGGGGACATGACTGTACTACTGTCACTAAGGGGACATGACTGTACTACTATCACTAAGGGGACATGACTGTACTACTGTTACTAAGAGGACATGACTGTACTACTATCACTAAGGGGACATGACTGTACTACTATCACTAAGGGGACATGACTGTACTACTGTTACTAAGGGGACATGACTGTACTACTATCACTAAGGGGACATTACTGTACTACTGTCACTAAGGGATGTGACTGTACTACTATAACTAAGGGGACATGACTGTAATACTATCACTAAGGGGACATGACTGTACTACTGTTACTAAGGGGAAATGACTGTACTACTGTTACTAAGGGGACATGACTGTACTACTGTCACTAAGGGGACATGACTGTACTACTATCACTAAGGGGACATTACTGTACTACTGTCACTAAGGGGACATTACTACTACTGTCACTAAGGGGACATGACTGTATTACTATCACTAAGGGACATGACTGTACTACTATCACTAAGGGGACATGACTGTACTATTATCACTAAGGGGACATGACTGTACTATCACTAAGGGGACATTACTGTACTACTGTCACTAAGGGGACATGACTGTACTATTATCACTAAGGGGACATGACTGTACTATCACTAAGGGGACATTACTGTACTACTGTCACTAAGGGGACATGACTGTACTATTATCACTAAGGGGACATTACTGTACTACTATCACTAAGGGGACATTACTGTACTACTATCACTAAGGGCACATTACTGTACTACTATCACTAAGGGGACATTACTGTACTACTATCACTAAGGGGACATTACTACTACTATCACTAAGGGGACATTACTGTACTACTGTCACTAAGGGGACATGACTGTACTACTATCACTAAGGGGACATGACTGTACTACTGTCACTAAGGGGACATGACTGTACTACTGTCACTAAGGGGACATTACTACTACTGTCACTAAGGGGACATGACTGTACTACTGTCACTAAGGGGACATTACTGTACTACTATCACTAAGGGGACATGACTGTACTACTGTCACTAAGGGGACATTACTGTACTACTGTCACTAAGGGGACATGACTGTACTACTGTTACTAAGGGGACATGACTGTACTACTATCACTAAGGGGACATTACTACTACTATCACTAAGGGGACATGACTGTACTACTATCACTAAGGGGACATGACTGTACTACTGTCACTAAGGGGACATTACTGTACTACTATCACTAAGGGGACATGACTGTACTACTATCACTAAGGGGACATTACTGTACTACTATCACTAAGGGGACATGACTGTACTACTATCACTAAGGGGACATTACTACTACTGTCACTAAGGGGACATGACTGTACTACTGTCACTAAGGGGACATTACTACTACTGTCACTAAGGGGACATGACTGTATTACTGTTACTAAGGGGACATGACTGTACTACTGTCACTAAGGGGACATGACTGTACTACTGTCACTAAGGGGACATTACTACTACTGTCACTAAGGGGACATTACTGTACTACTGTCACTAAGGGAACATGACTGTACTATCACTAAGGGGACATGACTGTACTACTGTCACTAAGGGGACATTACTACTACTACTGTCACTAAGGGGACATTACTACTACTACTGTCACTAAGGGGACATTACTACTACTACTGTCACTAAGGGGACATTACTACTACTACTGTCACTAAGGGAACATTACTGTACTTTCACAAAGGGGACATGACTGTACTACTGACGCCTTATAAATGTCATCATGACCATTGTCATCATCCTAGTATTATGACCATGGGAAGTGTGTTGCCCTTCATGGTGGCTGTGATGGTGACCTGTACACAGGCTGACTGCTTCTTGTGATAGAGCCCTGGTCTGGACATCTAATGTCTTCAGTTCAAACCCAGCCCACAACATTAACAACTGGCCTGTAGGTTGCCTGTTGAATGTTTCCATCATTCTGGTGGTGTCAGCTTACTGTTTGATATGTCCACTGGCCTGTTGGCTGCCTGTTGAATGTTTCCATCATTCTGGTGGTGTCAGCTTACTGTTTGATAGGTCCACAGGCCTGTTGGCTGCCCTTCTTGATGTTTCCATCATTCTGGTGGTGTCAGCTTATGGATAGGTCCACTGGCCTGTTGGCTGCCTGTTTAATGTTTCCATCATTGTGATGGTGTCAGCTTACTGTTTGACATGTCCACTGGCCTGTTGGCTGCCTGCTGAATGTTTCCATCATTCTGGTGGTGTCAGCGTACACTGTTTAACAGTCCACTGGCCTGTTGGCTGCCCATCTTAATGTTTCCATCATTCTGGTGGTGTCAGCTTACTGTTTGATAGGTCCACTGGCCTGTTGGCTGCCTGTTTAATGTGTCCATCATTCTGGTGGTGTCAGCTTACTGTTTGATAGGTCCTCTGGCCTGTTGGTTGCCTGTCTTAATGTTTCCATCATTCTGGTGGTGTCAGCTTACTGTTTGATAGGTCCTCTGGCCTGTTGGCTGCCCATCTTAATGTTTCCATCATTCTGGTGGTGTCAGCTTACTGTTTGATAGGTCCACTGGCCTGTTGGCTGCCTTTTGAATGTTTCCATCATTCTGGTGGTGCCAGCTTACTGTTTCATAGGTCCTCTGGCCTGTTGGCTGCCCATCTTAATGTTTCCATCATTCTGGTGGTGTCAGCTTACTGTTTGATAGGTCCACTGGCCTGTTGGTTGCCTGTTTAATGTTTCCATCATTCTGGTGGTGTCAGCTTACTGTTTCATAGGTCCACTGGTCTGTTGGCTGCCCGTCTTAATGTTTCCATCATTCTGGTGATGTCAGCTTACTGTTTCATAGGTCCACTGGTCTGTTGGCTGCCCATCTTAATGTTTCCATCATTCTGGTGGTGTCAGCTTACTGTTTGATAGGTCCACTGGCCTGTTGGCTGCCTGTTTAATGTTTCCATCATTCTGGTGGTGTCAGCTTACTGTTTCATAGGTCCACTGGTCTGTTGGCTGCCTGTTTAATGTTTCCATCATTCTGGTGGTGTCAGCTTACTGTTTGATAGGTCCACTGGCCTGTTGGCTGCCTGTTTAATGTTTCCATCATTCTGGTGGTGTCAGCTTACTGTTTGATAGGTCCACTGGCCTGTTGGCTGCCTGTTTAATGTTTCCATCATTCTGGTGGTGTCAGCTTACTGTTTGATAGGTCCACTGGCCTGTTGGCTGCCTGTTTAATGTTTCCATCATTCTGGTGGTGTCAGCTTACTGTTTGATAGGTCCACTGGCCTGTTGGCTGCCTGTTTAATGTTTCCATCATTCTGGTGGTGTCAGCTTACTGTTTGATAGGTCCACTGGCCTGTTGGCTGCCTGTTTAATGTTTCCATCATTCTGGTGGTGTCAGCTTACTGTTTGATAGGTCCACTGGCCTGTTGGCTGCCTGTTTAATGTTTCCATCATTCTGGTGGTGTCAGCTTACTGTTTGATAGGTCCACTAGCCTGTTGGCTGCCTGTTTAATGTTTCCATCATTCTGGTGGTGTCAGCTTACTGTTTCATAGGTCCACTGGTCTGTTGGCTGCCCGTCTTAATGTTTCCATCATTCTGGTGATGTCAACTTACTGTTTCATAGGTCCACTGGTCTGTTGGCTGCCCATCTTAATGTTTCCATCATTCTGGTGGTGTCAGCTTACTGTTTGATAGGTCCACTGGCCTGTTGGCTGCCTGTTTAATGTTTCCATCATTCTGGTGGTGTCAGCTTACTGTTTGATAGGTCCACTGGCCTGTTGGCTGCCTGTTTAATGTTTCCATCATTCTGGTGGTGTCAGCTTACTGTTTGATAGGTCCACTAGCCTGTTGGCTGCCTGTTTAATGTTTCCATCATTCTGGTGGTGTCAGCTTACTGTTTCATAGGTCCACTGGTCTGTTGGCTGCCCGTCTTAATGTTTCCATCATTCTGGTGATGTCAACTTACTGTTTCATAGGTCCACTGGTCTGTTGGCTGCCCATCTTAATATTTCCATCATTCTGGTGGTGTCAGCTTACTGTTTGATAGGTCCACTGGCCTGTTGGCTGCCTGTTTAATGTTTCCATCATTCTGGTGGTGTCAGCTTACTGTTTCATAGGTCCACTGGTCTGTTGGCTGCCTGTTTAATGTTTCCATCATTCTGGTGGTGTCAGCTTACTGTTTCATAGGTCCACTGGCCTGTTGGCTGCCTGTTTAATGTTTCCATCATTCTGGTGGTGTCAGCTTACTGTTTCATAGGTCCTCTGGTCTGTTGGCTGCTCGTCTTAATGTTTCCATCATTCTGGTGGTGTCAGCTTACTGTTTGATAGGTCCACTGACCTGTTGGCTGCCTGTTTAATGTTTCCATCATTCTGGTGGTGTCAGCTTACTGTTTGATAGGTCCACTGGCCTGTTGGCTGCCTGTTTAATGTTTCCATCATTCTGGTGGTGTCAGCTTACTGTTTGATAGGTCCACTGGCCTGTTGGCTGCCTGTTTAATGTTTCCATCATTCTGGTGGTGTCAGCTTACTGTTTCATAGGTCCCTTCTCTCCCCTCTCCATTTCAAGACCTTGCCACACATGAGGTTTTGCGTAGGTCAGAGAGTGTTCCATGTACTAGCCATGAAATTTGCGAGAAGCTCACATGGACTTGCTCGGGTGCTATGAATTCCTCTCGAACAAAGTTAAGACTCAAACTCATTGTGGGTGTGTGGCGGTGTGTGGCGGTGTGCGGCGGTGTGTGGGAGAAGCGGAATGACTGGTGATGGAGACAGTGATACAGGACTAGTGCAGACAGGCCATGCAGCAGACGAACAAACAGGGGCTGCTTGTTTTCGTGGATGTTACTGGGACTTGGTAACGTGTGGATTATGGGGTTTGAGTTTGTTCCCTTCACTGACACTTGTTGTGACTCTAGCAACAGGCGTTACTGCCCCTGGTCCATGTTTTGCCTTTTGTCAATAATGACATCAAGACAGAATAGTTATCAACACCCACAAAATCACCGTTTTCATACACACACGCACACACACACATACATACACACACGCGCACGCACATACATACACACATACGCACACATACATACACATACATATAATATATACATATACACAGACACGCACATACATACACACATACGCACACACATACATTCACACACATACATATTTACACACATACGCACACACACATATATGCACACACACACGTACATACATATACACAGACACACACACACACACACATGCACACACACATACATTCACACACATACATATACACACAAACACACATATGCACAAACACACACATACATACATATACACAGACACACACATACATAAACACACATATGCACACACACATGCACACAAACACACGCGAACACACACACACAAACACACATACACACAAACACACGCACACCTACACACAAACACACACACACACACACACACACACACACACACACACACACACACACACATACACACACACACACAGACACACACACACACACACACACACACAAAGTACAAAACAGGTGTTTTAATCGAGATAGTACCGTCAAATCGAAAGTTATGATTATCATAATTTGACAAATCGTTCTTTTAAAAAACTGTTTTTCGAACTCATTTAGACTCTCTACACATCACACACAATCAGACTTGTTAGTGGAGCACAGAGAACTCAAGCTGTTAGGTCAGCTGACCACACTGCACTATGTTGTTGTACAGTCTGTATCTGTTAGGTCAGCTGACCACACTGCACTGTGTTGTTGTACAGTCTGTATCTGTTAGGTCAGCTGACCACACTGCACTATGTTGTTGTACAGTCTGTATCTGTTAGGTCAGCTGACCACACTGCACTATGTTGTTGTACAGTCTGTATCTGTTAGGTCAGCTGACCACACTGCACTGTTGTTGTATAGTCTGTATCTGTTAGGTCAGCTGACCACACTGCACTATGTTGTTGTACAGTCTGTATCTGTTAGGTCAGCTGACCACAATGCACTATGTTGTTGTACAGTCTGTATCTGTTAGGTCAGCTGACCACACTGCACTATGTTGTTGTACAGTCTGTATCTGTTAGGTCAGCTGACCACACTGCACTATATTGTTGTACAGTCTGTATCTGTTAGGTCAGCTGACCACAGTCCACTATGTTGTTGTACAGTCTGTATCTGTTAGGTCAGCTGACCACAATGCACTATGTTGTTGTACAGTCTGTATCTGTTAGGTCAGCTGACCACACTGCACTATGTTGTTGTACAGTCTGTATCTGTTAGGTCAGCTGACCACACTGCACTATATTGTTGTACAGTCTGTATCTGTTAGGTCAGCTGACCACACTGCACTGTTGTTGTACAGTCTGTATCTGTTAGGTCAGCTGACCACACTGCACTATGTTGTTGTACAGTCTGTATCTGTTAGGTCAGCTGACCACAGTCCACTATGTTGTTGTACAGTCTGTATCTGTTAGGTCAGCTGACCACACTGCACTATGTTGTTGTACAGTCTGTATCTGTTAGGTCAGCTGACCACACTGCACTATGTTGTTGTACAGTCTGTATCTGTTAGGTCAGCTGACCAAGGTCCACTATGTTGTTATACAGTCTGTGTCTGTTAGGTGAGCTGACCACACTGCACTATGTTATTGTACAGTCTGTATCTGTTAGGTCAGCTGACCACAGTCCACTATGTTGTTGTACAGTCTGTATCTGTTAGGTCAGCTGACCACAGTCCACTATGTTGTTGTACAGTCTGTATCTGTTAGGTCAGCTGACCACACTGCACTATCTTGTTGTACAGTCTGTATCTGTTAGGTCAGCTGACCACACTGCACTATGTTGTTGTACAGTCTGTATCTGTTAGGTCAGCTGACCACACTGCACTATATTGTTGTACAGTCTGTATCTGTTAGGTCAGCTGACCACACTGCACTGTTGTTGTACAGTCTGTATCTGTTAGGTCAGCTGACCACACTGCACTATGTTGTTGTACAGTCTGTATCTGTTAGGTCAGCTGACCACAGTCCACTATGTTGTTGTACAGTCTGTATCTGTTAGGTCAGCTGACCACACTGCACTATGTTGTTGTACAGTCTGTATCTGTTAGGTCAGCTGACCACACTGCACTATGTTGTTGTACAGTCTGTATCTGTTAGGTCAGCTGACCACAGTCCACTATGTTGTTATACAGTCTGTGTCTGTTAGGTGAGCTGACCACACTGCACTATGTTATTGTACAGTCTGTATCTGTTAGGTCAGCTGACCACAGTCCACTATGTTGTTGTACAGTCTGTATCTGTTAGGTCAGCTGACCACAATGCACTATGTTGTTGTACAGTCTGTATCTGTTAGGTCAGCTGACCACACTGCACTATGTTGTTGTACAGTCTGTATCTGTTAGGTCAGCTGACCACACTGCACTATATTGTTGTACAGTCTGTATCTGTTAGGTCAGCTGACCACACTGCACTATGTTGTTGTACAGTCTGTATCTGTTAGGTGAGCTGACCACACTGCACTGTTGTTGTACAGTCTGTATCTGTTAGGTCAGCTGACCACACTGCACTATGTTGTTGTACAGTCTGTATCTGTTAGGTCAGCTGACCACAGTCCACTATGTTTGTTGTACAGTCTGTATCTGTTAGGTCAGCTGACCACACTGCACTATGTTGTTGTACAGTCTGTATCTGTTAGGTCAGCTGACCACACTGCACTATGTTGTTGTACAGTCTGTATCTGTTAGGTCAGCTGACCACAGTCCACTATGTTGTTATACAGTCTGTGTCTGTTAGGTGAGCTGACCACACTGCACTATGTTATTGTACAGTCTGTATCTGTTAGGTCAGCTGACCACAGTCCACTATGTTGTTGTACAGTCTGTATCTGTTAGGTCAGCTGACCACACTGCACTATCTTGTTGTACAGTCTGTATCTGTTAGGTCAGCTGACCACAGTCCACTATGTTGTTGTACAGCCTGTATCTGTTAGATCAGCTGACCACACTGCACTATGTTGTTGTACAGTCTGTATCTGTTAGGTCAGCTGACCACACTGCACTATGTTGTTGTACAGTCAGCCACTGACACGAGGTACACAATCTTTAATGTGTACGCTGGAAATTGTGCGAGCGCATAAAGACGAAAGGGGTTAAGGCACTATCAGGTCTGCACACACTTTAACCCTTTGACTCCTGCGTCCAGCACACTTGCATCCTGCATTGCCAACCATGCTAGCATAGCAAAAACATAACTCTTTGACGCCCTTACCCTATTCACCAGCTTCCTGCAAGAAGTTGGTGGATAGGGTGAGGGAGTCAAAGAATTATTTATTGCAGTTGATGGATAGGGTGTGGGAATCAAAGGGTTAGCCTGGAAGATGGGGAAAAAATCTTCATTCACCCTTTACCCACCAGACGGGAGGTACCCAGGCAGGATCGAACCCCAGACTTTACGATTTGAAGTTTGACATTTACCCACTTGACCACTGCGCTAATTATGTTTGTAGAGAACTGTCCACTGGATTGTATGTTAGAGTGATTGTGTACTACAGTTAAACAGTGTCCAGGTTTGTATCACAACACACAACTGGATGTGGACAGACCAAAATCCACTGGATTGTATGTTAGAGTGATTGAGTACTACAGTTAAACAGTGTCCAGGTCTGTGTCACAACACACAACTGGATGTGGACAGACCAAAATCCACTGGATTGTATGTTAGAGTGATTGAGTACTACAGTTAAACAGTGTCCAGGTCTGTGTCACAACACACAACTGGATGTGGACAGACCAAAATCCACTGGATTGTATGTTAGAGTGATTGAGTACTACAGTTAAACAGTGTCCAGGCCTGTATCACAACACACAACTGGATGTGGACAGACCAAAATCCACTGGATTGTATGTTAGAGTGATTGAGTACTACAGTTAAACAGTGTGTGGACCAGGTCTGTATCACAACACACAACTGGATGTGGACAGACCAAAATCCACTGGATTGTATGTTAGAGTGATTGAGTACTACAGTTAAACAGTGTGTGGACCAGGTCTGTATCACAACACACAACTGGATGTGGACAGACCAAAATCCACTGGATTGTATGTTAGAGTGATTGAGTACTACAGTTAAACAGTGACCAGGTCTGTATCACAACACACAACTGGATGTGGACAGACCAAAATCCACTGGATTGTATGTTAGAGTGATTGTGTACTACAGTTAAACAGTGTCCAGGTCTGTATCACAACACACAACTGGATGTGGACAGACCAAAATCCACTGGATTGTATGTTAGAGTGATTGTGTACTACAGTTAAACAGTGTCCAGGTCTGTATCACAACACACAACTGGATGTGGACAGACAAAGAACCTAACAGTTGTCAGTAATGTCAGTAATCTGTGGTTTTCTGTCCACTGTCCACTCTTTTATTTAGGACACCAGTTGAAGTAGTTGTCAGTAATGTCAGTAATCTGTGGTTTCTGTCCACTGTCCAGTCATTTATTTAGGACACCAGTTGAAGTAGTTCTCAGTAATGTCAGTAATCTGTGGTTTCTGTCCACTGTCCAGTCATTTATTTAGGACACCAGTTGAAGTAGTTCTCAGTAATGTCAGTAATCTGTGGTTTCTGTCCACTGTCCATCATTTATTTAGGACACCAGTTGAAGTAGTTGTCAGTAATGTCATAATCTCTGGTTTCTGTCCACTGTCCATCATTTATTTAGGACACCAGTTGAAGTAGTTCTCGTAATGTCAGTAATCTGTGGTTTCTGTCCACTGTCCAGTCATTTATTTAGGACACCAGTTGAAGTAGTTGTCAGTAATCTGTGGTTTCTGTCCACTGTCCAGTCATTTATTTGGACACCAGTTGAAGTAGTTGTCAGTAATCTGTGGTTTCTGTCCACTGTCCAGTCATTTAGTTAGGACACCAGTTGAAGTATTGTCAGTAATGTCAGTAATCTGTGGTTTCTGTCCACTATCCATCATTTAGTTAGGACACCAGTTGAAGTAGTTGTCAGTAATGTCAGTAATCTGTGTGGTTTCTGTCCACTGATCAGTCATTTATTAGGACAACCAGTTGAAGTAGTTGTCAGTAATCTGTGTGGTTTCTGTCCACTGTCCAGTCATTTAGTTAGGACACCAGTTGAAGTAGTTGTCAGTAATCTGTGTGGTTTCTGTCCACTGTCCAGTCATTTAGTTAGGACACCAGTTGAAGTATTGTCAGTAATCTGTGTGGTTTCTGTCCACTGTCCAGTCATTTAGTTAGGACACCAGTTGAAGTAGTTGTCAGTAATCTGTGGTTTCTGTCCACTGTCCAGTCATTTAGTTAGACACCAGTTGAAGTAGTTGTTCAGTAATCTGTGTGTTTCTGCCACTGTCCAGTCATTTAGTTAGGACACCAGTTGAAGTAGTTGTCAGTAATCTGTGTGGTTTCTGTCCACTGTCCAGTCATTTAGTAGGACACCAGTTGAAGTAGTTGTCAGTAATCTGTGTGGTTTCTGTCCACTGTCCAGTCATTTAGTCAGGACACCAGTTGAAGTAGTTGTCAGTAATCATGTGGTGTTTCTGTCCACTGTCCAGTCATTTAGTTAGGACACCAGTTGAAGTAGTTGTCAGTAATCTGTGTGGTTTCTGTCCACTGTCCAGTCATTTAGTAGACACCAGTTTGAAGTAGTTGTCAGTAATCTGTGTGGTTTCTGTCCACTGTCCAGTCATTTTAGTTAGACACCAGTTGAAGTAGTTGTCAGTAATCTGTGTGGTTTCTGTCCACTGTCCAGTCATTTAGTTAGGACACCAGTTGAAGTAGTTGTCAGTAATCTGTGGTTTTCTGTCCACTGTCCAGTCATTTATTAGGACACCATTGAAGTAGTTGTCAGTAATCTGTGTGGTTTTCTGACCACTGTCCAGTCATTTAGTCAGGACAACCAGTTGAAGTAGTTGTCAGTAATCGTATGTGTGGTTTTCTGTCCACTGTCCATCATTTATTAGGACACCAGTTGAAGTAGTTGTCAGTAATCGTAATGTGGTTTCTGTCCACTGTCCAGTCATTTATTTAGGACACCAGTTGAAGTAGTTGTCAGTAATTGTATTGGTTTCTGTCCACTGTCCAGTCATTTTATTTCAGGACACCATTGAAGTAGTTGTCAGTAATGCGTAATCTGTGTTTCTGTCCACTGTCCACTCATTTTAGTTTAGGACACCAGTTGAAGTAGTTGTCAGTAATCAGTATGGTTTCTGTCCACTGTCCATCATTTATTAGGACACCAGTTGAAGTAGTTGTCAGTAATCTGTGTGGTTTTCTGTCCACTGTCCAGTCATTTATTAGGACACCATTGAAGTAGTTGTCAGTAATCTTGTGGTTTTCTGTCCACTGTCCAGTCATTTATTAGGACACCAGTTGAAGTATAGTATGTCAGTAATCTGTGTGTTTCTGTCCACTGTCCACGTCATATTATTCAGGACACCAGTTGAAGTATTCGTATGTCAGTAATCTTGTGGTTTCTCATACCACTGTCCAGTCATTTATTAGGACACCAGTTGAAGTTAGTATGTCAGTAATCTGTTGGTTTCTGCCACTGTCCAGTCATTTAGTCTAGGACACCAGTTGAAGTAGTTGTCCAGTAATCGTATTGTGGTTTCTGTCCACTGTCCAGTCATTTAGTTAGGACACCAGTTGAAGTAGTTAGTGTCAGTAATCTGTGGTTTCTGTCCACTGTCCAGTCATTTATTTAGGACACCAGTTGAAGTAGTTGTTGTCAGTAATCTTGTGGTTTCTGTCCACTGTCCAGTCATTTAGTTAGGACACCAGTTGAAGTAGTTGTCAGTAATCTGTGTTTTCTGTCCACTGTCCAGTCATTTTAGTTAGGACACCAGTTGAAGTAGTTGTCAGTAATCGTGTGGTTTCTGTCCACTGTCCAGTCATTTAGTTAGGACACCAGTTGAAGTAGTTGTCAGTAATCTTGTGTGGTTTCTGTCCACTGTCCAGTCATTTAGTAGGACACCAGTTGAAGTAGTTTGTCAGTAATCTGTGGTTTCTGTCCACTGTCCAGTCATTTAGTTTAGGACACCAGTTGAAGTAGTTGTCAGTAATCTTGTGGTTTCTGTCCACTGTCCAGTCATTTAGTTGGACCATTTGAAGTAGTTGTCAGAATCTGTGGTTTCTGTCCACTGTCCAGTCATTTAGTTAGGACACCATTGAAGTAGTTGTCAGTAATCTGTGTGGTTTCTGTCCACATGTCCAGTCATTTAGTTAGGACACCAGTTGAAGTAGTTGTCAGTAATCTGTGTGTTTCTGTCCACTGTCAGTCATTTATTAGGACACCAGTTGAAGTAGTTGTCAGTAATCTGTGTGGTTTCTGCCACTGTCCAGTCATTTAGTAGGACACCAGTTGAAGTATTGTCAGTAATCTTGTGGTTTCTGTCCACTGTCCAGTCATTTAGTTAGACACCAGTTGAAGTATTGTCAGTAATCTGTGTGGTTTCTGTCCACTGTCCAGTCATTTAGTAGGACACATTGAAGTATTGTCATATCTGTTGGTTTCTGTCCACTGTCCAGTCATTTAGTAGACACCAGTTGAAGTATTGTCAGTATCTGTGTGGTTTCGCCACTGTCATCTTTATTAGGACACCAGTGAAGTATTTCAGTAATCTGGTGTCTGTCATGTCACGTCATTAGTAGGACACCAGTTGAAGTAGTTGTCAGTAATCTGTGTGGTTTCTTCCACTGTCCAGTCATTTAGTCAGACACCAGTGAAGTAGTTGTCAGTAATCTGTGTGGTTTCTGTCCACTGTCCAGTCATTTAGTTAGGACACCATTGAAGTAGTTGTCATAATCTGTGTGGTTTCTGTCACTGTCAGTCATTTAGTAGACACCATTGAAGTAGTTGTCATAATCTGTGTGTTTCTGTCCACTGTCCATCATTTAGTAGACACCAGTTGAAGTAGTTGTCAGTAATCTGTGTGTTTCTGTCCACTGTCCAGTCATTTAGTTAGGACACATTGAAGTAGTTGTCAGTAATCTGTGTGGTTTCTGTCCACTGTCCAGTCATTTAGTTCAGGACACCAGTTGAAGTAGTTGTC
>JAPXFY010000015.1:1959702-1967202 GCA_030674185.1 Monoplex corrugatus
AGTTTTTTGTGTGTGTGTGTGTTGTTTTTTGTTTTGTTTTTTACATTTTGTCAAAATTCTGTTGAACTTTGTTTTTGTATTTCATGAGGGGCAATGGCCTAAATGACTACGTCATCTGAAGTCTGAAATCTGAAGCAAAGTGCTCAGGATTCTTGTGAGACGAGGCACTGTGCAAACGGCCATTGTCATCATTACTAATTATTGCGACTACAAGTAATACAACTACTACTACCGCCAAGGAGCTTGCTCTTTCATTGTTGTTACACCTGGCTCGCTAAGCAGCAATTTCAGCTTCAGTTTCTCAAGACATCATCTTCATGCCCGGAATAAATCTCACGTGGACTGACACCACAGATGCCATATGATGGAGAAGATCCACAATGATCATGGCACAAGCCTTAAGCCTGTACATAAACCCTGTGTGTTGGTAAGCCACTGATGCCATGTGTAGAGAAGATCCAAAATGATCATGGCACAAGCCTTAAGCTTGTACATAAACCCTGTGTGTTGGTAAGCCACTGATGCCATGTGATGGAGAAGATCCACAATGATCATGGCACAAGCCTTAAGCCTGTACATAAACCCTGTGTGTTGGCAAGCCACTGATGCCATGTGATGGAGAAGATCCACAATGATCATGGCACAAGCCTTAAGCCTGTACATAAACCCTATGTGTTGGTAAGCCACTGATGCCATGTGATGGAGAAGATCCACAATGATCATGGCACAAGCCTTAAGCCTGTACATAAACCCTGTGTGTTGGCAAGCCACTGATGTCATGTGATGGAGAAGATCCCAAATGATCATGGCACAAGCCTTAAGCCTGTACATAACCCTATGTGTTGGCAAGCCATTGATGCCCTGTGATGGAGAAGATCCAGATTGATGAGTGCATTAGCCGTACACCTGTACTTACACCCTACAGGCTGGCAAGGTCCTTAGGTCCTACCTAGTGTGGTTCTGTATCATCTGTCATGGAAAGAAGTCAGCTTGTCTGTAAGGAACTACAGCAACAAAGAGACACACAAGGACAACAGACCCTCACCTGGACAAGTCATGAGATGGGGAGGTGATGGGTGATGTGGAATCCCTGTCTGCCTCATGTGGGTCAGCAAGAACTGATGTCCCCGTTCTGTCATCTTGCACAATAGTGACGCCGGAAGGACTGCCGACTATTCTAGACTCACCAAACTCAGACCGACTGCCGCGTCTAAAAGCACCGTCACGTCTGAACCAATTCTTCAGACGTTGTAGAAGGGGCATTGGTGTTGGCTGGAAAATGACCTCAGTACCAGACAGACTCATGGATGCTGTGGAAAACGCTTGCCGGCTGAACAAGTAACCCTTGAGGCGCTGAAAGGCCGACTGTAATGCCGACTGTGGTATCTGGATGTGGTCAGTGCCTGGCAAGGACGGTTTGCGGGTAGGCAGCCTCGGGGAGAATGACGTGCGATCTGTCTGTCTGTCATGGCTTTCAGACGGGACCTCAGTCAGACGGGGAACCTCAGCGTATGAGGATTTGTCCTCGGGCATCATGTCCACGTGTATGTGTTGGGCGATCCTGGAAAGCATCCCTCTACTGGAGCTAGAAGCGTTCGCTGCGTTGTCCATGGCAGGCGTGCGTATTGACTTTGGGACAGACATTATCATCTTCTTCCTTTCACCGGGAGGCTGGTGCCGAAACTTGTGTGTGGATACCAGGCCAGGGGAGTAATGACCTCCCTTCTTCGTGACACCGTAAGGACAGATGTCATCAGGCGAGGGCTTATCACTCTTCTGGACCCTGGCCGACCCATGGAAGGGGACGGCTGACAAGGTAGGAGTGTCTGGAAGGGATCTCTTGGGACTGAGTGTCTTGTGTGTGGCTGTAGACGCCATCTCAGCTTGTTTCGTGACTCCTGCCGCAGAGTCAGGTTCCTGGCGTAAGCCGTAAGACTTGGCGTGGGTCTTGGCCTCCTTGACTCGGTCGACCACCACCTGACCATGGGGCTCATCAGAATTGGCAGAACTACTGCTTGAGCTTTTGCTGGACTCTACCGTCCTTCCTTTCTTTTGTTTGAGCGAAGGACTTTTGTCCCTCCTCTTCTTCTCCTGGGCTGATGCAGGACGGCCAGGCTTGGTGCCTGGATGAAAGGTGACAGGACTTTTCTCCTTTTTCTTCTTCTGGGCTGATGCAGGCCTGGCAGACTTGGTGCCTGGGTGAAAGATGATGGGGCTTTTGTCCCTGGACTTCTTCCTTGGAGCTAGCATAGGGCTGGTCACGCGTGATTGTAATGAGCGAGTCCTGGCCCTCTGCCAGATGGGGCTGGGACTTGTGTACAACCCTCTGCCTGCACTCAGCGTCATGGGCAGAGTGGGCCTGTGGGGAGATCTTGCCGGCCGAGCGCTCCTGACGCCTGCACACGTGCGATGGAGAGGACGTGACGTCCTGGAAGTAGGGCTTGAAGGACGTAGAAGGGGTGGTGAAGAGCGCCAGAACATGTGGTCCCCCGCATATTCCCCTGGTCTTGGCTCTAGAAACGAGGGGACATAAGTGACCCCGCCAATCTTTTTCTTCTTCCGGGGTATTTGGGAGTCCAGGTGAGTCAGACCGCCGATCTTGTCCTTCATCCACTCATCCATGTCTGCCAGTGTTGGCATCTCCTCTGTGTCTTCCGTTGGTCTAGGGTCGCGTCGCTTCGGGCTGACCGTTGTTTCCTTCGTCCACTCAGGTACTTGTGCACGCATTCTGATGTCATCTCTTTGTCTGTATGTTCTGATGTCATCTCTTTGTCCATGCCTTCTGATGTCATCTCTTTGTCTATGCCTTCTGATGTCATCTCTTTGTCCATGCCTTCTGATGTCATCTCTTTGTACATGTCTTCTGATGTCATCTCTTTGTACATGCCTCCTGATGTCATCTCTTTGTCCTTGCCTTCTGATGTCATCTCTTTGTCCTTGCCTTCTGATGTCATCTCTTTGTCCTTGCCTTCTGATGTCATCTCTTTGTCCTTGCCTTCTGATGTCATCTCTTTGTCCTTGCCTTCTGATGTCATCGCTTTGTCCTTGCCTTCTGATGTCATCTCTTTGTCCTTGCCTTCTGATGTCATCGCTTTGTCCTTGCCTTCTGATGTCATCGCTTTGTCCTTGCCTTCTGGTGTCAGTCGTCTCTCTTTGTGTTCTAATGTCCTGTCTTTGTCTATGTGTTCTGGCGTCATGTCGTTGTCCGTATGTTCTTTTTCCTGGTTTGGGGACATGCGCCAGGTCCTCCATCTTGGGCTTCATCCACTCGTCCCTTTCTGTCTTCATTCTGCTTTCGTGTCTTTGTCCCTTTGTTCTCGTCTGTGGTGACTCCACACGGGTCCGGCCAGCCGACGTGTCCTGTGTCCCCCTGCTGTCCTGGTCTGTGAACCACAACGACGTAAGGGGGATAAAGGACTGATCATCGGCACCACTGTCGCTGTCATCCAACACTGGCAGAAGCGGCATGGTGTCTGTTCTATCCATATGCATAGAGTCTGTGAGGGGTGCCAGGTAGTCGTCGGCCAACGCCGACAGAAACGGCATGGTGCCAGTTCTGTCTGTGTCCATATCGTCATCCAACATCGGCAGAAGTGGCATGCTGTCTGTTCTATCCATATGCATAGAGTCTGTGAAGGGTGCTGAGCGGTCGTCAGCCAACGCCGACAGAAGCGGCATGGTGTCTGTTCTATCCATATGCATAGAGTCTGTGAAGGGTGCCGGGTAGTCGTCGGCCAACGCCGACAGAAGCGGCATGGTGCCAGTTCTATCCATATGCATAGAGTCTGTGAAGGGTGCTGAGCGGTCATCATCCAACGCCGACAGAAGCGGCATGGTGTCTGTTCTATCCATGTGCATAGAGTCTGTGAAGGGTGCTGAGTGGTCGTCAGCCAACGCCGACAGAAGTGGCATGGTGTCTGTTCTATCCATATGCATAGAGTCTGTGAAGGGTGATGAGCGGTCGTCAGCCAATGCCGGCAGAAGCGGCATGGTGCCAGTTCTATCCATATGCATAGAGTCTGTGAAGAGTCCTGGGCAGCCATCAGCCAACGCCGACAGAAGCGGCATGGTGCCAATTCTATCCATATGCATAGAGTCTGTGAAGGGTGCTGAGCGGTCGTCAGCCAACACCGACAGAAGGGGCATGGTTCCATCTGTGTCCGTAGAGTCTGTGAGGGGTGCTGGTTGACAGACAGCTGCCCTGGGTGGACTGACAGATGCCTTGGTGCCGGTGGCTGACCAAAACTCCTCATTGTCCTCAGTGAGCCGTGTCACAGATTGGACTGACCCGTGAGTGGAGGTTGTCACCGTGGAGGAACTTTTGGACGTTGATCGCTGATACACGTTCCAGGGACTGTCCAAGGCTTCTGTTTCCATGGTGTGGGAACTCACCGTGTGTTTGACAGTCTTCTTGCTGTCCCAATACGGTTGAGCTTTCTGTGTTCGACTGTCCAGATATGTGGTACTCCTGGTGATTTTATCAGTGTCATGATACTGTCTGGGTATCTTCACTTCTTGACTGCTCAAGCCCCTTCTGCTGACACCAATGTCTTGATGGTGGTGGAGCATCGTGGCAGTGTCCATGTGTCTGTCCCCTGTCCTGTCAGCAGTCCTGATGGCGTCAGGATCAGTGCTCACAGGTTTGGCAGAGAACAGGCTCCTGGCCATGACGGCGTTGTTGTCCACGTCAGCCTCAAAGCCGTATATCAAACCCCGGAACAGGTTCTCGTCAGAGGCCCTGGGCGTGTCTCCAGGTGACGTCAGCATGGCCGCTGTGGTGCTGCTGGAATGTGAGGTCTGTGTCTGTGAGGAAGCAAAAAGCCGCCCATTTGCTGCACGATCTATCTCTTTGCCCCTTGCAAACACTGGACTGGGTCTGTCCCCATTGGACACGGGACTTATTTGGCCCCCAGTGAACATGGGACTGAGTCTGCCTCCTATAGGCACCGGACTGGGGCTGCCTCCTGCAGGCACCTGACTGGATCTGCCTCCTGCAAGCACGGGACTGACTCTGCCTCCTGCCGACATTGGACTGGGTCTGCCTCCTACAGGTACCGGACTGTGAGTGCCTGCTGCAGGCACCGGACTGGGTCTGCCTTCTACAGGTACCGGACTGTGAGTGCCTGCTGCAGGCACCGGATTGGGTCTGCCTCCTGCAAAGCATGGGACTGAGTCTGCCTCCTGCCGAGACCGGACTGGGTCTGCCTCCTACAGGTACTGGACTGTGAGTGCCTGCTGCAGCAACTGGGCTGAACCTGCTGCCTGCAGGCACAGGACTTGTCTTCGTTCTGGAGGCTGTGCCTGCTTGGTGTTCCTGTGAGACACTGTAGTAGTAGGACGTAGTTTTCCTGGAGGTTGGGTTGAACTGGCGTTCTTCCAGCTGTCGTGTAACCATCTTCTCTCCCTGCTTGTTGACAGTCTCCTTGGTCTCACAACTGACCTTTCGACACCTGCCTGCCTGCTGCAACCTGCCCCCCCTTGCTGACTTGGGCCGCACAGTGGATATGGGACCGGGGACCTCCACACTGAAGAAATAGGGTATGCAGTGATCCCCCTGCAAGCTCTTAAAGTCAGCGCTGTTTGTTTCATCACCCCTCGTGACGACTTGCTCTGGGGTTCTCGTTCCCGAAGTCCATCGTTTTGTGTGTTCAACTGTGGGGCTGGAGGAGGTTGTCCTGTGCTTCTGATACTGATCGATCAGCTTCTGGCAGTTGTCCTCTGCCTGTCTCAGAGCACAGAGGTGATCCAACCTGCCCGACATGACGTGCTGGGAAAGGGTCAGGGGGTTTTGTGGGCTGGCTCTGGCGTCACTACACTGCTGACCTAACGGGTAGTCCTTGTCCTTCACTGAGAAGGACAGGGCTTTCTCCTTCAAGTCCCTGGGTGACAAATCCAGACCGCTGCCGGCTGGTGGCATGTGTGACGTTTTAGAGGATCTGACCCTGCTGTGCCAGGCATCGCTGATACCGGAGGGAACGCTGTGTCGGTGCCCCCCTAGCTTGGCTCTGTAAGGTGAGTTCCATTTGGTTTTGACGGTTGAACTTCCTTCAGGCTCATTGGACAACAAGTTCCTTTTATCACTTCGCCTCACTGTGGTGGTCTGTGTGGAAGAAAGGTGTGGGGTCACCGGATAATCCAGATTGTTGTCTATTGGACAAAAGGGAGAAAAGCAAGGCTCTTTGTCACTGTGTGTGGAGGTCCGTGCTGGGTTGCTGTATGACCGTGAGATCTTGCTGGCTGGAGACACGTCGCTGGTCGTCTCTTTGAGCATGGATCTCTGCCTCTCGATCAACTCTTTGGCTTTGTCACCAACCGCTTCCTTGATCTTGAGGCTGAAGTCCGGACGCTTGGATTTACCTCCCGCAGCGAACTGCTTCAGCACGTGCAGGTTCTGCATGACGTGCTCGTGCAACATCTCCCCACGTTTACGCAGACAGTCATAGCCCAGGCACTTGCAGTCCGTGGCGTGTGGACTTGAGGCGCTTCTGGTGATGGACGTTGTTCGCTGCTCCTGGGAATTGCGGGATCTGCAGAAAGTCGGCCTGGCGTGTCGTTGGTCTTTCCATACCCCAGGTTTATCTCCCTTGTCCAGGTCATACACAACTCGTCTGGGTCTGTGGCCACTGTGAGAACCACTTCCACGAAACGATGAAGATGGAGTTGTTGAGGTTGGTTTCCTTCGCGTGTAGTTGTACTCCAACAGGTAATCATCGTCAATAGGATCCAACAGACCTCTCCCTGATCCAGATGCCGAGTTGTTACGAGCCAACAGTTTTCCCTGGCTGGGCAGACTGTTGTTGTTTAAGGTCAGCAGGGTGTCAGCACGTTGACCTTGACATTGTAAATAGTCAATCCATGGGTCGCGGCAGCCACTGGCGCTCTGTGAAGGCTGGTTCTTGGGACTGGAATCCTGAAACACAGGCCGGGTTTTTTGGTCCTCTCCTTCATCTTCTCCCGGATCCTGCTTTGGCTGGGATGAATTCCAAGCGATGTCTTCTGCATCATGTGCAGGCGTGACACCTCTACCAGCTCTGTCTGGCTGGGCATTGTCCATCGGTGTCCAGTGACAGTCTCCCCAAATCTGGCCGACAGCTGACAGCATCAGGTTGTTGACGACTGGGGACACAGTCACCACTGTCTGCAGGGAGATGATATTGTCCATGCTGAAGACCACACAGGCCTTGGGCACACCGAGGGCGAGGATGTGGGCAAGGTGACCACCGCCCTCCATGGCCAAGTCAGCGACTGCATGCGGCACTGTTCCAGAAGGCTGACCGTAGTTCTTGGACAAGGGAGTGTCCATGGGTGTGGCCATGTCCACTTCATCAAGGGCATCATCAGAACGATGAGTGACACAGTCACCAGAGTCCTGGCTGGTGCTGTCGGTGTCGTAGACTGATGTTTGGCTGTGGCCAGATCTGTGGCTGGCTGTGTGGCTGTCTGGACATGCTGAGGTAAGACTGGAGTCACTGTCAGAGGGGGACAGAGTTGTCTTGTCCT
>JAPXFY010000015.1:1987202-1997202 GCA_030674185.1 Monoplex corrugatus
GTCGTCGTCGACTTCGTCGTCGTCGTTGTCGTTTCAGCACTTTCGTCGTTTATTGTGCTCTGAATGCTTTCTACTGAAGTTGTGTTGTGCCGGATTAGTAACAGAAATGGTGCTGGCTGTGTGAATGTGTTTGCTCGTTGAAGTGGCAATGGGCAGACTGGGTGTGTGTGTGTGTGTTTTTTAGGATAGCCGTGGACTTAAAATCTGGTATATCGAGTTCAGTCCCAACCGGCAACATTAACAACTGGTCTGTTGGCTGTCTGTCTTTGTTCCATCATTCTGGTGGTGTCAGCTTACTGTTTGATAGGTCCACTGGCCTGTTGCTGTCTGTCTTTGTTTCCATCATTCTGCTGGTGTCAGCTTACTGTTTGATAGGTCCACTGGCCTGTTGCTGTCTGTCTTTGTTTCCATCATTCTGGTGGTGTCAGCTTACTGTTTGATAGGTCCACTGGCCTGTTGGCTGTCTGTCTTTGTTTCCATCATTCTGGTGGTGTCAGCTTACTGTTTGATAGGTCCACTGGCCTGTTGGCTGTCTGTCTTTGTTTCCATCATTCTGGTGGTGTCAGCTTACTGTTTGATAGGTCCACTGGCCTGTTGGCTGTCTGTCTTTGTTTCCATCATTCTGGTGGTGTCAGCTTACTGTTTCATAGATCCACTGGCCTGTTGGCTGCCTGTCTAAATGTTTCCATCATTCTCCTGGTGTAAGCTTTTTATTTCATGGGTTCCTCCCCCTCCCTCGCCCCTCCCCCCATATCAAGATCTTGCCTGCACGTAGGTGTTGTGCCGGCTCGGGGAGTGTACCAGATAATCACTGACAGATTTCGATGGAGCGCATATGGAATTGTCCGACTGCGATGACTCCACTGGAACAAATTCCGGAGTGTGAACTGCAAAGTGCAATGACGTAAAGGAATATTTTAATGGAACAGGTGATAATTATGGATTTCGTTTCCAGTTTGTTGGCTGTCTACGTGATCAGACATAGCAAAAGACTGTCAGTTTAACCCTAAAAGATTTTGGAAATATTTGCAATCAAAGTGCAAAGTAAAAGTAGGTATTAGCCCATTGACTAAGGCTGATGGTGACACTGCATTATTCGACATTGATAAAGCAAATACCTTAAATAAATCTTTTGCTAGTGTATTTACAAAAGAGAACTTGGAAAATCTACCATCTATAAATAAAAAATAAATAAATAAATAGACCATCAGGTGATGACTATGGCCATTGGTCCATTTCCTGACGGTTGCCATGGAGCTTGGTGGTCACAGAAGTTGTAGTCGGCCATGTCTCCTGTCACTTCACTTAGAATTATACTTGGTATGACGTAGATTGCCGTCCACAGTTTGTGTTAAGGTGGACACACACATGTTCACCCACACGTAACCCGACACCCCTAAGTACATACACACGCTCAGTCACGTAGGCAGGTGAAACGCAAGGAGGATTGTACTGTTCAAAGTGGTTTATGCTTAACAGTAATGTGGGAAACTAATCCCCGTAGAAATGGCAGGGGCTCTTTCAGTACAAACAGTATCCCCCCTCCCCCCCCGCCCCCCCCCCCCCCCCCCACAATTTCCTTTCTGGAAATTCCAAGCTAGAAATGTCCTGTCACTGCTTTATTTCTGCCTTGCTGGTCCGTTCACCTGTATGTGTTCTATAAAGTCTTACATACTTTCTGTTAGATTTGATAACTGGGTACATACGTTAACTGTATTTTCAGTCCCATCATCATCATCATCATCATCATCAGGTGCCCTGAGCAGTCGGTTGGGCCTTAACCGTTAAACTCACACACTCTATCCACCAACTGCAAAAACTTATAACACTTGACTCCCTCACTCTGACCCTCACCCTGTTGAGGGAGTCAAAGGGTTAAATTTCTGCTTCTTAAATGCTGGGACTTGTACGATGTGAGACATAAGCACTACACGGCGGACTCCTTTAAGAACCTCTTCCGAGACGTCCCTCCTGATGCAATTGTCCAGTTTTTACAAGAGATCAATAGATTTCACGTGACACGATTTTACATCAGAGTTTGGTTTTCTTTAATTGATTTTTCAGACTTGTAAGGTTAACGGTGAGCATGGTTTTAACTGTTGTCTTTTGTCTTAACCAGGTTGTCGTTTTTGATGTGGTGTTAGCCCTGATATGGCTGTAGTGGTCGGCTGGGCTATAAACAATATGAGCTTGAAAGAACCTCTTCCGAGACTCTCTCCTGATGCCATTTTCCAGTTTTTATAAGAGATCAATAGATTTTACCCGATATGATTTTACGTCTGTTTTTCTTTAATTGCATTTTAGACTTGCAAGGTTGACGATGAGCTTGGTTTTTAACTGTTGTCTTTTATTTTAACCGGGTTGTCGTTTGGTGTTAGCCCTGATATGGCTCTAGTAGTCGGCTGGGCTACAAGCAATATGAACTTGAACTTGAACTTTCCCTCTGTATCCCAAAGTTTGGCCAAGTTTATGCCCTAATGTATATCCAAGTTAGGCCAATGGGCCAACTTTTCTCCAGCTGTCCTTTCTTCGTATTCCCAAGTTATGCCAACTGTTCCCTCTGTGCCATCTCCAATCTGTGCCAACTTTTCACTCCGTGCCATCTCCAATCTGTGCCAACTGTTCCCTCCGTACCATCTCCAATCTGTGCCAACTTTTCCCTCTGTGCCATCTCCAATCTGTGCCAACTTTTCTCACAATATACATGTATGTCCAAACGGTGTTCCAGAGTGACGCCTGTTTTCTTCTCCCTGTGTCCCAATATTCCAACAGTTTTCCTTCCAATGTACATGTGCTTCCAACATTCCTCTCATACGTCCCACAATTGCCAACTTTTCTCTCTCTGTGTCCTCCAGTTGACTTGTGTCAACATTTCTCTCTATCCCCAAGTGCCACTACATTTTCTCACTTTGTATCCCCAAGTGCCACTACATTTTCTCACTTTGTATCCCCAAGTGCCACTACATTTTCTCACTTTGTATCCCCAAGTGCCACTACATTTTCTCACTTTGTATCCCCGTGTGGCGCCACATTTTCTCACTTTGTATTGCTATGTGGCGCCACATTTTGTATGAGTATGTTATCATCTAAACGTACTTTAGACTTGCAGGGATAACAGTGAGCATGGTTTTTGTTTTTAACTGCCTTTTTATTTTAACCTGGTTGTCCTTTTCACCGTGGTGTTAGCCCTGATATGGCTCTGGTAGTCGGCTGGGCTACAAGCAGTATGAACTGGAACCTGAGCCTCTCTGTATCCCCAAGTGGCGCCACATCTCCCTCTGTATCCCCAAGTGGCGCCACATTTTCCCCTATGTATCCCCATGTGGCGCCACATTTTCTCCCTATGTATCCCCATGTGGCGCCGCATCTCCATCTGTATTCCCATGTGGCACCACATTTTCTCCCTATGTATCCCCATGTGGCGCCACAATTTCCCCCTATATATCCCCAAGTGGCACCACATTTTCTCCCTCTGTATCCCCATGTGGCGCCACATTATCTCCCTCTGTATCCCCTTGTGGCGCCACATTTTCTCCCTATATATCCCCACGTGGCGCCACATTTTCTCTGTATCCCCAAGTGGCACCACATTTTTCTCCCTCTGTATCCCCATGTGGCGCCATATCTCCATCTGTATCCCCAAGTGGCGCCACATCTCCCTCTGTATCCCCATGTGGCGCCACATCTCCCTATGTATCCCCATGTGGCGCCACATCTCCCTCTGTATCCCCATGTGGCGCCACATCTCCCTCTGTATCCCCATGTAGCGCCACATCTCCATCTGTATCCCCAAGTGGCGCCACATCTCCCTATGTATCCCCATGTAGCGCCACATCTCCCTCTGTATCCCCATGTGGCGCCACATTTTCTCCCTATGTATCCCCATGTAGCACCACATTTTGTCCCTCTGTATCCCCATGTGGCGCCACATTTTCTCCCTCTGTATCCCCATGTGGCGCCACATCTCCCTATGTATCCCCATGTAGCGCCACATTTTGTCCCTCTGTATCCCCATGTGGCGCCACATTTTCTCCCTATGTATCACCATGTGTGCCAAATCCCCTATGTATCCCCATGTGGGCCACATCTCCCTCTGTATCACCATGTGGCGCCACATCTCCCTATGTATCCCCATGTGGCGCCAAATCCCCTATGTATCCCCATGTGGCGCCACATCTCCCTCTGTATCCCCATGTGGCGCCACATCTCCCCCTTATCCCATGTGGCGCCACATTCTCCCTCTGTATCCCCATGTGGCGCCACATCTCCCTCTGTATCCCCATGTGGCGCCACATTTTCCTCTGTATCCCCATGTGGCGCCACATTTTCTCTGTATCCCCATGTGGCGCCACATCTCCCTCTGTATCCCCATGTGGTGCCACATCTCCCTCTGTATCCCCATGTGGCGCCACATTTTCCCTCTGTATCCCCATGTGGCGCCACATTCTCCCTCTGTATCCCCATGTGGGCCACATCTCCTCTGTATCCCCATGTGGCGCCACATTTTCTTCCCTCTGTATCCCCATGTGGCGCCACATTCTCCCTCTGTATCCCCATGTGGCGACCACATCTCCCTATGTATCCCATGTGGCGCCACATTCCCTATGTATCCCCATGTGGCGCCACATCTCCCTCCTCACTGTATCACATGTGGCGCCACATCTCCCTACTGTATCCCCATGTGGCGCCACATCTCCCTATGTATCCCATGTGGCGCCACATCTCCCTATGTATCCTGTGCGCCACATTCTGTATCCCAGTGCGCCACATCTCCCTATGTATCCCCATGTGGCGCCACATCTCCCTATGTATCCCATGTGGCGCCACATCTCCCTCTGTATCCCCATGTGGCGCCACATCTCCCTATGTATCACCATGTGGCGCCACATCTCCCTATGTATCACCATGTGGCGCCACATCTCCCTCTGTATCCCCATGTGGCGCCACATCTCCCTTGTATCCACCATGTGGCCCACATCTCCCATTATCACCATGTCCCATATCTCCTATGTATCCCATAGTGGCGCCAAATACTCTGTATCCCATGGTGGCAACCACATCTCCCTATGTACACCATGTGCCCCATCCCTGATCACCAGGCGCCACATCTCCCTCTGTATCCCCATGTGGCGCCACATCTCCCTCTGTATCCCCATGTGGTCCCTCTTATCCATGTGGAGACACTCCCAGATCACCATGCGCAATCCCAGTACCCATGTGGCATTCGTATCCCCAGTGGCGCAATCTTGATATCCATGGCATACAATTTTCTGTATACCATGTCGATTCCCATCCCAGGGCGCACACTCTCGACCAGGGCGCCACACATACTAATGTAATAATTACAATATTATAGCGCAAATCTTGATAAAACAATCTAAGCGCTGAAGCAGACACACACGCACACACGCACACACGCACGCAGCACGCACACACAGCACCGCACGCACGCACACACACACACACACACACACACACACACACACCACACACGCATGGCTATAAATGGGGAGAAAGAATAAAAGCAATAAAAGCAAGAATAAAAGCAATGGAAAATTATAGAGAGCATAGCATATACAATTATATATTATAACCATGTGATTCCCCTCCGAGCGGAGACAGGCTGCAGAGGGGGGGGGGGGAGGGGTTGAGAAAGGTTAGTTTTTTATGCGGAGGAGAAAAGGTGAGTTTTGAGAGCGGACTTGAAGGAGACAAAAGTAGGTTGCTGTCGGACTGAGAGAGGAAGTTTGTTCCAGGAGAGTGGACCATAGGTATTGAGCTTAGTGCGTGGAAAGCGAAAAGTCAGAGGATCGGAGGCAGAGCGGAGGGTACGTGAGGGAAGATAGATCTCAAGTAGGCTTGACAGGTAATCGGGGGCTGCGTTATTGAGGCTTTTGAAGCACTTGGTGTCTAGTTTGTACTGTATGCGCTTTGATACAGGGAGCCAGTGAAGTTGTGCCAGGAGAGGAGATATGTGGTCAGCTTTTTTTCTTTTTGAGTACAAGGCGTACAGCATTGTTTTGAATGCGCTGTAGGATGTGAATGGTGGAGGCAGGAAGACCAGACAGGAGTGAATTGCAATAGTCAATGCGAGACATTATGAAGGAGAGAACGAGTTTTAATCAGCCTTATACGATGGAGATGATAGTAGCAAGATCTGGCAGTTTGAGAAACAAAGTTGTTCATGAAGAGGGTAGAGTCAATGCAGACACCAAGGTTTTTAGCTGAATCAGAAATTGGGACTGATGTGTTACATAATGGGAGAGAAAGAGGAGGCAGCTGAGAAAGTTTCTGACGGGTGCCAATGAGGATAGCTTCTGTCTTGTCGTCATTAAGCTGAAGTTTGTTGAACGTCATCCAGTTCTTAATGTCCGAGTAACACTCAGTGGTGCGAGTCAACAGGCGCTGTATATTATCAGGTGAGTCACTGTCTTGAAGTTGGGTGTCATCAGCATAGAAGTGGTGTTTTGTAGAGTGGGAGTTGATGATGGTGGACAGGGGGGAGGTGTAAAGAGTGAAAAGAACAGGGCCAAGGACAGATCCTTGTGGAACACCACAGGTCAGGTATGCAGGTTGAGAGTAAGTGCCATTGATGAGAACAGTTTGTTTTCTGTTTGATAAATACGAAGTGAAAAAGGAGAGAGCAATGTCAGAGATGTCATCTCCCTATGTATCCCCATGTGGCGCCACATCTCCCTCTGTATCCCCATGTGGCGCCACATCTCCCTCTGTATCACCATGTGGCGCCACATCTCCCTCTGTATCACCATGTGGCACCACATCTCCCTCTGTATCCCCATGTGGCGCCACATCTCCCTATGTATCACCATGTGGCGCCACATTTTTTCTGTATCCCCATGTGGCGCCACATTTTTTCTGTATCCCCATGTGGCGCCACATCTTCTCCCTTGTACCCCATGTGGCCGCCAATCTTTCTCTCCGCTGTATCCCATGTGGCGCCACATTTTCTCCCTGTGTATCCCCAAGTGGCAACACATTTTCTCCCTCTGTATCCCCAAATTGCGCCACATTTTCTCCCTCTGTATCCCCAAGTGGCGCCACATTTTCTGCCTCTGTATCTCCAAGTGGCGCCATACTTGGGGTACAGAAGGAGAGAATTTGTCACACCTTGGGGAAACGTCAAAAAAATCTGGTTGAACTGTAGATGCAAAGGTCATAAAGTTGTCGCCATCTTTTTGTTCCTTTATCACCAAGTAGCACCTACTTTTTAACCTCTTGTTTCACGAAGTTTGCCCAATGTTCTGCCCTACTGTATAACCAAAGCTTTCCTCTCCATGTCTCTCAAAGCTGCGCCAGTTTTTCCTTGCATGTATTCCCAACTTGTGCCACCAGCCTTCTGTGTCCCCACTTTGTCACACTTCACATGCCTGTGTGGCACATTTGCCACCAATTTCCTTCCACCTTGCTTGCTTGATGTGTAGACGTCGGCAGAATCCAATTCTGGATATACGCGCCAACGGGGGAAAAACTGGGGGAGAGCACACAGGATTCCTAACTTTTAAAAAAAAAAGATTTTTTGGGGGGGGGGGACTGACCGTCGGCATGCTTCACTTCAGCTGAAAGTTGGTATAATCAGCTGGCCTAGCCGACCCCCAGCACCATCTAGTATGGTCCTGGGGCCCCCTCCTCGTTCAGCAGGCTGGTTTTGGGCTGCATCTGAGGCCAGACACAGCCATCCTGAACTGGTGTGCCGACGATAAGGTGATGATATCGTCTGGCAGACCATTCCACTCTGTTGTCGTTCGAGGGAAGAAAGAATTCCTAAAGGTGGTGGTGTTTGAGCGTTCAACCACGAAGCACCTGTTGTTGTTTCTGGCCATGGTTGATAATATATTAGTTGTTGCGTGGTCCTTCTCTAAGCGTGGTATGATTTTCCTTTTTATTTGGCCACAGGTTTGAGAAACTGCTCTGCTGGTATGGCACCTGTGTCCTGATGATCCTACATTCATTCGTTACCTTTTAAAAAAATGAAGAAGCACGGTGGTGTATGCCATGTGACGAGCCGTTGAGCATCAGACACCAGCTTCTTGA
Source organism: Monoplex corrugatus (assembly GCA_030674185.1). Lineage (NCBI taxonomy): Eukaryota > Metazoa > Mollusca > Gastropoda > Littorinimorpha > Ranellidae > Monoplex > Monoplex corrugatus. The sequence goes on from JAPXFY010000015.1 coordinate 1,995,255, forward strand.
TTGCTGGGACTTGACGATGTAAGACAAAAGCACTACACGGCAGACTCCTTAAAGAACCTCTTCCGAGACGTCCCTCCTGATGCAATTTCCAGTTTTTACAAGAGATCATAGATTTTACTTGATATAGTTTTACGGCTGTTTTTCTTTATTTGCATTTTAGACTTGCAAGGTTGACGATGAGCATGGGTTTTAACTGTTGTCTTTTATCTTAACCGGGTTGTCGTTTTTGACGTGGTGTTAAGTCTGATATGGCTGTAGTGGTCGGCTGGGCTATAAGCAAATTGGACTTGAACTTGAAAGTTGTGTGTGTGTGTGTGGTGTGTGTGTGTGTGTGTGTGTGTGTGTGTGTGTGTGTGTGTGTGTGTGTGTGTGTGTGTGTGTGTGTGTGTGTGTAAGTGTGTGTGTGTGTGTGTAGTGGTGTGTGTGTGTGTGTGTGACAGAGAGAGAGAGGGATAAAGCCCGTGTGTTTGTGAGTGCGTGCACACGTGCGTGTGTGTGTGTCTGTGTATGTTGTGTGTGTGTGTGTGTGTATGCATGTGTTTGTGCGTGCGCGCTCGCGCGTGTATGTCTTCAAGCAATTACTATTGTCATTAATATGGGATTAAGGTGAATGTGTGTGCGCATGCGCGCTTTTGTGTGTGTGTGTGTGTTTGTGTGTGTGTTGTGTATGTGATGTGTGTGTGTGTGTGTGTGTACGTATTTGTGTGTGTGTACATGTGTGTGTGTGTGTGTGAGTCGTGATTTTGTTTCTCTCTCTCTCTCTCTCTCTCTCCTCTCTCTCTCTCCTCTCTCTCTCTCTCTCTCTCTCTGTGCTTTTTTGGGGGGTGGGGGGGGGGGGGGGAGAGGGTAAAAGTGTGTGGTGGGTGGGTGTGGGTTTTTTTTTTGGTTTTTTTTTTTTGGTTGGAGGGGGGCGGGTAAGAGGGTTTCTCTGTATGTGCGTGTGTGTGTATGTGTGTGTGTGTGTGTGTGTGTGTGTGTGTGTGTGTGTATGTGTGTGTGTGTTTTGTTGTTGTTGTTTTTTGGTGGGAGGGTTTCTCTGTATGTGTGTGTGTGTGTGCGTGCGTGTGTGCGTGCAGACCCAAAGATTGACAGAACGTTCTAGCATTGTCCTTTGGGCTGGTCACGAACCCCCAGCAATCCTACATTTCTACATTTTTATCCTCCGTGGGGATGCCGGGGTCTTCCAGTATAAATACCCCACATTCTGGAAATTCTGTGCTAGAAATTTCCTCAGTTCTGTCACTCTGTTTCTGCTTTGCTCCTTTGCTTTCTGTCATTTCTTCCTATCATTTTCTGTCTTAATGGTCCATTCACCTGTAAGTGTTCTTACCTACTTTCTCTCAGGATTGATAACTGGGTACTTGAATTAAGTACATTTTAGGCTCTAGGGAAATGTACTGTGCACAAGCGTTTGAGGTAGTACAGGCCATTTTTTTGGTTTTGAAGTTCTTAGTCGTGTTTACATATGTGTTCAGTTTTTTAAAATCGTGTTGATAAATTGGATAGAATGGTCAACGCCAGGGACATATCCTTTGATTATGTAGCGAAAAGCATTGATATGTGTACTTCATTTTTTTTCAGTGTTTTTTTTTTCAGGGGGTGTTGTGTATGTTTTGTTATAGTTGTAGCCCTGATATGGCTCTGTGCAGTCGGCTGGGCTTTAAGCAACAACAACAACAGTGATAATAATGATAACATGATACTATGCTACTACTATACTAATAGTAGTATAGTAACACTAATGCAATAGTTGTAGCTGAGTGCTCTTTGCAGTGCTGGCTTAAGCACACAACACAACGTAATATAATAATGTGAAACATGATACTATGCTACTACTACTACTAATAGTAGTAGTAGTAGTGTAGTAACACTAATGCAATAGTTGTAGCCCTGATATGGCCTGTGCAGTCGGCTGGGCTTTAGATAACATTAACAATAATTATTATTT
>JAPXFY010000015.1:2002202-2004702 GCA_030674185.1 Monoplex corrugatus
GCAATAGTTGTAGCCCTGATATGGCTCTGTGCAGTCGGCTGGACTTTATGTAACAACAACAACAACAACAGTAATAATAATAATGATGATAACAATGATACTATTGCTACTACTTCTACTAATAATAGTAGTAGTAGTAGTAGTAACACTAATGCAATAGTTGTAGCCCTGATATGGCTCTGTGCAGTCGGCTGGGCTTTAGATAACAACAACAATAATTATTATTCGTTATTACTGTTGTTGTTGGTAGTAGTAGTAGTATTAGTATCATTACTATTATTATTGTAACAATTACAACAACAAAAACAATGATAATGAAAATAATAACTATTATCATCAATACAACATTTGATATCTGTCCATCATGGTATTTTTTCTGTCGTCATGTGCCTCCCTCATGAGGTGTGTGGAGGAGTGATTTATGCAGGCCATTGGATGTTGTTACATGGTGATACCAGCCTGGTGCTGTGTGCTCAAGTGAAGTCAGCAGATGTTGATGTAGTCCAGTGTTGTGTGGGATGGTTTGGTGCACTTGGTCATCGGCGTTATGGTCAGTGTATGTCATGTCCTGTTGTCTTTCCATAACACGTGTCCATGAGGTGACCACTGACCTAATTTTACGTGTTTTTCTTTAATGTCATTTTAGATTTACAAGGTTGACGGTGAGCATGGTTTTTATCTGTTTATCTTAACGGGTTGTTCTTTTCGTTTTGACGTGGTGTTAGCCCTGATATGGCTCTAGTGGTCGGCTGGGCTATAAGCAATATGAATTGACTTGAATTGACCAGTGACCTCCGTATGGGATTCAGGCTTTTGGTTGTTTGGTTGGTTGGTTGGTTGGTTGGTTGGTTGTTTGGTTGGTTGGTTGGTTGTTTGTTTCTTTGTTTGTTTGTTTGTTTGCTCATTACAAACTGTATGTAAACCGCCATAAGATAACTACACTGTTGACTTGGCGATAGGAAGCAATGTGTGTGTTGACAATGAAAACTGTATATTAACACAGTGAATAGAAATGCCCTGTGATAACCATTGACATGGACTTTCAGTTGTTGGTTTTTGTTTGTTTGTTTGTTTGTTTTTAAATTTGGGGGATTTGTTTGTTTTACAAACCTTTTTTTTTTTTAATAGTTTCTGAGCTGCCATTTCACGTGATACGATTTTACGGCTGTTTTTCTTTAATTGCATTTAGACTTGCAAGGTTAGTGGTGAGCATGGTTTTTATCTGCTGTCTTTTTATCTTGACTGGGTTTCGTTTTTGACGTGGTGTTTGCCCTGTGTGTGTGTGTGTGTGTGTGATAGAAACAGGGAGTGTGCGTGTGTGTGTATGTGCGTGTGCGTGCGTGTGCGTGTGTGTGTGTGTGTGTGTGCGTGCGTGCGTGTACGTGTGTGTGTGTGTGTATGTGTGTGTGATAGAAACAGTGAGCTGTGCATGTGTGTGTGTGTGTGTGTGTGTGTGTGTGTGTGTGTGTGTGTGTGTGATAGAAACAGAGCTGTGCGTGTGTATGTGTGTGCATGTGTGTGCGTGTGTGTGTGTGTGTGTGTGTGTGCGTGCGTGTACGTGTGTGTGTGTGATAGAAACAGTGAGCTGTGCGTGCGTGTGTGTGTGTGTGTGTGTGTGTGTGTGTGTGTGTGTGTGTGTGTGTGTGTGTGTGTGTGTGTGTGTGTGATAGAAAAAGAGAACAGTGTGCATGTATGTGTATGTGTGTGCGTGCGTGTGTGTGTACGTATGTGTGTTTGTGTATTTGTATTCAAATTACCATAATTATGATATTCATAATAGGTGTAGAATCTCTTGGCCATGGTTCCCTGATATCGGTGTAAATTATTGTCCATTTGATCATTTTAATGAAGTGAAAAGAAACGCCCTGAGATATCCCCCGTGGGGGTGCCAAGGGCTGTTTCAGTATAAATAGTATCCCCACCTTCTGGAAAGTCTGCGCTAGAAAGTGATTCTTTTCTGTCACTCTCTTTCTTTCTGCCTTGTTCCTTTGCTTTCTGTCATTTCTTCCTGTCATTTTCTGCCTTGCTGGTCCATTCACCTGTATGTGTTCGACAGTCTTACGTACTTTCTCTGAGGATTGATAATTGGGTTTCTTTTCTTTTTGACGTGGTGTTAGCCCTGATATGGCTCTAGTGGTCGGCTGGGCTATAAGCAATATGAATTTAATTGAATTGATAATTGGGTACATGTATTAAGTGCACTTTTGGCTCTAGGAAAATGTGATGCGAGGAAGCAATTTTTGGTCAGTTAGGTCCATTTTTATATGTTTTTGTGTCATTAGTTATGTTTCAATTCGTATTCAGATATGTTTTTTAAATCCCCTGTGTGATAAATTGAAGGGAGTGGTCAACACCAGGGGTGTCTTTTAGAATTATGTGCGTGAATGCATTGATACGTGTGCTGAATTTCTTTCCCTTTTCCTTTCCTGTTGAAGTATTATGTCTGTTTAAAACAGTGATGGCCCCGATATGACTCTACGCAGTCGGCTGGGCTTTAAAC
>JAPXFY010000015.1:2009702-2024702 GCA_030674185.1 Monoplex corrugatus
AGTAGCACAATGGTTCTCCCTGTGTCCCAAAGTTGCACAATGGTTCTCCTGTGTCCCAAAGTTGCACAATGGTTCTCCCTGTGTCCCAAAGTTGCACACGTGTCTCAATGTCGCATCAACTTTTCTCCCTTCGTGTCCGAAATGACGCCATCTTATCTTTCCATGTGTCCCGAAATTGCGCCATGATGCTTCTTTTTGTTCAACATATGCCAGCTTTACTCTCCCTTGCTTCAAAGTGTCACCACCCAGAGGGACTACCGCCTTGTAGTCGGGGGGACTTGAGATCCCAATCATCCCTTGAGCTATGCCGGCAATGGCTACTTGTTGGAAAGCTTTGTTTCTTTATTAGTGACAGTGCTGATAACCATGGAGGTTAAGTGGACGTGACTGGACACTGTAAATTGAAGCCCCTGGTAGGGTTACCTATGACGGACAGGTCAAGGGGGAGGGATAAGACGAAGCGTGGTTCCACCCTCATTTCCATTTTCATCTTCATAATCACAAGTGGTTGCCGTAAGCAACTCGTAATCCCGAGCTGGAGTCACTTGGCCATGGGCTGGGTGGCTGTACGTCAGTCAGTGGTGAAAGTACATGTACACTGTCTGGATTCATGCGGGACGGTTCCTGGCAGACGGACGCCAAGAGATTGGCCGTCCATTGTCCCTTCCCCAGCATGGCAGCTCTCCTGGGGTGACTGACTAATTTCTGCCATCGTTGAACCTACTCTCATGAGTAAATCAAATACAACAAAACAGAAAATAGTTAATTATGATGGTGACTCAGATTCGGACACTGAGTTCCGGGAAGAGACAGACTTGTGGGCAGTGTGGCTGATTGTGGGAGGAACAAATGATAAACCACTGTCATCGCTGAGTCCCTTTGCGATACAGACGGAATATCAGGGCCTTGCGATACAGACGGAATATCAGGGCCTCTTCTTGATTGCTGGGACTTGTACGATGTTGAGACATAAACGTTATAGGATGGACTCCTGAAAGAACCCCTTCAGAGACGTCCCCCAGATGCAATTTTCCTTTTTTTTTTTAAGAAATCAGTAGATTTCACTTGATATGATTTTACGTCCGAGTTTGTTGTTCTTTAACTGCACTTTAGACTTGCAAGGTTAACGGTGAGCATGGTTTTTAACTGTTGTCTTTTATCTTAACCTGGTTGTCGTTTTTGACGTGGTGTTAGCCCTGGTATGGCTCTAGTAGCCGGCTGGGCTATGAACAGCATGAACCTGAACTCGAACACACACACACACACACACACACACACACACACACACACACACACACACACACACACACACACACACACACACATATGAGGTAAAGGTCGTTATATGAGGTAAAGGTCGTTATATGAGGAAAAGGTTATATGAGGAAAAGGTGGTTATATGAGGTAAAGGTCGTTATATGAGGAAAAGGTTATATGAGGAAAAGGTGGTTATATGAGGAAAAGGTCGTTATATGAGGTAAAGGTCGTTATATGAGGAAAAGGTTATATGAGGAAAAGGTGGTTATATGAGGTAAAGGTCGTTATATGAGGAAAAGGTTATATGAGGAAAAGGTGGTTATATGAGGAAAAGGTCGTTATATGAGGAAAAGGTTATATGAGGAAAAGGTGGTTATATGAGGTAAAGGTCGTTATATGAGGTAAAGGTCGTTATATGAGGAAAAGGTTATATGAGGTAAAGGTGGTTATATGAGGTAAAGGTCGTTATATGAGGAAAAGGTTATATGAGGTAAAGGTCGTTATATGAGGTAAAGGTCGTTATATGAGGAAAAGGTTATATGAGGAAAAGGTGGTTATATGAGGTAAAGGTCGTTATATGAGGAAAAGGTCGTTATATGAGGAAAAGGTGGTTATATGAGGAAAAGGTCGTTATATGAGGAAAAGGTTATATGAGGTAAAGGTCGTTATATGAGGTAAAGGTCGTTATATGAGGAAAAGGTTATATGAGGAAAAGGTGGTTATATGAGGTAAAGGTCGTTATATGAGGAAAAGGTCGTTATATGAGGAAAAGGTGGTTATATGAGGTAAAGGTCGTTATATGAGGAAAAGGTCGTTATATGAGGAAAAGGTTATATGAGGTAAAGGTCGTTATATGAGGAAAAGGTCGTTATATGAGGAAAAGGTTATATGAGCAAAAGGTGGTTATATGAGGAAAAGGTCGTTATATGAGGAAAAGGTCGTTATATGAGGAAAAGGTCGTTATATGAGGAAAAGGTTATATGAGCAAAAGGTGGTTATATGAGGTAAAGGTCGTTATATGAGCAAAAGGTGGTTATATGAGGTAAAGGTCGTTATATGAGGAAAAGGTTATATGAGGAAAAGGTGGTTATATGAGGAAAAGGTCGTTATATGAGGAAAAGGTTATATGAGGTAAAGGTGGTTATATGAGGAAAAGGTCGTTATATGAGGAAAAGGTTATATGAGGTAAAGGTCGTTATATGAGGAAAAGGTCGTTATATGAGGAAAAGGTCGTTATATGAGGAAAAGGTCGTTATATGAGGAAAAGGTTATATGAGGTAAAGGTCGTTATATGAGGAAAAGGTCGTTATATGAGGAAAAGGTTATATGAGGTAAAGGTCGTTATATGAGGAAAAGGTGGTTATATGAGGAAAAGGTCGTTATATGAGGAAAAGGTCGTTATATGAGGAAAAGGTCGTTATATGAGGAAAAGGTCGTTATATGAGGAAAAGGTTATATGAGGTAAAGGTCGTTATATGAGGAAAAGGTCGTTATATGAGGAAAAGGTTATATGAGGTAAAGGTCGTTATATGAGGAAAAGGTGGTTATATGAGGTAAAGGTCGTTATATGAGGAAAAGGTTATATGAGGTAAAGGTGGTTATATGAGGAAAAGGTCGTTATATATATGAGCAAAAGGTTATATGAGCAAAAGGTCGTTATATGAGCAAAAGGTCGTTATATGAGGTAAAGGTCGTTATATGAGGAAAAGGTTATATGAGGTAAAGGTGGTTATATGAGGAAAAGGTCGTTATATATATGAGCAAAAGGTTATATGAGCAAAAGGTCGTTATATGAGCAAAAGGTCGTTATATGAGGTAAAGGTCGTTATATGAGGAAAAGGTTATATGAGGTAAAGGTGGTTATATGAGGAAAAGGTCGTTATATATATGAGCAAAAGGTTATATGAGCAAAAGGTCGTTATATGAGCAAAAGGTCGTTATACGTGCCAGCACCGTTGTTGGCGATGCTTTTCTGTAACGGCAATGTAGACTTGCCAGGTTAACGGTGAGTATGGTTTTTAACTGCTGTCTTTTATCTTAACCTGGTTTGTCGTTTTTAACGTGGTGTTAGCCCTGATATGGCTCTAGTAGTCGGCTGGGCTGTAAGCAGTGTAAACATGAAATCATGAGGAAAAGGTAAATATGTGTGCCAGCACCATCGTTGACGATTTTAGGCACTAATTCGGTCATGGTGACCTGATTGTGGATCATACGCTCAAAGATTTTAAATAATAATAATAATAATAATAGTGAACATTTATGGCGCTTAATCAAATTAAATTAAATGAAGCTTATGTCTGTTTTCACGTACAAATGTCACAACAGTGGATACATGAAATGCATTCCTGGAAATTCGAGGAAGCAAATGTTAAGACCAGTATAAGAATATGATATACAATACAATATACAATATAATATACCATATAATATACTATGTAATATACCATATAATATACTATATGATATACCATATAATATACCATATAATATACCACATAATATACTATATAATATACCATATAATATACAGTATAATATACCATATAATATACCATATAATATACCTTATAGTAGTAGTTTGTGAGTGCCATATCTAACCCTTTTTCAATATATTCCTTGCTTACTTTTTTCGTGGATTTTTAAACTGATGCGTTGAATGTGCTTATCCAGCTGTGTGCATGGTCGTCTACAAAGAGAAGTTCCTGAAGAACGGCTTTGAGGTTGTTTCGTTTTTTTTGTTTTTGTTTTTGTTTTTGTTTTTTCTTTCTTTTTTGTTTTTTTTAATATAGTTTCGACAGAATGAAGAGTTATCCATCTTAACGGAAGTTGATACAGGCCTGCACACATCCTGTCTACATCTCTGACTGCATCAGTCGGCATTGCCGGTAAGGGGATGGAGAAGAGTGTGAGTGGTAGAACGCCTCCCTGTATCCTCCCTTCTGCACCAGGAAGGATTTAGACGCCTGCCTGTATCCTCCCTTCTGCACCAGGAAGGATTTAGACGCCTGCCTGTTTCCTCCCTTCTGCACCAGGAAGGATTTAGACGCCTGCCTGTATCCTCCCTTCTGCACCAGGAAGGATTTAGACGCCTCCCTGTTTCCTCCCTTCTGCACCAGGAAGGATTTAGACGCCTCCCTGTGTCCTCCCTTCTGCACCAGGAAGGATTTAGACGCCTCCCTGTATCCTCCCTACTGCACCAGGAAGGATTTAGACGCCTCCCTGTGTCCTCCCTTCTGCACCAGGAAGGATTTAGACGCCTCCCTGTGTCCTCCCTTCTGCACCAGGAAGGATTTAGACGCCTCCCTGTATCCTCCCTTCTGCACCAGGAAGGATTTAGACGCCTCCCTGTGTCCTCCCTTCTGCACCAGGAAGGATTTAGACGCCTCCCTGTTTCCTCCCTTCTGCACCAGGAAGGATTTAGACGCCTCCCTGTGTCCTCCCTTCTGCACCAGGAAGGATTTAGACGCCTCCCTGTTTCCTCCCTTCTGCACCAGGAAGGATTTAGACGCCTCCCTGTGTCCTCCCTTCTGCACCAGGAAGGATTTAGACGCCTCCCTGTATCCTCCCTACCGCACCAGGAAGGATTTAGACGCCTCCCTGTATCCTCCCTACTGCACCAGGAAGGATTTAGACGCCTGCCTGTATCCTCCCTTCTGCACCAGGAAGGATTTAGACGCCTTCCCAGTCTCTGGCATCCTGGTCATGCTTGCCGTCTTGTAAGGAAGCAGTCGGCCAGACAAGCTTGTAGGGACAGACACTGCCGGTTTGTATGAGAACAATGAATAGGAATCATGATAAAACATCCAGCTGTTGGCTTAAGGCGTTTTAAACAAAAAGAATATTTATGCAAAAACAAAAGAAAACTCCAAAAATAACTAGAAATACGAGAACTCACTTATAAAGAGAGAGAGTGAGGGGGGGGGGTGGACGGGGAGCGGGCGGGCAGGCAGGCAGACAGACAGGCAAGCAGGCAGGCAGGCAGACAGGCAGGCAGGCAGGCAGGCAGGCAGGCAGGACACACTTATTGTAGAAGGCCATCTGACACATTACTATGCCACCTAAATCCTTGACTCCTGTGAACAAAAGCACTACACGGCGGACTCCTTGGACTTCTTAAAGAACCTCTTCAGAGACGTCCTTCCTGGTGCAATATTCCTGTCTTCACAAGAGATCAATAGATTTCACCTAATGCGATTTTACGGCTGTTTTTCTTTAACTGCATCTTAGATTTGCAAGGATAACGGTGAGCATGGTTTTTAACTGTTGTGTTTTGTCTTATCCAAGTTGTCGGTTTTGACATAGTGTTAGCCCTGATATGGCTCTAGTAGTCGGCTGGGCTATAAGCAATATGAATTTGAACTCGAAATCCTTGACTCCTTTGTCTTACGCAATTCACAAGGGTTGTAGGGTCAATCCTCGGAATGGGCAATACAGCTTTCTTGTCCATTAGCTGAGTGGTTAGAGCACCATACGTTTATCCTGAACATTTTTATTTGGCCTGTTCTAATGTATGGTTGCCAAGTCTGGACACTAAGAAAAGACAACGAAAGTGAAATCAACGCAGCAGAAATATGGCTCTGTAGATGACTTCTCACAGTCAAACGGACAGTCAGAAGAACAAACGATAGCGTGTTAAAGGAACTGAATGTCAGGCGCCAACTGCTAACAGAGATCAACAAATGAAAGCTGAAATATGTAGGTCATGCGATCAGAAACACCAAAACAGGTTTGATATTAACGGTCCTGCAGGGAAAAGTTGAGGCGAGGAGAAGAAAGGGACAACCGCACACCTGTTTCAACAACATCACTGAAGTCTGTGGTCTGGGGATCCAGCAGGTCGCCCACAGACGCTTCAGTCGTGTGACTTGGAAAAGACTGGTGACGTCGAGCGTGGCTCCCACCGCCGATCCCGGCGAGGGAGAGAGGACAGAAGGCGTTTAACACACGAGTTGTAGGTTCAGACTTTGTGCAGGCCTCTTCTTCTTCTTCTTCTTCTCCTTCTTCTTCTTCTTCTTCTTTTTCTTCGCATTCTTCTTCTTCTTCTTCTTCTTCGTCTTCTTCTTCGCATTCTCTTCTTCTTCTTCTTCTTCTTCTTCTTCTTCTTCTTCCACCAGACGGCAGATGCACATCAGAAATAGCCAGCAGAATCGGCCAAGCCAAAACAACATTCAAGAAGATGAAAAGCATTCTTACCAACAAGTGCCTATCAATTAACATCAGGAAGAGTTCTTGAATTTTATATAGAACCAATACTGTTATACGGTTGTGAGGCGTGGACAGTCAACAAGCAAAGCCAGAACAAGATTGAGGCAGCCGAGATGTGGTTTCTAAGAAGAATGTTGAGAGTTCCATGGACAGCAAAGAAAACAAAACGAGACAGTCTTGATGGAGGTAGACACAAGAAAATCATTCATAAGGACGATTAGGAAAAGACAGGTAACATTTATAGGCCATTTTATGAGGAAAGGGGAATTAGAGCACCTGGTCGCAACGGGGAAGCTGGAAGGAGAGCGCCAGGGTAGACCCAGGGAGAAAATATTGGACGGACTTGCAGAGTGGCGGAAGACGGAGAGGGTGGAAGATGTGCTTGCGGCAACAAGGGATAGAAACATATGGAGGGCCATGATCGCCAACGCCATGTGGCAAAGCACTTGATGATGATAATGATGACTTGTTAGTTCTTTTGACAGAGTCATGGACCCAAGATCTGATATCTCAGTTCAGTTCAGTCCCAGCCCGCAGCATTAACAACTGGCCTGTTAGCTGTTCGCTGCCCCTCTAAGTCTCCATCATGTTGGTGGTGGTTGTTTTTGTAGGGCCCTCTCTACCCCATCAGGGCCCTACAGGTATTTCAACACCTGGCCAGCGCATATGTTCACCTGCGTGCTCACACACATTAATGCGTATGTTTGTATGTATGTATGACCTTGAGAGAGAGAGGGAGAGAGAGAGAGAGAGAGAGAGAGAGAGAGAGAGAGAGAGAGAGAGAGAGAGAGAGAGATTTATATCAACAAAGACTTGGGCACAAGATAAGACAGGACAACGAACCTTGACTTGGTGGTAAGTGCAGCTGTACGCTAAATTCTGAAGGCCATTTACAATCTAGACTCTTAAGGTTAACTGCATCCAAAATCCTAGTTAACTGCAGTCTAAATTCCAGTGAGAGAGAGAGAGAGAGACAGAGAGACAGAGAGAGAGACAGAGAGAGAGAACAGATTTATATCAACAAAGACTTGGGCACAAGATAAGACAGGACAACAAACCTTGACTTGGTGGTAGGTGCAGCTGTACGCTAAATTCTGAAGGCCATTTACAATCTAGACTCTTAAGGTTAACTGCACCCTAAAATCCTATACTTAACTGCAGTCTAAATTCCAGTGATCAGCTGCACTCGGATTCTTTGCCAACTGCAATTTAAAATTCTAAGGTCAACTGCGTTTTAACTTCTTATCATCTTTATGTTTAAATTCCTAAGGTTTACTGCACTCTTAATTATTTTTAAGATAACATGCACTTTAAATTCCTAGGGTCAACTGCGCTCTAAATTCCCGAAGCAACCTGCGCTTTAAATTTCTTAGGTCATCTGCGCTTTAAGTGCATAGTGGTCAGCTGCGATTTAACTTCATAAGGTTAACTGCGCTTATTAAATTAAAACTGTTGGCACTGAGCAGTTTCAAACTTACGCCGTAAAATGGGAGCTTTACTTTACTCCAACCAGTCCTCTTGTACATGCATTATGATGTATGTTCCCTGCAACACTCTTAGATTAAATTTATTTATTTATTTATTTGGTTGTTCCCGGATAAAACCGATTTAAAGATTTTATTTATTTATTTATTTATTTATTGGCTTGCTTTGAAGGGGTTTGGGATGTTTTCTTTTAAAACAAAACCAACATTTGGAAAAATCCTGTTTATTCTGTTTTTGAAAGTTTATAATGTCAAGTTTTGTTTAAAAAAAACTTTTGCCCCCACAAATCGAAGTTTTTTTTCCAGGTGCCTATGGCGGACGTGCGTGACCTCACGAATGTAGGTGCAGTGACGAACCTGTTCGAAATACCGGCAACGTGTTCAACTGTTTGATTGTTCTGTTCCCGTCTGAAAACGGATATGTGCTTTTTTTTTAGCCAGTGTTCGAATGTATAGAACAATTTATAGATAGTATGGAGAAGAAATAGACCTGTTATAATTAGATTCAAGACGAACTAAAAAGTACTGCAAATTGACCTGCGTGGGGAGGTCAAACAATGAGGTGAAGGTCACCGGAGCAATGTCGTGTGCGCAGTGGAGTGGTAGAGCAGCAGACACATGTATGCTCGCGGATTTCGTCATCGGCCGGTTTCTCCTTTGTCATCATCGCACGCTTTCCCTGCTTTGGCGGTGATTTGGACGAATCGAATGGTGTGTAGGTGTGGTGAAAAAGAGGCACAGGGGTAAAAGAGTTGGTGGTGCCATTCGGAGGTGACTGAACCACTAGGATTGATGGAGGTCGAATACGAACATGGAGCAACGGTTGGGTTTTGTCTGCTGCTTGAGTCTGCTGCTTCTGTGTGGTGAGTGCTAGCGATTCTTTCTCGATCTTTCATTTGACATTTCAGTTACGTGAACTTCGATCCATTATTTGACATTTTAGTCACAGAAACCAGCACTCCCTCTCGTGCGATCCTTCGTTCTTGTATCTTTGTGTGTGACTTGGTGTGAAACACCGACTGACTGACAATGACACGATCAGACGATGGTTCTAGAAACTGACAAATAGCTCTGTAGCAATAGGCCTATGTAATATTATAATAATCTATGTAATATGTATATATGTATGTCACTATGTGTATATATATGTACATACCTAAGTATACATACATATGTATCACAATACATGATAAAGATAATATATATGCATAATACATGTATAGCCTATTGATATCATTAGTAAAAAGTAATATAATAGTATGTTATTATTACATACATGATAATCATGTATGTAATAATAACATACTATTATATTACTTTTTACTAATATTTAATAATTATATGTAATCAAACATGTAAGCTGGTATTAGCATAATTAGGCCATGTCATGATCATGACTGTAGTATGAATAGTGTGGTGTCACAGTGCCACATACTAACTGAAGCAGGAAAGACTTTTTAAATAGGCATTTTGTGTCAACGTAGTGTGTGGCCCTTTTATCAGTTTGCCAGTCACGGTCCCTTCCTTCCTTTCTTCCTTTCATCCATTATCATGATTACGTGAAGGGGTGTGCAAAGATACTGGTAAGTTTTTGACTATTCTGCCAATGCAGTGTTTAAAATGTGAGTCTGAAAAAATAACGTGTTGGAAAAAATGATATGAATGAAATGAAATGAGTTTAACTAAAGAAAGAAAAAAAAGGAATTATCTCTCTTTATATTAGTATATATATATATATTAATACACACACATAAATATATATGTGTGTGTGTGTGTGTGTGTGTAAAGATTAAAGGAATAAGGGAAGAGGTAGATAAGACAAATTACAAGAATAAAGATAAATAAATCATAAAGGAAGAAGGACAGAATTTAAATAAAAACACCTAAGTTTTACTAAAGATTTATCTTTCTATTCACAGACATTAACGATATTTGACCATGTACTGTATGACAGTACTAATTACTATGTTCAATCAGGTTGAAGGACATGTTTAATTCATTCCATTCTGCTAAGACTAGTAAGAGACATCTCTCCTTTTTATTTTTCTTTCTGTAAGAAGGAAACAGAAAAACAAGAAAATTGAATCAGAACGCGTATTCAATACAGCAACTGAACAAGACAAGACAAGCGCAAATCCTCAGCCAACTGGCCTTTGTCAAGCGTGAATGCACGACCACAAACAAACACCAAATATTAAAATCATGAGAAAAAGACTAAAACTTCCTTGCTGCTTCGTCCAATGGGTAAAAAAGGGACATTACCCACTGGACGAGGCGACAGGGAAGTTTTAGTCTTTTTCTCATGATTTTAATATTTGGTGTTTGTTTGTGGTCGTGCAATCACGCTTGACAAAGGCCAGTTGGCCGAGGGTTTGCGCTTGTCTTCTTCAGTTCTTGTCTTGTATTGAATATGCGTTCTGATTCGATTTTCTTGTTTTTCTGGTTCCTGTTTGCTTGGACGCGGGCAGTCGCACTTGTTTTGGATTTCCTTTCTGTGTTTATTTTATTGACTACTTATTCAGTTCCCACATTAATGAAATACCTTTCAAGTGTTTGGATACATGTAGAAGTTAACACATATCTCATTGCATGTGCACACACACATTGAAAGTTCCAAACAGATCTATTCAGATCAGGGTTATCTTTGTCACATGTTTGTTTATTTACTTACTTACTTTCTTACTTGTTTACTTCTTTCTTTCTTATTTGTATTTATGTTCCAAACAGATCTATTCAAATCAGGGTTGTTTTTGTTGCATATCTCCTTTTTATTTGATTTTATGTATTTATTTACTTATTGATTTATTATTTATTTAATTAATTAATTATTATGTAGATATCTATTTGTCTATTGTTTTTCATTATTTTTATATGTTCATTTGTTGTTAAGAAGATTGTGATCTTTAAAATAAGCAGTGTCAGTTAAACTAGTACCATTAACCATTTAACCTGTGTGCTTGTGAGTGAGGGCTGGCTTGCTTACCAGACTTTTTGCCATATCCTTCAGGACTGTAGGACTGACCCAAGCTTGTTGTCGAAAGACGGGAGGTCTGATGAGAATTTGCTGAAGATGTAGATCTGTATTACTACCAGACATTGGGAGGGGCGAGATTGCAAGATTTTTTCACCTGATCTTATGGGCATACTTCCAAGTTTGATCTGAAAACTTTACTGTCTGCTGCCATTACATATAATGAGATGATGATGATGATGGTCAGTGAATCATTGAATGTTGATTGCTGACAATCAAAACACCATTATTGGGTGAAATTAAGCGCTTACAAAAATCTGTTAACCCTTTTACTCCTGCACCTTATTCACCAGCTGCAAAAAATTAACCCTTTCCTACACCCTTCCTACAGGAAGCTGGTGGAAAGGGTGAGGGAGTGAAAGGGTTACGTTTTTGATTTGCTATCTTGACTGACAATACAGAAAGCTGGTGGATTGGATGAGGGAGTCAGGGTGTTAAGAAAGGTGTAGAAATAGATGTTTCACTTTCCATGTCTGTACTTTCATGAAGAAGTGAGACATGATTGAGGAGGGAAACAGCAGATGTTCCATGATCCATATCAAGATGTTTGTTAAAACATGGCTGTGATACAAAATGTATCAAGATGTTTTGTTTAAATGTTTTTAGTTTAAATGTCTTTGATACTGTATGCAGATGTTTGTTCTAATCTGTGATATTGTGTGAAGATGTTTGTTTAAATATGTGATACTGTATGGAGATGTTTGTTTAAATCTGTGATACTGTATGGAGATGTTTGTTTAAATCTGTGATACTGTATGGAGATGTTTGTTTAAATCTGTCTGTGATACTGTATGGAGATGTTTGTTTAAATCTGTGATACTGTATGGAGATGTTTGTTTAAATCTGTGATACTGTATGGAGATGTTTGTTTAAATCTGTGATACTGTATGGAGATGTTTGTGTAAATCTGTCTGTGATACTGTATGGAGATGTTTGTTTAACCCTTTGACTCCCACACCCTGTCCACCAGCATCCCACATTGTCAACCATGCTAGGAAAACAAAAACTTAACCCTTTGATTCCCTTACCCTATCCACCAGCTTGCTGTGATATTGTATGGAGATGTTTGTGTAAATCTGTGATATTGTGTGGAGATGTTTGTTTAAATCTGTCTGTGATATTGTATGGAGATGTGTGTTTAAATCTGTCTGTGATACTGTATGGAGATGTTTGTTTAAATCTGTCTGTGATATTGTAAGGAGATGTTTGTTTAAATCTGTCTGTGATACTGTATGGAGATGTTTGTTTAAATCTGTCTGTGATACTGTATGGAGATGTTTGTTTAAATCTGTGATATTGTATGGAGATGTTTGTGTAAATCTGTCTGTGATACTGTATGGAGATGTTTGTGTAAATCTGTGATATTGTATGGAGATGTTTGTGTAAATCTGTCTGTGATACTGTATGGAGATGTTTGTGTAAATCTGTCTGTGATACTGTATGGAGATGTTTGTTTAAATCTGTCTGTGATACTGTATGGAGATGTTTGTTTAAATCTGTCTGTGATACTGTATAGAGATGTTTGTTTAAATCTGTCTGTGATATTGTATGGAGATGTTTGTGTAAATCTGTCTGTGATACTGTATGGAGATGTTTGTTTAAATCTGTCTGTGATACTGTATGGAGATGTTTGTTTAAATCTGTCTGTGATACTGTATGGAGATGTTTGTGTAAATCTGTCTGTGATACTGTATGGAGATGTTTGTTTAAATCTGTGATACTGTATGGAGATGTTTGTTTAAATCTGTCTGTGATATTGTATGGAGATGTTTGTTTAAATCTGTGATACTGTATGGAGATGTTTGTTTAAATCTGTGATACTGTGTGGAGATGTTTGTGTAAATCTGTCTGTGATATTGTATGGAGATGTTTGTGTAAATCTGTCTGTGATACTGTATGGAGATGTTTGTGTAAATCTGTCTGTGATATTGTGTGGAGATGTTTGTGTAAATCTGTCTGTGATATTGTATGGAGATGTTTGTGTAAATCTGTCTGTGATATTGTATGGAGATGTTTGTGTAAATCTGTGATATTGTGTGGAGATGTTTGTGTAAATCTGTCTGTGATATTGTATGGAGATGTTTGTGTAAATCTGTGATACTGTATGGAGATGTTTGTGTAAATCTGTGATATTGTGTGGAGATGTTTGTGTAAATCTGTCTGTGATATTGTATGGAGATGTTTGTGTAAATCTGTCTGTGATATTGTATGGAGATGTTTGTGTAAATCTGTGATATTGTGTGGAGATGTTTGTGTAAATCTGTGATATTGTATGGAGATGTTTGTGTAAATCTGTGATATTGTATGGAGATGTTTGTGTAAATCTGTCTGTGATACTGTATGGAGATGTTTGTGTAAATCTGTCTGTAATACTGTATGGAGATGTTTGTGTAAATCTGTGATATTGTATGGAGATGTTTGTGTAAATCTGTCTGTGATATTGTGTGGAGATGTTTGTGTAAATCTGTGATATTGTATGGAGATGTTTGTGTAAATCTGTGATATTGTATGGAGATGTTTGTTTAAATCTGTCTGTGATACTGTATGGAGATGTTTGTTTAAATCTCTGTGATACTGTATTGAGATGTTTGTTTAAATCTGTGATACTGTATGGAGATGTTTGTTTAAATCTGTGATACTGTATGGAGATGTTTGTTTAAATCTGTGATACTGTATGGAGATGTTTGTTTAAATCTGTGATACTGTATGGAGATATTTGTTTAAATCTGTGATACTGTATGGAGATGTTTGTTTAAATCTGTGATACTGTATGGAGATGTTTGTGTAAATCTGTCTGTGATACTGTATGGAGATGTTTGTTTAACCCTTTGACTCCCACACCCTGTCCACCAGCATCCCACATTGTCAACCATGCTAGGAAAACAAAAACTTAACCCTTTGATTCCCTTACCCTATCCACCAGCTTGCTGTACCTTTGACTACCTCACCCTATCCACAAGCTTCCTGAACCTTTGACTCCCTCACCCTATCCACCAGACTCCTGCAGCTGGTGGATAGAGTTAGGGAATCAAAGTTATGTTTTTGCAGTCGGTGGATAGGGAGCAGGAGTCAGAGGGTTAAATCTTGCTGTCAGAGAACGGCTGGTTCAGTAGACATTGCTTGCAGACTCAAGATCTGATATCTTGAGTCCAGTCTCAGCCCACAACAAAAACTGGCCTGTTACTTCTTGATATGATTTTACGTCCCAATCGGCAAATGTGGTTTTCTTTAATTGCATTTTAGATTTACAAGGTTAACGGTGAGCATGGTTTTTAACTGTTGTCTTTTGTTTTAATGGGTTGTCGTTTTTGACGTGGTGTTAGCCCTGATATGGCTGTAGTAGTCGGCTGGGCTGTAAGCAGTATGAACTATCATGGCTGACAGTGCAGAATGCTGGCGGAGAGGGTGAGGGAGTGAAAGGTCAATGCTGTAATCATTCCAGTGGTGTCAGCTTAGTCTTTCATGTTAATCGTACATCCCCATCCTCACCTGCCTGTTTTCATCGCAGTATCTTGCCAGTGCGTAGTTTTGCGCAAGCTGAGGAACTTCAGGAAGTCTGCTAGATTGTCACTGAGTGATAGGTTTGGACAGAGCTCATATGGAATTGTCTGAGTGTTTTGGATCCTTCTTGAACAGAACTTAAACTCGGGAAAACACTTTTTTTCTTTTTCTTTTTTTTGGGGGGTGGGGGTCTTGATGGAGGCAGACACAAGAAGATCATTCATAAGGAAGATTAGGAAAAGACAGGCAACATTTGTAGGCCATTTTATGAGGAGGGGGGAATTGGAGCACCTGGTCACGAGGGGAAAGCTGGAGGGGAAGAGAGCACCGGGTAGACCCAGGGAGAAGATGCTAGACAGACTTGCAGAGTGGCTGAGGACAAAGAGGGTGGAAGAGATGCTTGAGGCAACAAGAGACAGAGACAGATGGAAGTCCATGATCGCCAATGCCATGTGGCAGGGCACCTGATGATGGTGATGATGGTGGGGGTGGGGTTGTTTTTAGTTTGTTTGCTTGTCTGGT
>JAPXFY010000015.1:2027202-2042202 GCA_030674185.1 Monoplex corrugatus
TAAAGACAGCTATTAGTGTTGCTAGCAAGGACAGGCAAGACTGGCAACATGCCCTTAAATGCTGCTAAGTTTTGTGTGAAGGATCAACAGAGAAGTGTCAGGCATGCTTAGGTTAAGAGAATTCCTCTCTCACCAGGCCACTGTCTGGCCACTTCACACAATTCTACCTGCACACATGCATGCCATTGTCGTATTGCTGGTAGTGAGAAAGGATGGGGGGGGGGGGTTACATATTTGAGGTGTTTAACTCTTTGGCTTCTGTACCCTATCCACCAACCGCAAAAGTTTAACCCTTTGACTCCCTCACCGTATCCACCAACTTCCTTCAGGATAGGTGGATAGGGTGAGGGAGTCAAAGGGTTAAGTTTTTGCTTTGCTAGCATAGTTGACAATGCAGGCTTCTGGTGGACAGGCTGCAGGAGTGGAAGGGTTAAAATAAAACAAGTACCTGTGTAAGAAAGTCCTAAAAGCTTGTATCTTCAAACAGTCCCATTGCTAGCATTAGTCTAATCTTTTTGTCTTCAGCCTTGAAAACCTGTGTCTTTAAACAAAAATTTATGTCTTTAAGCAAAACCATTGCTGATATAGGTCTAACTGCTTTATACTCCGTCCTCTTTGCCCTTCATACCTGTTCATTTGGTATGTCAGATAACGTTATAGTTATTTGCGTACATGTTTATCCATCTGTTTGCGTGCTTGTGTCATTTTATGTGCGTTCATCATCGTGACCTTTTGTAGAAGCGCTTGTGTGCGTCTATGTCTCACTGTCTGTATGTTAGTGTGTTGGTGTTTGCGTGGATGTTTATATCTAAGCATGTTTTTGTATTGTGCGCATATGATTTATTTTCTGATGAGCTTAATTTTCTCTTCTTGTTCAATGTGACATCATGCTAACATCATTGATTTATTGTTGGCTTGTGTTTTTATACATGCCATGTTCTGTTAAGTGCACAGTGCTTTATTGAGAGCTTGCTTCTCTGGATGTTGCATTGTATGCTGTGAATCTTCATTATTATTATATTATCATTACTATACTACTACTACCACTACTACCACTACTACTACCACTACTACCACTACTACTACTACTACTACTACTACTATCATCCTGGGATTGTCATCTCACTCCTTGCCATTTAGTTAACCTTTTGACTCCCGCACCCTGTCCACCAGCATCCTGCATTGTCAACCATGCTAGCAAAGCAAAAACTTAACCCTTTGATTCTCTCATTCTAGCCACCAGCTTCCTGCAGGAAGCTGGTGGATCGAGTGAGGGAATCAAAGGGTTAAGTTTTTGCAGTTGGCAGGTAGGGCGCAGGAGTCAAAGGGTTAAGTGATGACTTGGTTCAGTAGGACATGCAGCACATGGACAGCCCACCCCTCTTCCCCCCCCCCCCCACCTCTTTGCTTGGTGAAATGACTTGTGTGGCATTGGGAGCTTGGGAGATACTGGACAGTGGTGGGGCATTGGTGCTGTGGGTCCCATCCACCACTCTCAGCTGTTTCTTGTTAACTTATCATTACTACTGCTACTATTGCTGCTGCTGCAGCTACTACTGCTGCTGCTACTACTACTACTACTACTACTGCTGCTGCTGCTGCTGCTACTACTACTACTATTGCTGCTGCTGCTGCTACTACTAGTACTACTATTACTGCTGCTGCTACTACTACTACTACTACTGCTGCTGCTGCTGCTGCTGCTGCTACTAGTACTACTATTACTGCTGCTGCTACTAGTACTACTATTACTGCTGCTGCTGCTGCTACTAGTACTACTATTATTGCTGCTACTGCTACTATTACTACTACTACTGCTGCTGCTGCTGCTGCTACTAGTACTACTAGTACTATTACTGCTGCTGCTGCTAGTAGTACTACTATTACTGCTGCTGCTACTAGTACTACTATTACTGCTGCTACTGCTACTATTACTACTACTACTGCTGCTGCTGCTACTAGTACTACTATTACTGCTGCTGCTACTAGTACTACTAGTACTATTACTGCTGCTGCTGCTACTAGTACTACTATTACTGCTATTACTACTACTACTACTTCTGCTGCTGCTGCTGCTACTACTATTACTGCTGCTACTACTACTACTACTGCTGCTGCTACTAGTACTACTACTATTATTACTACTACTATTACTTCTGCTACTACTACTACTGCTATTCTGCTGCTGCAGCTACTACTACTGCTACTGTTGTGACTACCACTGCTGCTGCTGTTACTTCAACTACTAGTACTACCGCAGCTGCTACTAGTACTGCTGCTGCTGCTACTACTACTACTACTTCTACTACTACTGCTGCTGCTACTATTACTACTGCTACTAGTATGACTTCATTGCTACATGATTGAATCACTTTCTGTCTCACAGGTTGCACTGTGTCTATAGAGGGTCAAGATCAGAAGAATGAGGTCACATCCTTCCAGATTCCGTCCTCCAAGTCATCCCATAATATTCACCCTGCCAGTCCTCCATCTTCCACACCCCCTGATCCTGATTTGCAGCACAACAAACACAACAGTGATCTCCTGCTGCCAGTCCTTGAACTCTGTCACCCCAAAGGTCGTCACCTCACAGGGTTTGAAGGTAAGGGCAAATCCATATAGATTATGAATGTGTGTATCGTGTGTGATGCTGAGTGTGTCTCATACCATGTGCTACAGTGCTGAGCGTCTGGCATGCCACTCTGTCAGAGCTGGTGCATTCCGCCATGTCCCTGTGCCAGAAACAGACAGTACCAGGATCCTTTGGTGCCACATTGCCAAGGCAGCTCTTGCCAGGTGATGGCCTGAACTGTTGCCAGGTCATTTGGTGTGTTGGTAAGGGTCTGTATGGTTGTATTGTGACCAAATGCTGTCAGTGGAACAATCATTGAATTTAATGTCCTCTTCTTGTTTTCAATCTGCTCTGAGTTTCCACAGTTGTTCATTAGACAAGAAATGTAATGTTTTCGTTTCCTTTGTCTTGCTCTGGACAGTTTTTTAATCTTGAAGGATTTTTTTTCTTTTTTGGGGGGGTGGAAGGGGGGGGGGGAGGGGCTGCATTCATGGCCTCAGAAATTGGGACAGTTTTTCACAGTGTGATGATGATGCTAATGATAATCATGATGCTATGGTGTTCCATCAAGGATTGAGACTGCGTGAGAAGGCTGTACTCAACACTTCTTGTGTTAATATATCCTCGCATCAACCAGACTCAGGAGATGCGCACACTTGCGGTGTTGGTCAGGAAATTTGAGCAACACCTCAGTGACGCATCTGTAATGTGGATATGGATTGGACTGTGTGGTCCCAGTCCTCCATAACACACTCAGCTCTGGGTAGGGGGCCAAGAAATGTCCACAATGATTATGACCATGATGATGAGATTCGAACCCACAGTTGGTAGTCTTTTGTGCTGACCACAGAAATGTGTGAAAATAAAGTGAATGGATTTGTACAGACACTACACTGTACACGTCGGTAATACTAATAGCTTTGACAGGTGTGGCGGTCAGGTGGGCTGATGGGTGTGTACGGCCATTATTTCACTCCACCATTAAGGCAGTCATTCTACGTGTTCAGGGGGTGTGCATGCTGGCTGGATGTGTTGATGTTTCCGCAAACCATTGAACGCTATATCGCTTGCAGGATCTTAACACGTGTGTGTGGTTTTCTGCTTGCGTACACATGCATGCTGTTTGTCTGTGCCTGGGTCATTCAGCTGGAACGATCTTGAATCTTCTCCCGTTTATTTGTCAGGCACAAACTGTCATCTTTCAGGTCTGGATTGAAGAGGTACCTTTTTGCCCAGCACTGATTTTCGCCCCTCTGCCCTTCTGTCTACCAACCCCCACCTGCCCCATCCCTCCATGTGTGTGTGTGTGTGTGTGTGTGGTGTGTGTGTGTGTGTGTGTGTGTGTGTGTGTGTGTGTGTGTTGTGTGTGTGTGTGTGTGTGTGTGTTGCTTTATGCCCTGAGTTTTGGTCGTTGGGTGATTGCTTTGTGTGAATGGTGAGAGTGTGCACTTGGGTTTGATTCTTGTGTTGACATTTGGCGCCTTATAAATGTCCTTATTGTTGTTGTTATTATTATTATTGTTATGATTATTATTATCATTATTATTATGATTATTATTATCATTGTTATTGTTATGATTATTATTAATATTAATAGTAGTAGTAGTATAATTATTATGGGGGTTCAAACAGTAGCAAGTTTGCACGCATGTTGACCTGGGAGATAGGAAAGATTTCCTCCTTTTTACCCTTCAGGTCCCCCCTTGGGCTCTTTCAGTATAAACAGTATCCCCACCTTCCGGAAATTCTGTGCTAGAAATTTCCTCTTTTCTGTCAGTCTCTTTGTTTCTGTCTTGTTTCTCTGCTTTCTGTTATTTCTTCCTATCATTTTCTGCCTTGCTGGTCCATTTACCTGTATGTGTTTGATAAAGTCTTGCATATTTTTTCTTAGGATTGATAATTGGGTACTTGTATTAAATGCATTTTTGGCTGTAGGGAGGTGAGATATGCTGAAGCAATTTTAGGTGATTTATGCCTGTTTTTATATATGTTTTGGCGTCCTTACGTATGCTTATATTTGTATTCAGGTGTATTTTTTAAATCCCTGTGCAATAAATTGGATGGAGTGGTCAACGCCGGGGCATGTCCTTAGATTATGTGCATGAATGCACTGTTATATGTATGTACTAAATTTTCTTTTCCTTTTTTTTTCCTGTTGAAGTGTTGTGTACGTTTTGAAATGGTTATAGCCCTGAAAATATGGCTCTGTGCTGTCGGATGGCTTTAGACAAAAATAACAGTGTCCTGTCATGTGTTAAATGATTTGTTGAAGCATACACCATACCTTAACACATCCAGCACAATACATCAACTCGCGTGTTACATGATTTATTCAAGCATAGACCGTGCATAAAGACACCCAGTAAAAACATCCTCTCATGTGTTAAGTAAATTGTGAAAGCGTAGATCATACATAAACACACCTAGTAGAGTACAGTTAGATGGGCGTTGGTGAATGCGCGTAGACTACCACAGATGTTGAATAGGATGAACAATTGTTTAATGATCGAAACGGGACCGGTATGTTTTCATTGCCCCTTCCATTTGTGGACACCAGAGGTTTATTTGATTGATTATGGAAATGATATGTTTGACCCTCTCAGAGTTAGGTTTGTCAATTCCATCGTACTGTTGACCTGATTTTGATTATGTAAATGACGTAATATTTCTCCCTCTGAGAGTTTGGTTAGGTGAGTGTCATACATGCCTTATTTGGTGTGATTCTGATTCTGTAAGTGTAAGTGACAAGTGTATCCCTTTGTGCCTCAGGGTCGAGTTTGTAAATTATATCCCTCGTTTTATGTGATTCTGGTTATGTAAATGACAGGTGTATCCCTTTGTGTCTCAGGGTTGTTTGTAAATTATATCCTTCGTTTGATGTGATTCTGGTTATGTAAATGACAGGTGTATCCCTGCTCAGGGTTAGTTTGTAAATTATATCCCTTGTTTGATGTGATTCGGTTATGTAAATGACAGGTTATTCCCTCTCTGGTCTCAGTGTTTAATATTGTTTGTGTACAATGTATGAATCCCCTAATTGAATTGTGGATTCTGATTATGTAAATGACAGGTATGTCTGTCTCTGTCTCAGTGTTAAGTTTGTAAATGATATCCCCTAATTGATGTGATTCTGATTATGTAAATGACAGGTATGTCTGTCTCTGTCTCAGTGTTAAGTTTGTAAATGATATCCCCTAATTGATGTGATTCTGATTATGTAAATGACTGGTATGTCTGTCTCTGTCTCAGTGTTAAGTTTGTAAATGATATCCCACGTTTGATGTGATTCTGATTATGTAAATGACTGGTATGTCTGTCTGTCTCAGTGTTAAGTTTGTAAATGATATCCCACGTTTGATGTGATTCTGTGTATGTAAGTGACATATTAATGATATTAGCCCCTCTCGGGGATAGGTTATGTAAATTACATGCCACATTTGATGTGATTGTGGTTATGTAGATGAATATCAATAATATATATCCATCTCAGGGTCAGGTTATGTAAATTACATAATAATAATAATTACAGTATATAAATTATAATGGCACCAAATCTTGACAGTTCAAACCAAAGCACACCCACACACCAGACATATGCATGCGATCAACATGGACCACCTTAAAACACGTTAAAAAAAACCACCCAACCCCTTTTGATGTGATTCTGATTATGTAAATGACATGTTAATGATATTTGTTCCTCTTATGGTCAGGTAATGTAAATTACACACCCTGCTTTTGATGTGATTCTGATGACATCTACCAAGTATATGTCCCACTCAGGCATGCATTTATGGTAATAACATCCTCCTCAGGCTGTGTGGAAGTGTAGGGATATGAGGTGGACTTGAAATAAGCCTGATGTTTGTGAGCTTGTCTGTTGTCATGTCCCGTTTTGTCCTTCATCGTTCTGTGTCATCTCTTCCTTTCTCCTTTTCTGCTGTGTTTGTTCATTCACCTGTAAGTAAAGTCTTGTTTATTCAGTAGGATTGATAGTTGGGTACATACATAAACTGCAGGATTGATAATTGGGTACATACATAAACTGCAGGATTGATAATTGGGTACATACATAAACTGCAGGATTGGTAGTTGGGTATATATACATAAACTGCAGGATTGATAATTGGGTACACTCATAAACTGCAGGATTGGTAAATGGGTACATACATAAACTGCAGGATTGGTAAATGGGTACATACATAAACTGCAGGATTGGTAAATGGGTACATACATAAACTGCAGGATTGATAATTGGGTACATACATATACAGCAGGATTGATAATTGGGTACAATACATACACATACTGCAAGATTGATAATCGGGTACATACATATACAGCAGGATTATAATTGGGTACATACATATACAGCAGGATTGATAATTGGGTACATACACATACTGCAAGATTGATAATTGGGTACATACATATACAGCAGGATTGATAATCGGGTACATACATAAACTGCAGGATTGATAATTGGGTACATACATAAACTGCAGGATTGGTAATCGGGTACATACATAAACTGCAGGATTGATAATTGGGTACATACATAAACTGCAGAATTGATAATTGGGTACATACATAAACAGCAGGATTGATAATTGGGTATATAAACAGCAGGATTGATAATTGGGTACATACATATACAGCAGGATTGATAATTGGGTACATACATAAACTGCAGGATTGATAATTGGGTACATACATAAACTGCAGGATTGATAATTGGGTACATACATATACAGCAGGATTGGTAACTGGATACATAAACTGCAGGATTGATAGTTGGGTACATACATATACAGCAGGATTGATAATTGGGTACATACATAAACTGCAGGATTGATAATTGGGTAATACATATACAGCAGGATTGATAATTGGGTACATACATAAACTGCAGGATTGATAATTGGGTACATACATATACAGCAGGATTGATAATTGGGTACATACATATACAGCAGGATTGATAATTGGGTACATACATATACAGCAGGATTGATAATTGGGTACATACATATACAGCAGGATTGATAATTGGGTACATACATATACTGCATTTTTAGCTAAGGGAAATGAAGACTGCTTATTGACATGTTTAGATACTGTAGTGTTAGTGTTTGCCAGTTGTGGTGTGTTCTTGTGCACTTTGTTATATAATGCATTTGTAGTTAGGTTTACTCTTTAACCCTATCACTCCAGCACCATGTCCATCAGTTGCTAAAACTTAACCCTTTGACTCCTTCACCCTATCCACCAGCTTCCTGCAGGGTGAGGAAGTGAAGCTGGTGGATAGGGTGAGGGAGTCAGGGCTTCTGGCAGGAAGCTGGTGGATAGGGTGAGGGAATCAAAGGGTTGTTTTTTCTTTTCTAGTATAGTTGACAGTGCAGGATGCTGCGGGAGAGGGTGCGGGGGAGTCTATGGGTTAATGTGACTGGTGATAAATTGGGTGTGATGACGGACTTCAAGGGCATGTCCTTAGATTATTTGTGTGAATGTCCTTGATTATATGTCCTTGATTGTCTTTGCCCAGGTTTTTGTTTTTCCAGGGTCATCCATGTGTTTAGATGTGTGTGTTTTGTTTGAAATAGTTATAGCCCTTATATCGCCCTGAGCAATTTGCTGTGATTTAAACACCTATAATGATAATAACAATAGTAATGGTAATGATGATGATGATGATAAGTAGAAATGATAATAACAATAGTAATGGTGATGATGATAATGATGATGATGATGATGATAAGTAGAAGAAGAACGATGATGATAAAAACCTTTGACATGTGCTTATACATGCTGCGTATACACTACCGTTTTATCAGAAGGTCTAGCACCCAGACCACTGTTCAAGGTGTGGTGGAGGGGAGTGAAGTTCATGTGCAACAAGGAATTGAACCCAGACTTCTTTAGTCCCCTGAACCACATAGTCCACTGTCGTCCATTGCGCAATTTGAGTCTGCCTCCACTGACACTGTAAGGTTACAACTGTACAGAGGGAGTGATAATATGGTACTGTGGGGTCCACCTACACTGAAATTGAAGGCAGACAGTTGTGTGTTTGATGTAGCACAGCAGTAGAGAGAGGGATAATGTGTGTTTGATATAGCAGTAGAGAGAGGGATAATGTGTGTTTGATGTAGCAGTAGAGAGAGGGATAATGTGTGTTTGATGTAGCAGTAGAGAGAGGGATAATGTGTGTTTGATGTAGCAGTAGATAGAGGGATAATGTGTGTTTGATATAGCAGTAGAGAGCCGTAATATGTGTTTGATATAGCAGTAGAGAGCCATAATATGTGTTTGATATAGCAGTAGAGAGAGCCATAATATGTGTTTGATATAGCAGTAGAGAGCCATAATATGTGTTTGATATAGCAGTAGAGAGCCATAATATGTGTTTGATATAGCAGTAGAGAGCCATAATATGTGTTTGATATAGCAGTAGAGAGAGTGATAATATGTGTTTGATATAGCAGTAGAGAGCCATAATGTGTTTGATATAGCAGTAGAGAGAGCCATAATATGTGTTTGATATAGCAGTAGAGAGCCATAATATGTGTGTGATATAGCAGTAGAGAGAGTGATAATATGTGTTTGATATAGCAGTAGAGAGCCATAATGTGTTTGATATAGCAGTAGAGAGAGCCATAATATGTGTTTGATATAGCAGTAGAGAGCCATAATATGTGTTTGATATAGCAGTAGAGAGCCATAATATGTGTTTGATATAGCAGTAGAGAGCCATAATATGTGTTTGATATAGCAGTAGAGAGAGCCATAATATGTGTTTGATATAGCAGTAGAGAGAGCCATAATATGTGTTTGATATAGCAGTAGAGAGCCATAATATGTGTTTGATAAAGCAGTAGAGAGAGCCATAATATGTGTTTGATATAGCAGTAGAGAGAGCCATAATATGTGTTTGATATA
Organism: Monoplex corrugatus; assembly: GCA_030674185.1. Taxonomy (NCBI): domain Eukaryota; kingdom Metazoa; phylum Mollusca; class Gastropoda; order Littorinimorpha; family Ranellidae; genus Monoplex; species Monoplex corrugatus. The sequence goes on from JAPXFY010000015.1 coordinate 2,036,714, forward strand.
GCAGTAGAGAGAGCCATAATATGTGTTTGATATAGCAGTAGAGAGCCATAATATGTGTTTGATATAGCAGTAGAGAGCCATAATATGTGTTTGATATAGCAGCAGAGAGCCATAATATGTGTTTGATATAGCAGTAGAGAGAGCCATAATATGTGTTTGATATAGCAGTAGAGAGCCATAATATGTGTTTGATATAGCAGTAGAGAGCCGTAATATGTGTTTGATATAGCAGTAGAGAGCCGTAATATGTGTTTGATATAGCAGTAGAGAGAGCCATAATATGTGTTTGATATAGCAGTAGAGAGAGCCATAATATGTGTTTGATATAGCAGTAGAGAGAGCCATAATATGTGTTTGATATAGCAGTAGAGAGCCATAATATGTGTTTGATATAGCAGTAGAGAGCCATAATATGTGTTTGATATAGCAGCAGAGAGCCATAATATGTGTTTGATATAGCAGTAGAGAGAGCCATAATATGTGTTTGATATAGCAGTAGAGAGCCATAATATGTGTTTGATATAGCAGTAGAGAGAGCCATAATATGTGTTTGATATAGCAGTAGAGAGCCATAATATGTGTTTGATATAGCAGTAGAGAGCCGTAATATGTGTTTGATATAGCAGTAGAGAGAGCCATAATATGTGTTTGATATAGCAGTAGAGAGAGTGATAATATGTGTTTGATATAGCAGTAGAGAGCCATAATATGTTTGATATAGCAGTAGAGAGCCATAATATGTGTTTGATATAGCAGTAGAGAGAGCCATAATATGTTTGATATAGCAGTAGAGAGAGCCATAATATGTGTTTGATATAGCAGTAGAGAGCCATAATATGTGTTTGATATAGCAGTAGAGAGCCATAATATGTGTTTGATATAGCAGTAGAGAGCCATAATATGTGTTTGATATAGCAGTAGAGAGCCATAATATGTGTTTGATATAGCAGTAGAGAGAGCCATAATATGTGTTTGATATAGCAGTAGAGAGAGCCATAATATGTGTTTGATATAGCAGTAGAGAGCCATAATATGTGTTTGATATAGCAGTAGAGAGAGCCATAATATGTGTTTGATATAGCAGTAGAGAGAGCCATAATATGTGTTTGATATAGCAGTAGAGAGAGCCATAATATGTGTTTGATATAGCAGTAGAGAGAGCCATAATATGTGTTTGATATAGCAGTAGAGAGAGCCATAATATGTGTTTGATATAGCAGTAGAGAGAGCCATAATATGTGTTTGATATAGCAGTAGAGAGCCATAATATGTGTTTGATATAGCAGTAGAGAGCCATAATATGTGTTTGATATAGCAGTAGAGAGAGCCATAATATGTGTTTGATATATATAGCAGTAGAGAGAGTGATAATATGACAGTGACGTCCATCTACAATAAAATTCAAGGCCAACAGACATATGTTTGATAATATGGAAAATCGGTGAAACACTCAGGCACACAAGGCGTTCACACGCTTTAGAGTAACCTGGCAAGTAGCACGTACCCACTTCTGTGTTCGTGTACACTGCCATGTTCAGTTCTTCTCTTTCTCTCTGTCTCTTTTTCCCTTTCTCTGTCAGACAAGTAATTATGATAACAAAAAGTTATTACCGGTAATAATACTCACTGTGATTATCATCTCCAATTGTCATCATCATCATCACCATCATCTCATCATCATCCATCATCGTTTCATTATCATCACAATCCTGTAGGAAGATCTGAAGGGGGAAAATCCATCACGACACAGAAATCCAAAGCATCCCATTTTCGGATTTGGGTGATGTGGGTGGGGAACCGACAGGTTTCAGGACACAGAATTTATGAGGCATCCCCTATAGATCTTGTCAGTTGGGAGACGGATTGGTGGTGGTGGTTGGGGGGGGGGGGGGGGGGAGACCATATTCAGGAAACAAATATGTTTGGTCTGATCGTATTTAGATGTGGTGGGTGTGTATACAGATGTCTGGTCAGGTGTGAAATGACTGTTGTGGCCTTCTGTCACGTTTTTATCAGTATTCTGTATTGTTGGGTTGATTGGCATCCTGGTTAGTGTTGGGATTGGCGTCCTTTGATAGTACTACTATGTCAGCAGTCTGTGAATGTAGTATGGTGTCCTGGTGTATCTTTATCACTATCAGCCCTCGTTTCTATAATGGGGTTAATTACTGTTGGCCCTGTTGATGTAGACATTGACCTCTTGCCTTAAGTCTGACAGCACCAGTGTAAATCTTGCCCGAGAAAACTAGCCACCAGTCTGCTCAGCTGTGAATGTGTACCTGACCCTGTTTATGGGTGGGGAAGGTAGAGCAGTGAGGGAGGTGAATCCGTCTTGTCATGACGTGTTTGTTGTTTTTCTTGCATGGTAGCATATTATTCACACGCTAATGGTTGTGGGTTTGAATCCCGGTGTGCGCTACGTTAAAAACTGGCCTTCTCACTGTCCCGTCTTCACATCATTGTTGTTCTGGTCAGCCGTATCACCTGAGGTGGGTGGTGACTGAAAACTGAACCAAATCAATCAATCAATCAATCAGTGATACCATTGTTTTGTTAGAAAGCACTTGCAGGCCTGGTACTTGTGACTTCAGCCTTCTATGGTTCCTGTAGGGGTTAACCATCCTTAGCTCATGGCCACCACACCTGTCATGTGAGGGCAGGAGGCTAGTATTAGGTTACCCACCCTTAGCTCATGGCCACCACACCTGTCATGTGAGGGCAGGAGGCTAGTATTAGGTTACCCACCCTTAGCTCATGGCCACCACACCTGTCATGTGAGGGCAGGAGGCTATTAGGTTACCCACCCTTAGCTCATGGCCACCACACCTGTCATGTGAGGGCAGGAGGCTATTAGGTTACCCACCCTTACTCATGGCACCACACTGTCATGTGAGGCAGGAGGCTATTAGTTACCCACCCTTAGCTCATGGCCACCACCTGTCATGTGAGGGCAGTAGGCTATTAGGTTACCCACCCTTAGCTCATGGCCACCACACCTGTCTGTGAGGGCAGGAGGCTATTAGGTTACCCACCCTTAGCTCATGGCCACCACACCTGTCATGTGAGGGCAGGAGGCTATTAGGTTACCCACCCTTAGCTCATGGCCACCACCTGTCATGTGAGGGCAGGAGGCTATTAGGTTACCCACCCTTAGCTCATGGCCACCACACCTGTCATGTGAGGGCAGGAGGCTATTAGGTTACCCACCCTTAGCTCATGGCCACCACACCTGTCATGTGAGGGCAGGAGGCTATTAGGTTACCCACCCTTAGCTCATGGCCACCACACCTGTCATGTGAGGGCAGGAGGCTATTAGGTTACCCACCCTTAGCTCATGGCCACCACACCTGTCATGTGAGGGCAGGAGGCTATTAGGTTACCCACCCTTAGCTCATGGCCACCACACCTGTCATGTGAGGGCAGGAGGCTATTAGGTTACCCACCCTTAGCTCATGGCCACCACACCTGTCATGTGAGGGCAGGAGGCTATTAGGTTACCCACCCTTAGCTCATGGCCACCACCCTGTCATGTGAGGGCAGGAGGCTATTAGGTTACCCACCCTTAGCTCATGGCCACCACACCTGTCATGTGAGGGCAGGAGGCTATTAGGTTACCCACCCTTAGCTCATGGCCACCACACCGTCATGTGAGGGCAGGAGGCTATTAGGTTACCCACCCTTAGCTCATGGCCACCACACCCGTCATGTGAGGGCAGGAGGCTATTAGGTTACCCACCCTTAGCTCATGGCCACCACACCCGTCATGTGAGGGCAGGAGGCTATTAGGTTACCCACCCTTAGCTCATGGCCACCACACCTGTCATGTGAGGGCAGGAGGCTATTAGGTTACCCACCCTTAGCTCATGGCCACCACACCTGTCATGTGAGGGCAGGAGGCTATTAGGTTACCACCCTTAGCTCATGGCCACCACACGTGTCATGTGAGGCAGGAGGCTATTAGGTTACCACCCTTAGCTCATGGCCCACCCGTCATGAGGGGTGAGGCTATTAGGTAAACCACCTTAGCTCATGGCCCTATGCCTGTCATGTAGGGCAGGAGCTATTAGTTACACCTTAGTCATGGCCACCAACTGCATGTGAGCAGGTGCTATTAGGCTGTAATGTCCCTTACCGCTGATGCTCTGTCTGGTATTATAGGTGAACATCGGTGCATCTCGCCTATCGATCGAACATAACTTTGGTTAGTGCATGGGTAGTGAGCAGACGGACTGATGTTTGGAAGGTTGAGGGTTCGAATCCCCATTAGTCCCTTCAAAAACCACTGTGGGATTTTTCAGCCCCTACTTTCTCCTACCCAGAGTTGAGCATATACTGTGGTCTTATTGGGAAGACTTGGACCACATTGTTGAGTCTCATCCACTTTACATAGTTTACATATTTCTTATAGAGAAATGTTGCGGGAGATTAGATGGGTATCACCATTATAATGCTGACCCTGAGAAATGTTGAAGTGTCTACCACTTCACTCCCCTGTGACCTCAAGATCGTGGAGCAATCTGACCTTATAGTTGCATCATATTTGTGTTTTCGTTTGGCTTCGTTATTAATTCATGGTGTTGATATGAACTTGGTGTGTGTATTCAGGCTGGTGTGAAATGAATGCCTTTGATCGATGAGTTGTTAATTGTTATTGTTGTTTAAAGCCCAGCCGACTGCATAGAGCCATATCAGGGCTATGACTGTTTCCACACACACAATACTTCAAAGGAAATAAAATGGAAAAGGAAATTAAATACACATATCAATGCATTCATGCATATAATCTAAGGAGATGCCCCTGGTGTTGACCACTCCATCCAATTTATCATACAGGGGATTTAAAAAACATATCTGAGTACAAATTTAAACATAACTAAGGACAATTAAACACATAACAGTCCTAATTTACCTAATATTGCTTCCGCATATCTATTTCCCTAGAGCCAAAAATGCACTTAATGCATGTACCCAATTATCAGTCCTAAGAGAAAGTACGTAAGACTTTATCAAACACGTTCAACTTTCAAGTGAATGGACCATCAAGGCAGAAAATGATAGGAAGAAATGACAGAAAGCAAAGCAGCAAGGCAGAAACAAAGAGAGTGACAGAAAGAGGAAATTACTGGCACAGAATGTCCAGAAGGTGGGGATACTATTTATACTGAAAGAGCCCCCGGCATCCCCATAGGGGTTGTTCCTGCTGCAGAAGGTGCTGTCTGCATGTGGTCTGGTGTCATAACTATAGGGCAGTGCTCAAGACCTGCTCAGTACTACTGATCAGTGATTAGGACCCATTTAAAGACACTTATTAAAGTTTAACCCTTTGACTCCCGCACCCATCCACCAGTATCCTCGGGGGCTCTTTCAGTATAAATAGTATCCCACCTTCTGGAAATTTTGTGCTAGAAATTTCCTCTTTTCTGTCACTCTCTTTGTTTCGCTTGTTGCTTTGCTTCTGTCACTTTCTTGTTCTGCTGCTGCTTTGCTTC
>JAPXFY010000015.1:2047202-2092202 GCA_030674185.1 Monoplex corrugatus
GCTCGAGGGCCTGATGTAGGCTTGAAGGCCTGAAGTAGGCTTGAAGGCCTGATGTAGGCTCGAATGCCTGATGTAGGCTCGAGGGCCTGATGTAGGCTCGAAGGCCTGATGTAGGCTCGAAGGCCTGATGTAGGCTTGAAGGCCTGATGTAGGCATGGAGGCCTGACCGCACTAGTATGTCAGCTATGGAATGATCTCAGAATGAATGAACAGATGTCCGTCACATTAGTCTTTCCTTCGATCATTCCATTGTACCCATAGAAAGTTTTCTTTAGCTGTTCCCTTTTGCTTGTAGTGTTTGTCTTTTGATTGTCCATTTTTGCTTCTAGTGCTTGCTGCTTGACTCATTGTGGATGAATTCCCAGACATCTTGGGGTAGCTGTGCTTCTGTCACCCAGTGCAACTTACAGGTGTACTCATAGCAGTGAACTCTTTGATCCCTGATCCTAGATCCCTATCCATTATTGATCCCTGATCCCTATCCATTGTTTTACAGTTCAGATCGAGTATCGAATTACTTCCCTTTTGTTTGGTCTTCCTGTCAATGTGCGAATTATTAGACAGTCTTTCTGTGAGTTTTTGCGCTGAAAATGCAGGTGGAAACATGGAAAGTGTATGGGGGAGGAGGCAGGCGGCCTCACATAGGAGTGCACTTGGCCGCAGGTAGCAGAGTCCTGAATGAGTTAATCCACTTTGTGTTGCACTTTTGATCTGTCAGTCTTTGTATCAAAGTTACGGTGTGATAAACCCAGTGTCGTCCGCACTGTTTGTGTATGTAGGTTGGGGGAGATGGGGTAGGGGGATGTATACAGTTTCGTTTGTCAGATGAAATGTTGGCGCTTGTTTGTGTTCCAAAACAAGTGTGATTGCCTGCGTTCAAGCAAAACAGGAGCCAGAAAAAAAAAAACACCAAAAAGAATAAGAACACTATTTAATCAACCAGACAAAACAGGCGCAAGTTTTCGTCCAACTGGCCTTTGTCCAGCATAAGATCGCGAACAAACAAACACCAATACAAAACTTAGAAGAAAAAGACTTAAACTTACCTGCTGCCTTCGTCCAGTGTGAGAAAAGGAAGCAGGGAAGTTTGTCTTTTTCTCCTAATTTTGTCTCAGAGAGAGGTAGAAAGACTTTTCTGTGAATACGAGAAAGCAGGGAAGTTTGTCTTTTTCTCCTAACTTTTGTATCTGGTGTTTGTGTGTTTGTGATCTTACGTTTCACAAAGGCCAGTTGGCCGAAAATTTGCGCCTGTCTTGTCTTGTATTAAATACGCCTTCTGATTCTATTTTCATGGTTCCTAGTTGTTTGCGTAGATAGTTTTATTTACTTCACATGTGGGCGTGTAGGGTGCTTTTGCTTTATCAGCTTGTGCTGCCATTCAACTTCCACAGCTTGTCTTAGGTGCTTGTGAGAGAGTCTTCTCACATGTCACAGCCAAAGATGTTTTTTTTTTTTTCCCCTCTCGCTTGCTGACTGTGTCCATGATGGTCCTACTGGGAAGTTTATGGACAGGGTGAGGGAGTGAAAGGGTTAGGGTCGTGCCTAAAGCTGTTGTTGTTGGCCATTTTTTTTTGAGGTGTATTTTTCTGCTGGTGCCATTCTGGCTTGGAACGTGGTTTGTGTGTGACATTTTTTTCTTTGTGTGTGTGTGTGTGTGTACATACCATCTCCTTACAGTTTGACGTGTGTTTATATACGGCATTATGACTTGGTCCCTCTCCCCTCCCCTCCCCTTCCCATTTGAAGACCTTGCCAGCGCAGTGTTATGCGCAGGCTCAGGGAATCTGCCAGATAATTGCTGGCAGACTTGAGTGGAGCACATATGGAATTGTCTGAGTGCAGGGAATCCCATTTCAGCAGATTCCAAGCTCCAGATGTTGATAATACTTAAATGTCATTTTTTCATGTATGTGTGTGTGTGTGTGTGTGTGTGTGTGTGTGTGTTTTTTAGATGTTGTTTTCATTGTCATCATTGGTGTCATGATGTGTAACCTTTCAAGTAATAATATTGTGTTTATTTTGGTATCATGATCAGTGTGTTATTTTCAGGTTATTTTGCCTCTTGACCTCAAAAGATTTGCATCATGATAATTTATTAAAATAGTTACAGCGTGCCAAACCCAGGTGTGGAGGATGGGGAAAGGGAACAGGGAGTGGGGTGGGTGGGGGAGGTGTTGTGCAGCATCTGGAGCCTGGGGGTTCTGCAACAGGGATTGCAAACTGCCAGTTCTCCCTCTACAAGAACTGGCTGCCAACAGTATCTATAGACAGTATATTACTATATACCTGTGGCAGAGTGAATGTTGTGGGTCCTGGTGTCTTGTCCAGCAGTATCTATAGACAGTATATTACTATATATACCTGTGGCAGAGTGAATGTTGTGGGTCCTGGTGTCTTGTCCAGCAGTATCTATAGACAGTATATACATATACCTGTGGCAGAGTGAATGTTGTGGGTCCTGGTGTCTTGTCCAGCAGTATCTATAGACAGTATATTACTATATATACCTGTGGCAGAGTGAATGTTGTGGGTCCTGGTGTCTTGTCCAGCAGTATCTATAGACAGTATATACATATACCTGTGGTAGAGTGAATGTTGTGGGTCCTGGTGTCTTGTCCAGCAGTATCTATAGACAGTATATTACTATATATACCTGTGGCAGAGTGAATGTTGTGGGTCCTGGTGTCTTGTCCAGCAGTATCTATAGACAGTATATACATATATACCTGTGGTAGAGTGAATGTTGTGGGTCCTGGTGTCTTGTCCAGCAGTATCTATAGACAGTATATTACTATATATACCTGTGGCAGAGTGAATGTTGTGGGTCCTGGTGTCTTGTCCAGCAGTATCTATAGACAGTATATTACTATATATACCTGTGGTAGAGTGAATGTTGTGGGTCCTGGTGTCTTGTCCAGCAGTATCTATAGACAGTATATACATATACCTGTGGAGAGTGAATGTTGTGGGTCCTGGTGTCTTGTCCAGCAGTATCTATAGACAGTATATACATATACCTGTGGCAGAGTGAATGTTGTGGGTCCTGGTGTCTTGTCCAGCAGTATCTATAGACAGTATATACTTATATACCTGTGGTAGAGTGATGTTGTGGGTCCTGGTGTCTTGTCCAGCAGTATCTATAGACAGTATATACATATACCTGTGGTAGAGTGAATGTTGTGGGCCCCTGGTGTCTTGTCCAGCAGTATCTATAGACAGTATATTACTATATATACCTGTGGCAGAGTGAATGTTGTGGGTCCTGGTGTCTTGTCCAGCAGTATCTATAGACAGTATATACATATACCTGTGGTAGAGTGAATGTTGTGGGTCCTGGTGTCTTGTCCAGCAGTATCTATAGACAGTATATTACTATATATACCTGTGGCAGAGTGAATGTTGTGGGTCCTGGTGTCTTGTCCAGCAGTATCTATAGACAGTATATTACTATATATACCTGTGGTAGAGTGAATGTTGTGGGTCCTGGTGTCTTGTCCAGCAGTATCTATAGACAGTATATACATATACCTGTGGTAGAGTGAATGTTGTGGGTCCTGGTGTCTTGTCCAGCAGTATCTATAGACAGTATATACATATACCTGTGGCAGAGTGAATGTTGTGGGTCCTGGTGTCTTGTCCAGCAGTATCTATAGACAGTATATTACTATATATACCTGTGGTAGAGTGAATGTTGTGGGTCCTGGTGTCTTGTCCAGCAGTATCTATAGACAGTATATTACTATATATACCTGTGGTAGAGTGAATGTTGTGGGTCCTGGTGTCTTGTCCAGCTGTTTGGTGAAGTTTTAACTCATTCTGTCCTGAGAGTTCTGTCCCCGGCTGTTTATCCACATACTGAACATTTGTAAGGGTTAATAATGATAATAGTAACAATAATAGTAATGATAATAATGATGATAATAATTACAGTATTCATATGGCGCCAAATCTTGATAGTTCAAATCAAAGCACACTCATGCACCAGGCATACGCATACAAAATTTCAATTGACAAAGACAGCCTTTATATAATACACGACTGAGGAAAGAGTAGTAGTAAATTCATGTTGGGAAAAGAGTGGGTTTCAATGTATTAAGAGCAGAAAGGTTAGTGTTAGACGAAGCAGAGCAGAGTCTGTTCCAGGCTGATGGTCCTGAGACAGAAAACAACCTGGCAACACTTGTAATAATAAAACCACAAAAAGATAGACAGTCAAAATTGAATGAATCTTGAGACAGATTGTACAAAGGTGAAAACTTTATACGAAAATTGTATCTTTGGGAGACAGAAAATATGCAAAATTTCAGATCTGAAACAGCTTTTTATTACTGAAAATTGTATCTTTGGGAGACAGATAAACATGCAAAATTTCAGGTCTGAAACACAGCCTGGTCACTTTATCTCTCTGAGTGAAAAAAACAAACCAAAACAGTAGTAAGCTGGGAAAGATCTTTATATGCACTGTAGTTGCTTCAGTAAGGGAAAGGCCAGTGAGTCTGTTTAGATCTTATGAGGTCGTGTAAACATTGTGGTCAGACTCTGAAAATGTGTAATTTTTCACATGCTTGTCAGAAATGTTAATAGGAAGCAGTTGTAAACAGAACTTCACTGACTGGCTAGTGGGTATGTTGGTACATAGCAAACTAAGGAGGACAAGGAATCTGTACAACAGTGTTTTGTAAGTTCCTGTTCTCTCTCTACAAGAACAGGATCTGTATGGAGTCACTGTCTGGACCTGTGTGTGTGTGTGTGTGTGTGTGTGTGTGTGTGTGTGTGTGTGTGTGTGTGTGTGTGTGTGTGTGTGTGTGTGTGTGATGGTGATGTCTGCCCAGATAAAAAAACATATCATTTAGTTGATCTACCTAACTGACCCAGTAGTCGGTCTTCTCAGGTGGGTGATCTTGGGGCAACTTGGCATTGATAAGTCCTGCAAACTCATAGTGCCAAGACCATGACGGAATAAAGCTGGGTTTAGTGTTGCTGTAAAGAGATGGAGGAACACGTGAGGCCAGCCTTGGCATGGTATAGGACAGGTAGGTGACAGGGCCGGCCAGGGCAGGAGAGTAGTGTGTGTGTAGGCGTTGTATTAGGAATGGGTGTTAAACTGGGTGGTACCAGGGGTATGGGTGTTGAGGTGTGCTGGTGACATCGTGACCCGCTTAGCTTATCAAAAAAATCATGAAGAATGAAGAACAAAACCTGTGCAGCCTTCATCACTGGACACGGCAGAATAAGAAGAAAGTGAATGTTGGTGATGATTTGATATAGAAAATGAATAGTATTGAATTGACATTGAAAAAGACTGATGATGAATTGAAGTAGACAGTGATTGATGACAAAGTAGATGGTGAAGGATGACAAATTCAAATGAGATGTGGTCTTCTGCATTGTACGTACATGTTGTTTAGTGCATTGTACACACATGTTGTTTAGTGCATTGTACACACATGTTGTTTAGTGCATTGTATCAAATGAGATGTGGTCTTCTGCATTGTACGTACATGTTGGTGTGTACACACATGTATGTGTTGAGTGCTGTGAACGTACACGTTGCTTATCATATGAGTAAACAAAAACTGTTAGCTTCATCATGGACAGTGATAACGAAATGTTGTTTGATGATTGTATAGAAATGATGTATTATGCATTGAAAACGTACATGATTCAGTAAGTGATTGATACACAAGTGTTGGTAAGGATGACAACAATGTGTGTCTTCTGCATTGTACGACATGTTGTTTAGTGCATTGTACGTACATGTTGTTTAGTGCATTGTACACACATGTTGTTTAGTGCATTGTACGTACATGTTGTTTAGTGCATTGTACACACATGTTGTTAGTGCATTGTACACAATGTTGTTTAGTGCATTGTACGTCACATGTTGTTTAGTGCATTGTACACACATGTTGTTTAGTGCATTGTACACATGTTGTTTAGTGCATTGTACACATGTTGTTTAGTGCATTGTACTACAATGTTGTTTAGTGCATTGTACACACATGTTGTTTAGTGCATTGTACTACATGTTGTTTAGTGCATTGTACACACATGTTGTTTAGTGCATTGTACACACATGTTGTTTAGTGCATTGTACATAGTGCATTGTACACACATGTTGTTTAGTGCATTGTACACACATGTTGTTTAGTGCATTGTACGTACATGTTGTTTAGTGCATGTACATAGTGCATTGTACACACATGTTGTTTAGTGCATTGTAATAGTGCATGTACACACATGTTGTTTAGTGCATTGTACATAGTGCATTGTACACACATGTTGTTTAGTGCATTGTACACAATGTTGTTAGTGCTTGACATAGTGCATTGTACACACATGTTGTTTAGTGCATTGTACATACATGTTGTTTAGTGCATTGTACATGTTGTTTAGTGCATGTATACATTAGTGCATTGTACACACATGTTGTTTAGTGCATTGTACATACATGTTGTTTAGTGCATTGTACATACATGTTGTTTAGTGCATTGTACAATGTGTGCATTGTACATACATGTTGTTTAGTGCATTGTACACACATGTTGTTTAGTGCATTGTACATAGTGATTGTAATGTTGTTTAGTACATGTCATAGTGCATTGTACACACGTTGTTTAGTGCATTGTACATGTGCATTGTACACACATGTTGTTTAGTGCATTGTACATACATGTTGTTAGTGCATTGTACATGTTGTTTATTGCATTGTACATACATGTTGTTTAGTGCATTGTACACACATTGTCTAGTCCTAGTCGTTTGTACACACATTGTCTAGTCCTATGTTTGACAACCTGATGGCTTTGTACAGTGGAATGGGATGGAGAGATGGATCCATCTTCTTGTGTCTTTATATGTGCATATTCCTTTTCTTTATTGTCATCATGATTAAAGGTCTGTGTCATTGTATTGCATTTAAGCAAAAGTTATATGTGTTTTTTTGTAAAGATTTGTTGTGTATAATTATTCCAAAAGATACTTGGAAACTTGGGATGAATTTACAATACAGCCTTGAGATATTGAGTGTGATCAATAAGTGTAAGAAACAAAGATTATTTCAATGGAGAGAGTTGCGTCAGCTTGGTTAGAAAATAATGTATACCGAGATTACGAAAAAGTAATATGAAATATAATCTGGTAATGGGAAACGTTATCGATTGTTCGACATCTGTTTTGAGACTTGAAGTATTTTATTACTACGGCCATTGTGTGCAACACTGCTTACAATACTGTGAAAGGCTGTGTCGCTGTGAAGAAACTTAATAATAGGTAAACAGACCCCAAAGAATTCCACTGTTCAAAACAGAGATTGAAGTAACAGCTCAAAATATCCCAGCCATAAAAGTCACAGACAGACAGTCTGCAAATATCCTTGTCTTAAAAAACAAATTCCAAATATCCCAATCTTAAAAAAACAAATTCCAAATGTTCCTGTCATTAAAAAACAAACGTACACACTCCAAAAATCCCAATCTTAAAAAACAAACCAAATCCCAATCTTAAAAAACAAACTCCAAAAATCCCAATCTTAAAAAACAAACTCCAAAAATCCCAATTTTAAAAACAAACTCCAAAAATCCCAATCTTAAAAAACAAACTTGATCACTCCAAAAATCATAATCTTAAAAAACAAAATACAAACTCTCCCGATACTCCAAAATCCCAATCTTAAAAAACAATTTTGATACAACTCCACAAAAACTCCAATCCTTAAAAGATCGATAAAAACAATTGTATCCTAAAAGGTATCCCTGTCATTAAAAAACAAACAATATCTCTGTATCCCTGTCATTAACAAACAAACTATCTCGGTATCCTTCATACAAACTATCTCGTATCCCTGTCATTAACAAACAAAACTATCTCGGTATCCCTGTCATTAACAAACAAACTATCTCGGTATCCCTGTCATTAACAAACAAACTAATCTCGGTATCCCTGTCATTAACAAACAAACTATCTCGGTATCCCTGTCATTAAAAAACAAACTATCTCCAAAGATCCCAATCACAAACAGCAAAAAATACAAATTCAGATATCCCAATCTTCAACACAGACAAATTCCAAAAGATGAATACCCCCTCCCGAAATGTTCACAGTTTTTGCAGGATCCGTATTTCACAGTTTTTGCAGGATCCGTATTTTTCATGATAATGTAGATGTGTTACTGTTTGATCTCTTTGATGTGCTTGTTTTTAGAGAAATGTTGTTGATGAAATACTTTATTTTTTAAAAAGAGAGATGAATGAATTTCTGCCCTTTACTTTCATTGTTGGTGTTATTTCACTTTTTTTTTGCAAAGAGAGAATGACTGGCATTTTATCGTCAGTGATTGTGATTTGTTTTGTTTTGTTTATTGAGCAAAATGTTAAAACCAGAAGGAAAGAATTTTACCTTTTTTGTGTGTGAGCTGATTTACTTTTGATGATTGTTTCAACATTGTGTTGGTTGGTTTTTCTGTCAAAGATAGTGCTGTGTTCATAGTTTGTTGTTGTTGTGTTGTTGTTGATTTTTGCCCCCAGGGGAAGATGGAATTTCTGCAACAGTGTTTTGTAAGTTCCTGCTCTCTCTTTACAAGAACAGGTGGTGAGATCTGTGTGTGTACATAATTCTAAAATCTGTTTGTATGCTGTATGCACTGTATATCTTTATGTATGGTACATTATGTATATAGCAGTCAGCATGTGTGTCTATGTATGTACCTGTGTATGTGTGGCTGTATGTATGTACTTGTGTATGTGTGTCTATGTATGTACTTGTGTATGTGTGGCTGTATGTATGTACTTGTGTATGTGTGTCTGTGTATGTGTCATTGTGTATGTGTGTCTGATGTTTTGTACTTGTGTATGTGTGTCTGTGTGTATGTACTTGTGTATGTGTGTCTGTGTATGTACTTGTGTATGTGTGTCTGTGTATGTACTTGTGTATGTGTGCTGTGTATGTACTTGTGTATGTGTGGCTGTATGTATGTACTTGTGTATGTGTGGCTGTATGTATGTACTTGTGTATGTGTGGCTGTGTGTATGTACTTGTGTATGTTGGCTGTATGTATGTACTTGTGTATGTGTGGCTGTGTGTATGTATTTGTGTATGTGTGGCTGTGTGTATGTACTTGTGTATGTGTGGCTGTGTGTATGTACTTGTGTATGTGTGGCTGTGTGTATGTACTTGTGTATGTGTGGCTGTGTGTATGTACTTGTGTATGTGTGGCTGTGTGTATGTACTTGTGTATGTGTGGCTGTGTGTATGTACTTGTGTTGTGTGTGCTGTATGTATGTACTTGTGTATGTGTGGCTGTGTGTATGTACTTGTGTATGTGTGGTTGTGTATGTACTTGTGTATGTGTGGCTGTATGTATGTACTTGTGTATGTGTGGCTGTGTGTATGTACTTGTGTATGTGTGGCTGTATGTATGTACTTGTGTATGTGTGGCTGTATGTATGTACTTGTGTATGTGTGGCTGTGTGTATGTACTTTGTATGTGTGTCTGTTGTATGTACTTGTGTATGTGTGGCTGTGTGTATGTACTTGTGTATGTGTGTCTGTGTATGTACTTGTGTATGTGTGGCTGTATGTACTTTGTGTATGTGTGTCTATGTATGTACTTGTGTATGTGTGGCTGTGTGTATGTACCTTGTGTATGTGTGGCTGTATGTATGTACTTGTGTATGTGTGTCTATGTATGTACTTGTGTATGTGTGGCTGTATGTATGTACTTGTGTATGTGTGGCTGTGTGTATGTACTATGTGTATGTGTGGCTGTATGTATGTACTTGTGTATGTGTGGCTGTATGTATGTACTTGTGTATGTGTGGCTGTATGTATGTACTTGTGTATGTGTGGCTGTGTGTATGTACTTGTGTATGTGTGGCTGTGTGTATGTACTTGTGTATGTGTGGCTGTATGTATGTACTTGTGTATGTGTGGCTGTATGTACCTGTGTATGTGTGGCTGTATGTATGTACTTGTGTATGTGTGGCTGTGTGTATGTACTTGTGTATGTGTGGCTGTATGTATGTACCTGTGTATGTGTGGCTGTGTGTATGTACTTGTGTATGTGTGGCTGTGTGTATGTACTGTGTATGTGTGGCTGTTGTATGTACTTGTGTATGTGTGGCTGTATGTATGTACTTGTGTATGTGTGGCTGTGTGTATGTACTTGTGTATGTGTGGCTGTGTGTATGTACTTGTGTATGTGTGGCTGTATGTATGTACCTGTGTATGTGTGGCTGTGTGTATGTACCTTGTGTATGTGTGGCTGTGTGTATGTACTTGTGTATGTGTGGCTGTGTGTATGTACTTGTGTATGTGTGGCTGTATGTATGTACTTGGTATGTGTGGCTGTGTGTATGTACTGTGTTGTGGGCTGTGTGTAGTACTGTGTATGTGTGCTGATGATGTACTGTGTATGTGGTGGTGTATGTGTGTGTGTGGCTGTGTGTATGTACTTGTGTATGTGTGTTGATTCATACTGGTGTGTGATAGTGGTGGTTGGTTGGATGAAAACAAGGTAGTAGGACATAGGGTGAGATAGGTAGGTGTGTTAAACAAGGTAGGACATAGGGTGAGATAGGTAGGTGTTGTTAAAAACAAGGTAGGACATAGGTGAGATAGGTAGGTGTTGTTAAAACAAGGTAGGCATAGTGAATAGGTGTGAGTATGAGATAGATAGGTGTTGTTAAAACAAGGTAGGACACAGGGTGAGATAGGTAGGTGTTGTTAAAACAAGGTAGGACATAGGGTGAGATAGGTAGGTGTTGTTAAAACAAGGTTGGACATAGGGTGAGATAGGTAGGTGTTGTTAAAACAAGGTAGGACACAGGGTGAGATAGGTTGTGTATCTGTTAACATAACCATTGGATCAAATACAGGCATTGGATATGTTGGATTGGATCTTTGTTGTTGTTGTTGTTGCTGTTACAATGAACTGTTTCCATTTGAAATGCTGGCTGCTCCACACCACACCACTTTTGTTGTTTGTTGTTGTTGTTTTTTTGAGTGAGGGGTGCTTAGTTGTTCATATTTAATCATTGATATTATCTTCAACAAGTATATATACTGTCAGCTCTGAACTGCTCGAGTGAAACATTATCACACTTTTGTGAAAATGTTGATCTCACGCAGTCTATATATTTCAAGTTTTCACAAGTTTTTGGATCTTCACACGGTCATCTTCGGGTGGGTTTTATTACACAAATGGTTGTTATACTGAGAATCAGTGTTTTCACAATTAAAACCCAACTTTGGTGTAATAGACAATCGTAGTTTAATAGACCATAGCAGTAAGAACCATTCTTTTCACTATTAGAACAAAACTTGGGTTTAATAGACAATCACAGTTTGATTGTAACAGTGAAAACACTGGTTCTTACCACTGTTTGTCTATTAAAGTACTATCGTCTATTGAACCAAATCTGTTTTTAATTGATATTAGTAGACAACAGCAGTCTATTAGACAATAGCAGTAAGAAGCAGTGTTTTCACAGTTAAAATCAAATTGGGTTTAGTAGACAGTTGTATCAAGAACTGGCAACCTCATGATTAGAAACAAACTGGAAGGGTCACTATAGCCATACTATGTATCAATTTGTTTGTTTTTCCTTTTTTTTCTGTTTCTGCCAAAGGAATGCTGTAGTTTATGCAAGAATCTGATGCATAAGACAGACCATTCCACAGCCTGTGTTGTCGGTGTATTCCAGTATGATTTGCCGTCATTTCCTACTTAGATTTGATTTCTATCAAGATTTTGCGCTATATAAATATTGTAATTATTATTATTGTAATTACTTGTTGTTGATTTGTTTTTGCCTCATAACATTTGTTACGTTAGAGGTGACACCCACCATGAGTCATCTGGATCACGTTTTATTATGGTATTTAATCCTATGAATCCCACACTCATATCAACCAGCTTCAAAAACTTAACCCCTTGACTCCCTCAGCCTATCCACCAGCTTCCTGCAGGATGCTTGTGGATAGAGTGAGGGAGTCAAAGGGTTAAGTTCTTGCTTTGCCTGCATGGTTGACAATGCAGGATGCTGGTGGACAGGGTGCAGAAATCAAAGGGTTAAATTGGGTGGTTGGAAGGGTGGGGTTGGTAATAACAGAATGTGGTCGTGTAGATCTGGTGGAAGATGATGATGACTATTTTGATATGTATTGATGAGAGAGAGAGAGAGAGAGAGAGAGGGAGAGAGAGAGGAATCTGTACAACAGTGTTTTGTAAGTTGCTGTTCTCTCTCTACAAGAACAGGATCTGTGTCACCGGCCATTTGTGTACTGTCTTCAACAACAATGATTTGTTTTGGTGTGTCATTTTTACAACAGTGAGTGATGATCATACTGTATTGTTCTCAGACTGTCCATGATCATATTGTGTCATTCTGAAATTAGTTATGATAAAATTGTGTCGTTCTCAGAATGTTGATGATCATTTGTGTTTTTGTATAACAGTCATGATCATGTTGTATCTTTCTCAGATGTCATATTATGTCATTCTCGGAACAGTGATGATAATATTTGTGTCATTCTCAGAATGTCATATATATGTCATTCTCGAACAGTGATGATAATATTTGTGTCATTCTCAGAATGTCATATTATGTCATTCTCGGAACAGTGATGATAATATTTGTGTCATTCTCAGAATGTCATATTATGTCATTCTCAAAACAGTGATGATAATATTTGTGCATTCTCAGAATGTCATATATATGTCATTCTTGGAACAGTGATGATAATATTTGTGTCATTCTCAGAAATGTCATATTATGTCATTCTCAGAACAGTGATGATAATATTTGTGCCATTCTCAGAATGTTTATTTATGCCATTTCAGAACAGTGTGATAATATTTGTGTCATTCTCAGAATGACAGTGATCATACTGTATCATTTTGAGAATGTCGGTGGTCATTTTGTGTCATTCTCAGAATGTGATGGTCATTTTGTTCATTCTCAGAATGTGGATGATCATTTTGTGTCATTCTCAGAATGTGGATGGTCATTTTGTGTCATTCTCAGAATGTGGATATCATTTATGTCATTCTCAGAATGTCAGTGATCATTTTGTATCATTTTCAGAATGTGGATGATTATATTACGTTGTTCTCAGAATGTCGATGGTGATATTGTTTCATTTTCAGATACATTAATTGTCACCGTTGATGATGATGATGATGTGTTTGCATTATTTTCAGCAAAAATTATGTTATTGTTCACATTGTTAATCGTAAAATTAACCCTTTCACTCCTTCACCCTGTCCACCAGTCTCCAGTGAGAAGCTGATGGGTAGAATGAAGGAGTGGGAAGGTTAATTTTACCAACAATGTTGACGACGATAAAACAATTACCAAACTTTTTTTTAAAAAGTGCTGAAGCTTTCTTGCAGTGGACACCCCACTGCAAGGGAGAAACGATTGTGGTGTGAAAAGCGCGCAATCAGTTTTCTGTCAAACAGAAATTGTACAACAGTGTTTGTAAATTGCCTGTTTGATAGCTTGACCTCAGGGGTCTGTGTTCGGGTCCGCGCCCTGCAGCTCACTGTCGGATGCTTGCTTTGCTGTCTGCGTTCGTCTGGTGAATGCTCTGAAATGTGTGCATGCACACGTTGACACATAACAGAAAGGTCGCCTCTGATGTTTTGGAATAAAGAAAACGATAATTGATATTACAGTTTTACGAGCACTGATGCAAGTTTTACACAAGAAAATCTGTCGTGTTTTAGATTTAAAAGAAAGATTGCTATTTTATGATTAAGTTCTTGTCAAAAGATTGAAGTTCTTGTCAAAAGATTGCTATTTTATGATTAAGTTCTTGTCAGTGTGCGCTATTGTCACGGCTGACTTTGATAAAGAAACTTCAGTGTTATGCAAGACACACACAAGTATTGATGGAAGTAGTGTACGTTTTCAGTTCAGCAAAGAAAGAGCACAGCTTTCTGCCATTCCACACCCCCACCCCTCAAAACATGTTGTTATCCAGAGCAAGTACCATCAGATTAGGCACAGTTTACAGCATGTGATAGTTAGTCATGTCTCGGTAATCATATGACCTTCACTTAATGATTTATTACAAGTGGATCAGGCAGACAAGATAGGGTGATATTACAGTTATTCTCTGTGTATGTGTGTGTGTGTGTGAGAGAGAGAGAGAGGGGGGGGGGGATGAGTTCAGTTCTCTTGTTAGGAGTTATGCATGTAACAGTGCATTGAAGATAAGCAGGTGATGTTACAATCGAGAGATAGAGAGAGAGATAGAAGAGAGAGAAGAGAGAGTGTGTGTGTGTGTGTGTGTGTGTGGAGAGAGAGAGAGAGATAGAGAGAGAGACAGACAGACAGTGAGGTTGGCTAGGCTATAGGCAATATGAACTTGAACTTAAGAGAGTGTCGGTCCTCCGTATACATGTGTGACCTGACGTATATGGAACAGCAAGCAACAGACAGACATGAGTTGTGGTGAGCAGGGGGCTGGACACAGACCTGACCAGAGGATCAGTCGAACGGGGAATTCTGCAACAGGGCTTGTAACTTTCCCGTTCTGCTTCCAGTATTCTGCTGACGGAGGGGGCGGGGAATCACTACGGTATCTGTTAAACAGATGTGTCTCGCTGTGTGTGTGTGTGTGTGTTTTTTTTGGGGGGGGGGGGAGGAGGGGGGGGGAAAGAGGAGTTAACCTTTTGTGTCCCTCATCCTGATTCTGTCAAGAAGCTGGTGGACAGGTTGAGGCAGTGAAAGGTTTCGGGGATCCTTATTTTGTTGTTGTTGTTGGTGGTGGTGGTGTTGTTCTGCCGATTGTATGTAAATGGTAATATACACTAGGTGTCGTTTTGTGTTTAAGTAATATGTTTTGTTCAGGGTAATGATGTTGTCTTGAATTATGTAACAATATTGAAGTGTTTCACAAGTGGTCTACAGTTATATGTGCGTGCGTGTTTGTAAGTGTGCCTGTATGTGTGTATATATATCTATATATTTTTTATTTTTTATTTTTTTTTTTACACACACACAAACCCCGCACTGATGTATATGAAAAAATTTATATTTATTTCTCTACATTTTTCTTCTGTATGTCCCCTTCATACTAGTGGTAATGGTATTGTCTGTTGTTGCTGCATTACCGTATTGAGCAAGTAATCCCTACCCAGTCCTAATATATGTATGTAGACGTGAGCATATTTCTGTCCGTCTTTGTCTGTTTTCGTGTGGGTGTGGGTGTATGTGTGTGTGTGTGTGTGTGTGTGTGTGTGTGTGTGTGTGTGTGTGTGTGTGTCTGTCTGTAAAGATTGTATTTATCTAGTGATTGTATTGTTTTCGTCTTTTTGTCTGGTACGGCTACCACCTGTTTCTGATTTGATGCTGTGATGGGTCGGTGTTTGTGATGAACTGTGTTGATGTATTGGTGCGTGAATGTGGACTATTTTTACTGCATTAATGTGTTGACTGGCTACCCCCCTACCCCTTGTTTTTCTTTATTTATATATTGATAAGGTAAACCCTCTTGCCATCCCACAGCCGTCAGGACATTGCGTGTGTGTATTGAGGGGGGGGGGGGTTGCAATGAACATTGTTCTGTATGGACTGGGTGCACCATTCAAATGGAGTTTTCATTACATGGTGCATTATTATTGCATGTAAAGTGTTTTGCATTTACGTATTGCATTATTCATTATTGCTTTTAGTGTTGTCACCACTGGTGTGTAGTATAGTTTGTAATAACATGTATTGTAAAACTGTATGATGTTTCTGTAGATGTAGCAATGAGATTCCAAAAACTTGTGTATGATGTGTTTTGCTGATAGTGTGGCTATACATTATAAAGAGCACTGGTAGGCATGCATCACCTGATTGGTACGAACATTCCAAAGTGGGTGTGCTGGCTGTGTTGCCATGGAGCCCAGACCTGATGGCTTGAGTTCAATCCCAGGCCACAGCATAACAACTGGTCTGTGTTGTTCGCTGCCTGTCTTAACCCTTTTATGCCCGCAGCCTGTCCATAAGCTGTAATCCCCCCGTGCATAACTTAAATTACCTTTCATGCTTCCCATGCTTATTTAACCTTACCCCCAGCCTGTCCATAAGCTGTAAGAATTTAACCCTTTCATGCCCGCAGCCTGTCCATAAGCTGTAAGAACTTAACCCTTTCACGCCCGCAGCCTGTCCATAAGCTGTAAGAACTTAACCTCATTTCACGTCCATAGCAAGCCTGTCCATAAGCTGTAAGAATTAACCCTTTCAGCTGCCTACGCAGCCAGCTGTCCATAAGCTGTAAGAACTTAACCCTTTCACGCCCACAGCCTGTCCATAAGCTGTAGATTAACCCTTTCACGCCCGCAGCCTGTCCATAAGCTGTAAGAACTTATTAACCCCTTTCTAACTTCTTGCAGCCTGTCCATAAGCTGTAAGAATTTAACCCTTTCACTCTCACAGCCTGTCCATAAGCTGTAAGAACTTAACCCTTTCACGCCCGCAGCCTGTCCATAAGCTGTAAGAACTTAACCCTTTAACACCTCCTCTGCAGCCATGTCCACTTAAGTCTTTGTATAAACAACTTAACCCCTTTGCAATCTCCCGCAGCCTGTCCTAATAACGCCTGTAAAAAACTTAACCCTTTCACTCCCGCAGCCTGTCCATAAGCTGTAAAAACTTGATCTTTGACTGCCTTACCCTATCCACCAGTTTTCTGCAAGAAGCTTGTGGACTGGGTGAAGGAGTGAAAGGGTTATGTTATTGCTTTGCTGTCAGGGCTGACAGTGCAGGATGCTGGCAGACAGGGTGAGGGAGTCAAAGGGTTAACACAAAGTTATGTTGGTAATGGTCGGGTGTTTGATATTCCTGTTCTCCTTCCCATTTCAAGACCTGCCAGCACACAGACTTTGGTGCAGGCTCGAGGAGTTATTGGAGTTATTTCAAAGGCATTCACCGCACTTGGACAGGTCCATATGTGCTCCATCCAAATCCACCAGCAATTATCTGACAGATTTATAATAATAATAATAATTACAATATTTATATAGCGCAAAATCTTGATAAAATCAAATCTAAGCGCTAAAACAGACACACACACACGCATGCACGCACACACACACACACACACACACACACACGCACACACACACGACACACCACACACACACACACACACAAACGCACAACGGCTATAAATGGGGAGAAAGAATAAAAGCAATGGAAAATTATAGAGAGCATATTTCCGGAGTTGCATAAACAGTGTGTGTCTGCCAGGTGATTGCTGACAGATGTGGATGAAGCATAATGTAGAAATGTCTGAGTGCGATGAATTGCTCTTGAACATACTCTGAACAAAGATGATTCAGCGAGTAGACTGACCTAGATTAGTAGATAACATCCATGGACAAATGCGAGCAATGGGTCATGTGTCAAAAACCTACTGCTGAATTAGTCACAGACAGTTGGATGCATATTTTGGTCATCATTCAGCATGCGATACAAGTACTGACATACAGGTGTGAACATTATTTGAATATTTTATCAGTTTCTGCGTGTCTGCGCATCTTATTAGACAGATGGGTGTATATATATGTGTGGTACACACATAATACATAGATACATACATACGTGTGTGTGTGTGTGTGCACAGATGCACACATATCCATAGATACAGTGTGTGTGTGTGTGTGCTGTGTGTGTATCATGGTGTGTGTGTGTGTGTGTGTGTGCAAAACTATTGCTGTCGATTGTGCATGTTGTTTGTTCATAATATAGAAGTGTGTATATAATAATGATTATGGATAGATGTTTTGTTGTTGTTGTTGTTGTTTAATTGTACAGTAATTTACATTTGTTTTGCCTTGTTTTCTTGCTTTCAGGTGTTTGGTCTTTTTCCCCTTTGTGGTTTGATCCCTGTGGCTGTTTTTGCTGGCTGCTATTGACAAAGACAGTGGCCATTAATGAAGTGATGATGTTTGTATGTATGTGTGGTATTGGGAATGTTTCATGTTGACATTTCATGTAATGACAAATGGAGACTGTCATGGCTCCAAGATTGGGGGAAAAATGGTTATCTCCCTTCTCTCCCTCTGTTGGGGCAATGACGTATATATAATATATATATATATGTACACATGTATATATACACACCTACCATATTTGCCATACTTTGTAGTCAGTCCCAGACTGTCATTGTCTTGAAATGTAAAAGTGTTTGTGTGGTATTGGGAGCAATGTTCATATTAATACGTCTAGTTTATGTTTATGTGTAGTACTGGGAGCATTTCTATGTAGTTAATAACAGTGTTGTTGTTGTGGAGTGTTGTACATGTTGATATGTATCAGTAACTTGTTGACATACATGTCTGTGTGGTGTAGATATGTACCAGTAACTTGCTGACATACATGTCTGTGTGGTGTAGATATGTATCAGTAACTTGCTGACATACATGTCTGTGTGGTGTAGATATGTACCTGTAACTTGCTGACATACATGTCTGTGTGGTGTAGATATGTACCAGTAACTTGCTGACATACATGTCTGTGTGGTGTAGATATGTACCAGTAACTTGCTGACATACATGTCTGTGTGGTGTAGATATGTACCAGTAACTTGCTGACATACATGTCTGTGTGGTGTAGATATGTACCTGTAACTTGCTGACATACATGTCTGTGTGGTGTAGATATGTACCAGTAACTTGCTGACATGCATGTCTGTGTGGTGTAGATATGTACCTGTAACTTGTTGACATAGATGTCTGTGTGGTGTAGATATGTACCTGTAACTTGCTGACATACATGTCTGTGTGGTGTAGATATGTACCAGTAACTTGCTGACATGCATGTCTGTGTGGTGTTGGTGTGGGGCAGTCATTGTGAAGGACGGCTGATGGTAGTATAGAACTTAACGTTCTGTGTGGTGTTGGTGTGGGGCAGTCATTGTGAAGGACGGCTGATGGTAGTATAGAACTTAACGTTCTGTGTGGTGTTGGTGTGGGGCAGTCATTGTGAAGGACGGCTGATGGTAGTATAGAACTTAACGTTCTGTGTGGTGTTGGTGTGGGGCAGTCATTGTGAAGGACGGCTGATGGTAGTATAGAACTTAACGTTCTGTGTGGTGTTGGTGTGGGGCAGTCATTGTGAAGGACAGCTGATGGCTGTGGGATACATGTGTTAGTTGTAGTATAGAACTTAACGTTCTGTGTGGTGTTGGTGTGGGGCAGTCATTGTGAAGGACAGCTGATGGCTGTGGGATACATGTGTTAGTTGTAGTATAGAACTTAACGTTCTGTGTGGTGTTGGTGTGGGGCAGTCATTGTGAAGGACAGCTGATGGCTGTGGGATACATGTGTTAGTTGTAGTATAGAACTTAACGTTCTGTGTGGTGTTGGTGTGGGGCAGTCATTGTGAAGGACGGCTGATGGCTGTGGGATACATGTGTTAGTTGTAGTATAGAACTTAACGTTCTGTGTGGTGTTGGTGGAATCTGTACTTGTGTATGTATTTGATCAAAATGTTTTAAGAAAACTTGCACCTTCTGTTTGAATGTTTAGAAAAGTTGCACCAGAAAGGTTTTCATCTTCTGTGTATAGCACTATTCTGCAAGCTTAGTTGGACATACACTGTGTATTACATGTACACACAATCAGACATTTTAGTGGAGCACGGAGAACTCGAGCTCTTAGGTGAGCTGACCACACTCCACTATGTTGTTGTACAGTCTGTATCTTTGGTGGACATGCATGCTGGGTGTTTACATGTTTCCATAAGCCAAACAGATCTTTAACATGCATAATTGACATTCTGCAAGCATATAGATCTACACATGAAGAGGGTGTACAAACAGGCAGGTCTTTAGTTCTATTGCCTTGAAAGTTTGAAAAAATGTCCGTCTGTCACCCACTAGGTGGAGGTATGTAAGATCAAATCCTGGACCTTTTGATGGAAGTCTGACATACAGCTATTGACTACCAACATGGTCGGTGTATCAATATGTAATCCATAACTGTGAACTTCCGCTTCTAACTACCGATCATATGGCATCAGGTAGACATTCATGTATGTTTATCACTGTAGGTGTATGTATATGTGTAGTCAGACGTTGTTAGTATGAATTGATTTGTACATGATATTATATATGTATTAGTGTTTGTGTTTTTGTGACAGTGTGTGTCTTGTAAAAGTGTAATGTGCAGTGATTCCAAGTAAGTTTGGAGAATAGTGCTAGACTAGAATGACTTATTATTATTGTTAATATGACACTATGTCAGTGGGTTTGGGTTTTTTTGGTTTGTTTGTTATGGTTTTCAGTGCAGTGGCAGTTGGTAATGTAAAAGATTTTGTGAAACAGCAGTGTTCAGTCATGGTTATTATTGTTGTGACTTTGACACTGTGTTCATGTTTTGATTGTCGTGGTTTTCAGTGCAGTGACAGTTGGCATGTAACTGATTATGTCAAAACAGCAGTAGTGCAGTCATGGTGACGTATGGGAGCCATGTGATGACTTAAGACAAACACCGTCAGTGGTGTGAACACCGTCAACACTGTCAGTGGTGTGCACGCCGTCGGTGGTGTGAACGCCGTCAGTGGTGTGAACACCGTCAACACCATCAGTGGTGTGAACACTGTCAGTGGTGTGAACACCGTCAGTAGTGTCAACACCATCAGTGGTGTGAACACCATCAGTGGTGTGAACACTGTCAACACCGTCAGTGGTGTGAACACCGTCAGTGGTGTGAACACTGTCAACACCGTCAGTGGTGTGAACACCGTCAACACCGTCAGTGGTGTGAACACCGTCAACACCGTCAGTGGTGTGAACACCGTCAACACCGTCAGTGGTGTGAACACCGTCAACACCGTCAGTGGTGTGAACACTGTCAGTGGTGTGAACACCGTCAACACCGTCAGTGGTGTGAACACTGTCAGTGGTGTGAACACCGTCAACACCGTCAGTGGTGTGAACACCGTCAACACTGTCAGTGGTGTGAACACCGTCAACACTGTCAGTGGTGTGAACACTGTCGGTGGTGTGAACACCGTCAACACCGTCAGTGGTGTGAACACCGTCAGTGGTGTGAACACTGTCAACACCGTCAGTGGTGTGAACACCGGCAACACCGTCAGTGGTGTGAACACCGTCAGTGGTGTGAACACTGTCAACACCGTCAGTGGTGTGAACACCGTCAGTGGTGTGAACACTGTCAACACCGTCAGTGGTGTGAACACCGTCAACACCGTCAGTGGTGTGAACACCGTCAACACCGTCAGTGGTGTGAACACCGTCAGTGGTGTGAACACTGTCAGTGGTGTGAACACCGTCAACACCGTCAGTGGTGTGAACACCGTCAACACCGTCAGTGGTGTGAACACTGTCAACACCGTCAGTGGTGTGAACACTGTCAACACCGTCAGTGGTGTGAACACTGTCAACACCGTCAGTGGTGTGAACACCTGTCAACACCGTCAGTGGTGTGAACACTGTCAACACCGTCAGTGGTGTGAACACTGTCAAGTCAGGTGAACAACACGTCAGTGGTGTGAACACTGCAACACCGTCAGTGGTGTGAACACTGTCAACACCGTCAGTGGTGATGAACACCGTCAGTGGTGTGAACAGCAACACCGTCAGTGGTGTAACACACGTCAGTGGTGTGAACACTGTCAACACCGTCAGTGGTGTGAGCAACACCGTCAGTGGTGTGAACACGTCGTGGGAACAGAACACCGTCAGTGGTGTGAACACCGTCAGTGGTGTGAACACCGTCACACACCGTCAGTGGTGTGAACACTGTCAGTGTGTGAACACCGTCAGTGGTGTGAACACGTCAACACCGTCAGTGGTGTGAACACCGTACAGTGTGTGAACACCGTCAACACCGTCAGTGGTGTGAACACCAACCGTCAGTGGTGTGAACACGTCGTGGTGAACACGTCATACCGTCAGTGGTGTGACACCGTCAGTGGTGTGAACACTGTCAACACCGTCATGGTGTGAACCTGTGAACACGCATGGTGTGAACACCTGTCAACACCCGTCAGTGGTGTGAACACCGTCAGTGGTGTGAACACCGTCCATGTGGTGTGAACACTGTCAACACCGTCAGTGGTGTGAACACGTCAACACCGTCAGTGGTGTGAACACCGTCAACACCGTCAGTGGTGTGAACACTGTCAACACCGTCAGTGGTGTGAACACCGTCAGTGGTGTGAACACTGTCAACACCGTCAGTGGTGTGAACACCGTCAGTGGTGTGAACACTGTCAACACCGTCAGTGGTGTGAACACCGTCAGTGGTGTGAACACACCGTCAGTGGTGTGAACACCGTCAGTGGTGTGAACACTGTCAACACCGTCAGTGGTGTGAACACTGTCAACACCGTCAGTGGTGTGAACACTGTACAAACACCGTCAGTGGTGTGAACACTGTCAACACCGTCAGTGGTGTGAACACCGTCAGTGGTGTGAACACCGTCAGTGGTGTGAACACCGTCAGTGGTGTGAACACTGTCAACACCGTCAGTGGTGTGAACACTGTCAACACCGTCAGTGGTGTGAACACCGTCAACACCGTCAGTGGTGTGAACACTGTCAACACCGTCAGTGGTGTGAACACCGTCAGTGGTGTGAACACCGTCAGTGGTGTGAACACTGTCAACACCGTCAGTGGTGTGAACACCGTCAGTGGTGTGAACACCGTCAGTGGTGTGAACACCGTCAGTGGTGTGAACACCGTCAGTGGTGTGAACACTGTCAACACCGTCAGTGGTGTGAACACTGTCAACACCGTCAGAGGTGTGAACCGTCAACACCGTCAGTGGTGTGAACACTGTCAACACCGTCAGTGGTGTGAACACTGTCAACACCGTCAGTGGTGTGAACACCGTCAGTGGTGTGAACACTGTCAACACCGTCAGTGGTGTGAACACTGTCAACAACGTCAGTGGTGTGAACACCGTCAGTGGTGTGAACACCGTCAACACCGTCAGTGGTGTGAACACTGTCAACACCGTCAGTGGTGTGAACACTGTCAACACCGTCAGTGGTGTGAACACCGTCAGTGGTGTGAACACTGTCAACACCGTCAGTGGTGTGAACACTGTCAACACCGTCAGTGGTGTGAACACTGTCAACACCGTCAGTGGTGTGAACCACGTCAACACCGTCAGTGGTGTGAACACTGTCAACACCGTCAGTGGTGTGAACACCGTCAGTGGTGTGAACACTGTCAACACCGTCAGTGGTGTGAACACTGTCAACACCGTCAGTGGTGTGAACACTGTCAACACCGTCAGTGGTGTGAACACTGTCAACACCGTCAGTGGTGTGAACACCGTCAGTGGTGTGAACACCGTCAACACCGTCAGTGGTGTGAACACTGTCAACACCGTCAGTGGTGTGAACACCGTCAGTGGTGTGAACACCGTCAGTGGTGTGAACACCGTCAGTGGTGTGAACACTGTCAACACCGTCAGTGGTGTGAACACTGTCAACACCGTCAGTGGTGTGAACACTGTCAACACTGTCAGTGGTGTGAACACCGTCATGGTGTGAACACTGTCAACACCGTCAGTGGTGTGAACACAGTCAGTGGTGTGAACACTGTCAACACCGTCAGTGGTGTGAACACTGTCAACACCGTCAGTGGTGTGAACACTGTCAACACGTCAGTGGTGTGAACACCGTCAGTGGTGTGAACACCGTCAGTGGTGTGAACACTGTCAACACCGTCAGTGGTGTGAACACCGTCAAAACCGTCAGTGGTGTGAACACTGTCAACACCGTCAGTGGTGTGAACACCGTCAACACCGTCAGTGGTGTGAACACCGTCAACACCGTCAGTGGTGTGAACACTGTCAACACCGTCAGTGGTGTGAACACTGTCAACACCGTCAGTGGTGTGAACACTGTCAACACCGTCAGTGGTGTGAACACTGTCAACACCGTCAGTGGTGTGAACACCGTCAACACCGTCAGTGGTGTGAACACCGTCAGTGGTGTGAACACCGTCAACACCGTCAGTGGTGTGAACACCGTCAACACCGTCAGTGGTGTGAACACTGTCAACACCGTCAGTGGTGTGAACACCGTCAGTGGTGTGAACACCGTCAACAACCGTCAGTGGTGTGAACACTGTCAGTGGTGTGAACACCGTCAGTGGTGTGGGTAGCCAATACCAGAGAGATCACTGTCAACAGTTGGCTGCAGTACAAAAATGAAGTTGGATATAGAGAAATGAAACATTTGTGTGTAGATCATAAACAGTTGTACCTGCCCCCCCCCCCCCCCCCCCCCCAGTTATGCCTTGAATTGTTAGACATGTTTTTGTGTGCGTTTTTCTTTTAGCGCACAGTACATTTTGTAGTGTTTGTTTTCACACTATTCCAAGAGCTGACATCAAAGTAATTTCATGAGGACATTGATTGTGCCCATGGGTCCATGGCATAACATTGTGAAACACTAGCCCATGGGTCCATGGCGTAACATTGTGAAACACTAGCCCATGGGTCCATGGCATAACATTGTGAAACACTAGCCCATGGGTCCATGGCGTAACATTGTGAAACACTAGCCCATGGGTCCATGGGGTAACATTGTGAAGCACTAGCCCATGGGTCCATGGCATAACATTGTGAAACACTAGCCCATGGGTCCATGGCGTAACATTGTGAAACACTAGCCCATGGGTCCATGGGGTAACATTGTGAAGCACTAGCCCATGGGTCCATGGCGTAACATTGTGAAGCACTAGCCCATGGGTCCATGGCGTAACATTGTGAAACACTACAGTGGCAAAAGCATCTGAGGTATTTTAGAATCGACATCCATGTAACCACTGGGTAATAGTGGACAGGACACTTTCAATGGTAAAAGATGAAATGTTGAAAACACTGCGTTGTCGCCGGCTGTGGCATTATCTGTACATGTTGGGTCAGTCCGTAACAGGTAGCATTTTCTGTTCATTGTCGTATTAGAGTGAATTTATGCGTGGTGTTTTTTAATCAGTAATGATGGCCGTGCGTTTTTGATATGATGACTGTATTTTAACTCTTTGACCTCCTGCACCCTGTCCACCAACTTGCAAAACCTTCAGCCTTTGACTCCCTCACCCTATCCACCAGCTTCCTGCAGGAAGCTGGTGGATAGGTTGAGGCAGTCAAAGGCTTACGGTTTTTGCTTTGCTAGCATGGTTGACAATGCAGGATGCTGGTAGACAGGGTACAGGAACCAAAGGTTTAAAGTGAGTGTTAGGACAATCGTGTTACTGCATCAAACATGGGACAGCACTCATGTTTTTTATTACCAGAATCTCAATGACCTGTTGTATGTATGGTTGGAAAGATCTCAGTTTTTCGTTTCACACTGCCACTCTGTATGACTGTTTGAATAGTCAAAATGGAAGTTGACTGAAATTTCAGTGAGCTAACTGCAGATTAATTGAAAGTATGACATGAGAAACATAATGTATGATATGAAAACTATGATAACCAGAAACATGAAAACAGAGAGAATATGTAATCCGCAGAACAGGACAGGCGCATGTGTTTGACCAAGTGGCCATTGTCATGCGAATACTGAAGACAAGAAAGGAAGAAATGATGTTTAGGACAAAACAACAGATCACGTCCCTGATGGGGAAGTCTGTTGGTGGAGCTGGGTGTGACGAACAAATTGTGTTGTTGAGTGTGGTGGAAAAACAACAAGTTTGTCATTTATAATGTTATTCTGATGGAAATAGAGTTTTTGTCATTATGATGTTGTTTTGATGGAAACCCAACATGTTTGTCAAAATGTTACTTTGATGGAAACAGTTAAGTTGCTTCATGGCTGGTTTAAACAAAAGATATTTTAGATTTGTTTATTATTAGTAGAAGTGAATACCGAATGTGATATTTTGTTTTCATGTCAACACATGCATGTTATCGGAAGTCGTCTTGTGTCTGCCATGTCTTCCGATAAACAAAATATCACAATAAGTATTCACTTCTACTAATACACAAATCTAAAAAATATCTTTTTTAAATCAAACATGACACAAATTTATGATGTTATCTGAGTTCTATGTAAATAAATATTGTCTTCTCTTCTGTGACTTGTACATTGTTTTATACACAGCATTAGAGAGTGCCAAGTGTGTGTGTGTGTGTGTGTGTGTGTGTGTGTGTGTGTGTGTGTGTGCAGTGTGTTGGTCAGTTGGTTGGTTGGTTGGTTGAAATCCAACACACCAGCAGACTTGGTGGGATGTAAGAGAAATTGCAAGTAAACGAATATTTCCAAGTCACTGTCAAAAGCATATCTTAAAGACAAATAAATGCAGTAAAAAATACACTACGCACAAAAAGTTAAGGATCACTTGCACAAAAATTCATAACTTTCAAAATTAGAAAGCCAATGCGTTGAAGTTTGGCAAACATTTAATTCCATGCTTTAGTGATAACGATACACAATTGCCTTCAATTTCGAGCAATCGTTTGGTGTGTACATTTGATCAAAGTGGGTACGTATCGAAATTTGATTTCCCAAAGTCATTGAAATCACAAGACAGGGCATTCTGATGCTCCCAAAAGTTCAGTAATGCGTGTAACCGCCATGGCTGTTCTGGCACTCGACGCAGCGAGTCCTCATCGAGTTGACCAGGTTGGTGAAGATCCTCTGTGGAAGCGCCTGCCACTCAGCCTGCAGCATCTGGTAGAGGTGTTGGGCATCCCTGGGAGGGGTATGGTTGCTCCTCACTTTGCGATCCAGCTCATCCCAGAGGTTCTCAATCGGGTTGAGATCGGGACTGCATGCTGGCCACTCCATTCTGTTGACTCCAGACTGCTGCAGGAAGTCGTTGACCACCCTTGCCCTGTGGGGGCGAGCGTTGTCATCCTGGTAGACAGCCGTCGGTCCCATCTGCTGCAGTGTAGGCACAGACAGCGGTCGAAGGATCTCATCCCGGTATCGGAGGCCAGTCAGGTTACCCTGTACATGATACAAGGGTGTTCTGTGGTGAAGGCTGAAGGCCCCCCAGACCATTACAGAACCTCCACCAAAGGCCACCTTTTCTTGGACAGTGGTGTCAATAGAGCGTTGCCCTGGGCGCCTCCAGACCCTCAGTCGGCCGTCGTTGTGGTTCATGGTGAAGCGTGATTCATCACTGAACAGGACCTGGGACATTGCTGACGTGTCCACCTCACGTGACGTCTGCAGAAGGCGCGGCGTGCTGCCCTATGGGCTGGAGTTAAGCGTGGCCGTACAGCTGGGCAACGAGAACGGAGGTTAAACCCATGAAGGCGGTTCCATATGGTCTGCTGGCTGATGTTGATGTTAGTAGCCACCCTCAGCTGCCTTCGAATGATGCTGGAAGAGGCTGTTCTTGTCTGCAGGGCTTGTTGTTCAATGAGACGATCTTCACGTGGGTTTGTCTTCTTCGGTCGACCAGATCTGCGTCTTTCATGGACCCTCCCAGTGGCTGTGAAGCGTTGAATCAGTCTGACAATAACCGAGATGGACACCTGAAGTCGACTGGCCACTTCTCGCTTGGGAACACCATCTTGGAACCATGCAACAGCTCGTCCCTTCTCAAACTCGCTCAATTTTCGTCGTGGAGGCATTGTCAGATCAGGCCTACAACTGGTGGAATGTCTTCTTATAAAGCCAAGCAAGAGACAGCATCTCACACATAAACAGCAGTGCTTGCACGTGCATAATGGTTTTTCCATCTGGCTTGTGCAATGTGTTCAGGCAGAACGGTCCAAAACAAGGTCCTTTTTCGCAAGTTTCCGCTTTTCCGTTTGCGGCCAAGCTCAGTAGTAGAGAATCCCGTGCAATTTTCGCACTAACAAAACATCGCCCACTTACAGCTGAACAAGAATTCATAACAATTTGGCTGGACTGAGAAATAAATAACAGTAGCGAACTGAGTTTATTACGCACCTGTTTTCTCATAGTGATCCTTAACTTTTTGTGCGTAGCTTATTTACCCTACCCAAAATATTACAAACACTTGTGGAAAAAAAGGACAATTAGCAGAAATGCTAGTTAAATAAAATGAATGCAAACGCAGACAACATAATTTCGTAAATGTTTAGAAATACTGTTTGAAAAAAATACTGTTTGAAAAATATAAATAAATGATGTTTGAAAAAACATAGAAATACTGTTTGAAGAATAGAGAAATGTTAGGGAAAAAAAAACAGAAATAAATATGGTTTAAAAATATAGAAATATTGTTTGAAATCCACGCATTCTGATACCTGCAGTCAGCTGGTTGGTTGGTTAGTCAGTTGGTCAGTGTGTCTGTCGGTTTATCAGTTGGTCAGTGTCTGATGGTAGGTTAGTTGGTCAGTCTGTTGGTTAGTCAGTTGGTCAGTGTGTCTGTTGGTGAGTTGGTCAGTGAGTATCAGTTGGTCAGTGTGTCTGTTGGTAGGTTAGTTGGTCAGTCAGTCGGTCAATGTGTCTGTTAGCTGGTCAGTGTGTCTGTTGGTAAGTCAGTTGGTCAGTGTGTCTGTTGGTAAGTCAGTTGGTCAGTGTGTCTGTTGGTAAATCAGTTGGTCAGTGTGTCTGTTGGTAAGTCAGTTGGTCAGTGTGTCTGTTGGTAAGTCAGTTGGTCAGTGTCTGTTGGTCAGTGTGTCTGTTGGTAAGTCAGTTGGGCAGTGAGTGTCAGTTAGTCAGTTGGTCAGTGTGTCTGTTAGTCAGTTGGTCAGTGTGTCTGTTGGTGAGTTGGTTAGTGAGTTGGTCAGTGTGTTTGTCGGTTAGTGAGTTAGTCAGTCAGTCAGTCTGTTGGTTAGTGAGTTGGTCAGTCTTGTCAATTAGTTGGTTGGTCAGTCAGTCGGTCAGCTGGCTGGTTAGTGAATCAGTCAGACAGTTGGTTAATTAGTCGGTAAATAGATCTGTCAATTGGTCGGTCGGTAGGTCAATTGGTCAGTCAGTTGGTTGGTTGGTCAGTTGTTGGTTGGTCAATAGTTCAGTCAGTCGGTTGGTTGGTTGGTTGGTTAGTCAGTCAGAGGTCAGTCAGTCAGCTGCTTAGTCATTGGGTCAGTTGGTTACTTGGTCAGTTGGTTGGTCTGTCAGTCAGTTGGTTGGTTAGCTAGTCAGTAGGTGGGTAAATTGGATAAGTTGAAACAGACCAAAATAAGCAACATTTGTACAAGTGACCAGAGGCCTGAGGCCTGTTCACACTATGACCAATATCACATACACAGAACACACGGACTGAGATGCTAGTCAACATTTACTCACTTTTCCTCCACATTTTCCAATATAATGTTGTTCACACATTTCTGTCTCCAAAAACAGCACACGAGATAAACAGCACTCTCATTTGATCACCACATTTATGTATAATAAACAACTCACTAGTTTGTTACAACATACACCTACAATAAATAGTACTCTATTTTTGACCAGCACAACAATCACCTACCATCTTCACGTGTACCCCCACACACAAAAAGCACACATTCCACACACTGACCGATGTGTGTATTACGATACCTGTACAGAAGTCCACAATATCAACATTTCAACCTTACACCTATCTAGACAAGTATAAAAACATGGCATTCATCAAAAACTGTAACTGGACTTCAAACTGGTACGAAACAGACAACTTTGGTAAACAACACATTTCAACTTAAACCAGAAAAACACAAAAACTGAATCAAAACGCGCATATTTTTGTCTTTTTCTGGTTCCTGTTTGTTTGAATGTGGGTGGTCACAATTCTTTTGGAACATTTCAATTTAATTCTGGCATTTGTACCACTTGCAAACACTGTTCATTAACCCTTTCAGTCACTCAACCCACCACACTTCTGCAGGCAGCAGAGGGACAGAGTGAGGGAATGAAAGGGCAAAATTATCAACCTGAGCAGCGTGTGCATGCGCACACACACACAACTGTAAGATTGTGTTCTATCATCTACCACATGGCAAGTTTAGCAAAACACATATGAAGTGATGTGTTGGAGGGTTATTCGCCAGCGCGATTAATACCTCTGTACTCGGCAGGCCGCTGGAGCAGCCTGACATGTCCAGTTGACCTGGCCTGGTATGGTGCTGGTGTGCAGTATGCGACCTACCGGCACCTACTCTCCTCTGCCACATCCTGTTTATATTACCGAATTCCAGACACCCTATACTTTCTTCCTGGCAAATTTTTAAGCATTAGAAGGATTTATTCTGAGACACCGATTTTTGCTAGAATTTCTCTAAAAATACTCAGGGTTGAGGGTATCAGAGGTCTAGAAATACTTAGGGCTGAAAGGGTTAAACAAAAAACAAGACCACAGATATACCGTTATGGCCCTAACCATCCAATTATGTGCAATAAACCAAACCTCTCATATAAGCTTTCAATTTTCGAAGTTCCTGAACAGCTGTAAACTTTCAAAGATTGCACACCTTTCAGCTTCTGAAGTTTGTGTACAGCTCTCTAAACTTTCAAGGATTTACAGCTTTGAACTTTTGGAATTTGAGTACAGCTGTGAACTCTCCAAACTAGTACAGTTTCAACTTTCAAAGCTCGTATACCGCTCTAAGCCTTCAAAAAGTACAGTTTTCAACTTTCAAAGCAACGTACTTGAAGCTTCAAACAGGTTTTCAACTTCAAAGCTGTATACCGCATCTAAGCCTCAAAAAGTACAGTTTTCAATCCTTCAAGTTAGTACAACTGTAAACTTGAAACCTTGCCACACACAGTTTTGTACAGGTTTAAGGGGTCTGTCAGATGGCTGTGCCCATTTGGGGGGAGCGGACAAAGTCCGATGTGATGAATGCTTTTGAACAATTCCAACTCACTTAAACTTTCAAGTTTGTGTACAACTCTAAACCTTCACAGTTTGTGTACAACTCTAAACCTTCACAGTTTGTGTACAACTCTAAACCTTCACAGTTTGTGTACAGCTCTAAACCTTCACAGTTTGTTACAACTCTAAACCTTCCCAAATTTGTGTACAGCTCTAAACCTTCACAGTTTGTGTACAACTCTAAACCTTCACAGTTTGTGTACAACTCTAAACCTTCCATTGTACACTCGAACTACAGTTTGTGTACAACTCTAAACCTTCACAGTTTGTGTACAACTTAACCTTTACAGTTGTGTAACTTAAACCTTCACAGTTTGTGTACACTCAAACCCTTCATTTGTGTACAACTAACTTCACAGTGTACAACTCTAAACTCCATTTGTGTACAACTCTAAACTTCACAGTTTGTGTACAATCAAACCTTCACAGTTTGTGTACAACTCTTAACCTTCACAGTTTGTGTACAACTCTAACCTTCACGTGTACAACTTAACCTCACAGTTTGTGTACAACTCTAAACATTCACAGTATGTGTACAACTCTAAACCTTCACAGTTTGTGTACAACTCTAAACCTTCACAGTATGTGTACAACTCTAAACCTTCACAGTTTGTGTACAACTCTAAACCTTCACAGTTTGTGTACAACTCTAAACCTTCACAGTTTGTGTACAACTCTAAACCTTCACAGTTTGTGTACAACTCTAAACCTTCAGTTTGTGTACAACTCTAAACCTTCACAGTTTGTGTACAACTCTAAACCTTCACAGTTTGTGTACAACTCTAAACCTTCACAGTTTGTGTACAACTCTAAACCTTCACAGTTTGTGTACAACTCTAAACCCTCACAGCTGTACAACTCTAAACCTTCACAGCTGTACAACAGTAAACTTTCAAAGCTTAACCCTTGGACTCCCACACCCTATCCACCAACTGCAAAAAATTAAACGCTTTCACCTTCACCCTATCCATCAGATCCTGCAAGAAGCTCTCACGGACAGGTGAGTGAGTCAAAGGGTTAAGTTTCTGCTTTGCTGGCATGGTTGACAATCTAGGATGCTGGTGGACAGGGCACAGGAGTCAAAGGGTTAAGTACAACTCTAAACCTTCGAAGATGGACAACAGTAAACTGTCAAAGCTCGTGTACACCTAAAAACCTTCTAAAGTATACAGCAGGGCTTAAAACAGAAGGAGGAAAAAAACACTGAAATTACGGGGGTCCGGGGGGCAAATCGGGGGCCATAACTTGTGCGCCATTGCTATGAACGCTTGCAAGCCGATCATGGATGCCTTGCTCCTTTCGTTTGTTCGTTTGTTTGTTTTTTTGACAAACCGAAATTGCGGAATTCCGCCCAGATGTGGAACGTTTTAAGCCCTGATACAGTTGAAAGCTCACCACACCTGACCCTAATACAGAACCACCAATTTGCAGTACGGCAATACTGTTCCCTGACCACTGTGTATGTTTTATTTTCCCCGGAAACACAAGACAACAATCTGACCTCCACTAGGAAACCTGGGTTCCCAAATAACAAGCCCGCTATAAAAAAAATTAAAAAAACACACAACAAAAATAAGGAAGGAATGTCACCATAAACAAGATGGTTGAGCCACCTGAACAATCTTCCTTTTTATGCTAAAAATCATGACACAATACCTGAGGTCTGTATTTTTCACAGTGAACGTGAAAAAAACAAAATCTTGGATGTTCTATGATAACTGAAGTGTAAAAGGAGAGATTGTTCGAATGGTTTGGCCACCTTAATTGAGGCCACAGTACTCTGCCACCAACCGTCCTAACCTCTGACTGTTGGACAATCCTGAACATTTCCTGTCCCTGAACAGTTCCTGACTGTTGTACAATCCTGAACATTTCCTGACTGTTGTAGAATCCTGAATAGTTCCTGACTGTTGTACAATCCTGAACATTTCCTGTCTGTTGTACAATCCTGAACATTTCCTGACTTGTACAATCCTGAACTGTTACTGACTTTTGTACAATTCTGAACATTTCCTGACTGTTGTACAATCCTGAACTGTTCCTGACTGTTGTACAATTCCGAACAGTTCCTGACTGTTGTACAATCCTGAACTGTTCCTGACTGTTGTACAATTCCGAACAGTTCCTGACTGTTGTACAATCCTGAACAGTTCCTGACTGTTGTACAATCCTGAACATTTCCTGACTGTTGTACAATCCTGAACAGTTCCTGTCTGTTGTACAATCCTGAACATTTCCTGTTGTACAATCCTGAACAGTTCCTGTCTGTTGTACAATCCTGAACAGTTCCTGACTGTTGTACAATCCTGAACAAGTCCCATCTGTTGTACAATCCTGAACATTTCCTGTCTGTTGTACAATCCTGAACAGTTCCTGACTGTTGTACAATCCTGAACATTTCCTGACTGTTGTACAATTCTGAACAGTTCCTGACTGTTGTACAATCCTGAACATTTTCTGACTGTTGTACAATCCTGAACAGTTCCTGACTGTTGTACAATCCTGAACATTTTCTGACTGTTGTACAATTCTGAACAGTTCCTGTCTGTTGTACAATCCTGAACATTTCCTGACTGTTGTACAATTCTGAACAGTTCCTGTCTGTTGTACAATCCTGAACAGTTCCTGTCTGTTGTACAATCCTGAACATTTCCTGACTGTTGTACAATCTTGAACATTTCCTGACTGTTGTACAATCTTGAACATTTCCTGACTGTTGTACAATCTTGAACATTTCCTGACTGTTGTACAATCCTGAACATTTCCTGACTGTTGTACAATCCTGAACATTTCCTGACTGTTGTACAATCCTGAAAGTTCCTGACTGTTGTACAATCTTGAACAGTTCCTGACTGTTGTACAATCCTGAACATTTCCTGACTGTTGTACAATCCTGAAAGTTCCTGACTGTTGTACAATCTTGAACAGTTCCTGACTGTTGTACAATCCTGAACATTTCCTGACTGTTGTACAATCCTGAACAGTTCCTGCCTCAACCCTCACACTCCCTGCCTGTTCCAGCCCACATCATTAACCCTGTCGTCCCTTGCCCTGTCCTGCAGGAGGTTGGTGGATTGAAGGTGGGAATGAAAGGGTTAATTTCATGGGTTGGGTGGGATCGGATCCTGGGTGCAGGGGAGGGTGGGGGGAACTGATGAAAGGGATCGATCATGATCCACTGACGTCAACATGGACCAGCTGTTTCCATGCTGTCTCTGTCTGTGTCCCTGATGATCCACGCATCTCCTTTGTCTGTTCTGTTTATGCACTGACTAACACCATCGTCTCCAACCCCCCTACCCCTTGTTAATTCCAACCATACCCCCACATCCATCCCCACTGTTGAACCATGCACCCTGCCCCCCCCCCCCCCCCCCATTTCACAATCGTCACATGTTTCCCCCGTCCTGTTAATGACGTTCACCACATCATCTTAGTTCTGTCTCCCCCCCTATGTCATCTGTTTACCTGCGTCAGCATTTTGCTTCATCAACACCCCACCCTTCATTTGCATTTGACCAATCACCCACTGACACATCCCCTCATTTGCATCTTTCCCTACAAAACCCTCTTACATCATATGTGACCTGCCAGCACGAAATCAGTCTTAACTAGCATTTTGGGCATTTCAAGGTATACATATCACTGGAAAGCGTGCATTCTGCTGATTATTTTGGTACTTGAATAAAGCTTGT
This sequence comes from Monoplex corrugatus, assembly GCA_030674185.1. Taxonomy (NCBI): domain Eukaryota; kingdom Metazoa; phylum Mollusca; class Gastropoda; order Littorinimorpha; family Ranellidae; genus Monoplex; species Monoplex corrugatus. The sequence continues at coordinate 2,081,661 of JAPXFY010000015.1, forward strand.
ACTAAAAAAAATGTAGAAGTTATGTATGTTTAAAAAAAATTAAAGTCATTCAGTTGTATGACGGCCATTTTGAGAAAACGGCCTCTAAAGTTTTTGTGCGCTCTCCGACACATTTTCCTTAAATTTCTTTATTTGGTGGCTTTGACCCAGTTTGTTTCTAATTTTAGCTGTCATTATCTGAAAGGTGCACACCGCTGTTTAAGGGTGATCACTTAGTTTCGTCCTGCGGCGGCAGCTGTAGCAGCGCGAAGCCAACTTAGTGCTGCCCTGACCTAGAAATACGAGCTCGTAGCTCCGCCTTGTTACCATCGATCTCGCTACGCCGTATAAGCGCAGTAGTAACTATTACAAACAAGTAACTTCAGTTTCCACTAATTTTCTCAAGAGCTTTGTTTGTATTGGTCTGTAATGTGCATCATTAAAAAGATGAGATTTTTCTCAATAAAATGATATGTAACTCAACACGTTACGTGCATATAAGTGTCTAACTAAACGCACAGAGAAGAAAGAGAATGAAAGACGGTGTTGACATGATTTTCAATCTTCGACCGTGAAATGATCAATGTTCCAACGCCGGTAAAATCCAAATGCCAGATCTCGAATGAAAGTAAAGGCACACATTAGAAGAATGTTGTCTGTAGAGGACGGCTGTTTTTCATTTTTCATGTTTCGCAGCTTAGGGGCCACGTATAGCGTGTCGTAATAACACATGTGACAGCTAAAGTAAACAGGGATGCCGCTGAGGCGGTTGATGGTTACTGGTTCTGGCAGCTCATTAATCTTTAGTCTTCAGTGAATGTTGATATCATTTCAGTCCTCTGGATAACGCTTACCATGTACACACTGTGGCAGAATTCCTCTGTGCTTGATAATTGTGTATAGTGTTGCCTTGGACATTTTTGTTTGAAATATCAGTGTACTGAGACGACCAGAGTCAGGTTTTGCATGTTGTAGTTGTTGATTATCTCTGTTTATTTTCTTTTGTTTTTGTTGTGTGTGTGTGGTGTGTGTGTGTGTGTGTGTTTTGTGTGTGTGTGTGTGTGTGTGTGTGTGTGTGTGTGTGTGTGTGTGTGTGCGTGTGTGTGCATATTTCATGAGTGAGACAATTAATAAGGGCCCAAAGACATTAAGCGAAGTGCAAAGTATTCCTCTCTCTCTCTCTGTCTGTCTGTCTGTCTGTCTGCCTGTCTGTCTGTCTGTCTATATGTCTGTCTGCTTGTATGTTTAAGTGTATCATTTCATGAATGAAATAAGTAATTAAAGACTTTTGAGTATTATTATCATTGTTAAGCAAAATACATAGTATTCTTGTGCATGTGTTTTATTTGTGTGTGTGTGTGTGTGTGTGTGTGTGTGTGTGTGTGTGTGTGTGTGTGGAGAGAGAGAGAGAGTGACAGACAGGCAGACAGAAAGATTTCAGTGTAGTTAAGTGGGTATGATATTCAGGAGTTTTAATTTCTTTTTAATACCAGTGAACCTAAAGTTCTCGTAAATGTATTGTCTTCTCTCTCCCCCCCCCCCCCTCTCTCTCTCTCTCTCTATCGCTCTCTGTGTCTTTCCATTTTTTTTAATGAATGGTCGTCTCAGTATCGTGATCCCAATCTTGACTCTTGTACGGACATGTGTGTATACGTTCCTACTATGGCAGTAAGGAGATTGCGGTATACAAGACTATCACTATCAGTGAAATGTTGGTTTTAGTGTGAAGGATAATGGAGTCTATGCCGTTATCAGTGATCTCGATTTACCCACCGCTACCTCCACAAGAAGCCACGGAACATCTGTCTGGTAAGTCAGTCTGTTAAAACATACTTTACTCTTCCTCTGTATGTGTTTCTTTCTGCTGTAATAACTGGTGAACTCTTGTTTTCGTTGTTGGAAGTTGGCTTATTTTTCTCATGAAACAGTGAAGGCGCGATATTTTCAGAATCGTTCTCCTCCTTTTCTGTGTAATCCCGTAACGCATTATGGCAACAAACCAGTTCGTGTTTGATATGTATGTGTAGGGGAGAGAGTCTACTTTTCGGTAAGATTGATAATTACATATATGGCTAGATGACCAAAGCAGTATTGCGGGAAATGTAGAAACAGTAGTAATCACGTCACACAAAGGCAGCCACACAGTACCGCTTGCCTACCGATGACTCACAGCTCCAAACCGCTGACGGGCCGTGTAGCGCAGCGGGTAAGCAGGAAAACACGCCTCTCGCGTGCGAATCGCTGACACCGTGTCCGAAAACTAAGTGATCGCCCTGAGGCCGGTTTAAACAGCCGTGTGCACCAAAGAGCTTTCTGTCAATACATTACATGTGCGGGTACTGTACAGGTTACGGTTCATAATAAGAGACAAAAATAGGTACTTTTGGTGGGAAATTGCGTTCTTTCTGCTGCGATCAATGCATTAAAATACCAATTTAAATTGATTAATAACATTTTTTTCAAGAAAAAAATTTCTGTGGGGGATAGATTATAGTCTACAGAAATCAATTTTGAGGAAAAAGTCAAAACACCCCAGATAGACCCTCAGTCACCTTTTCAGCTCCTAGTGCTGTTCGGCTGACTGTGAGTTAAGACTGAATTGGTGGTGGGAGGTCACATATGACTCTTATCTTCAAAAAAGGAACAGATAAGTCTATCGTATAATTGAAGTATAGCTCTGAGCGATGCAAAACCCTATGCGCTATCAAAGTCTTGAAACGGTGATAGACTCCTGGAGCCGATGCAAAACCCTATGCGCTATCAAAGTCTTGAAACGGTGATGTGGAGGATGCAAATATGCCTCAATCTTGAAAGGTGAAGACTCCGGGACGATGCAAAACCCTATGCGCTATCAAAGTCTTGAAACGGTGATAGACTCCTGGAGCCGATGCAAAACCCTATGCGCTATCAAAGTCTTGAAACGGTGATAGACTCCTGGAGCCGATGCAAAACCCTATGCGCTATCAAAGTCTTGAAACGGTGATAGACTCCTGGAGCCAGCAAAACCCTATGCTATCAAAGTCTTGAAACGGTGATAGACTCCTGGAGCCATGCAAAACCCTATGTCTATCAAAGTCTTGAAACGGTGATAGACTCCTGGAGCCGATGCAAAACCCTATGCGCTATCAAAGTCTTGAAACGGTGATAGACTCCTGGGAGCCCAAAGCAAAAACCCCTAAATATGCGCTATCAAAGTCTTGAAACGGTGATAGTCCTGAGCGATGCAAAACCTATGGCTATCAAGTCTTGAAACGGTGATAGACTCCTGGAAGCCAATGCAAAACCTTATGTGCTGGCAAGGTCTTGAAATTGGGTGGGGAGGGAAGGAACCTATCAAACACCAAGCTGACACCACTTCCATCAATAGACTCAAGCAGTCTGCTTAACCTTTTGGCTCCCTACTCTATCCACCAACTGCAAAAACTTAACACTTTGACTCCATCGCACTATCCACCAGTTTCCTGAAAGAAGCTGGTGGATAGGGTGAGGGAGTCAAAGGGTCAAGTTTTTGCTTTGCTAGCATGGTTGACAACGCAGGATGCTGGTGGACAGGTGCGGGAGCCAAAGAGTTAAAGGGAAGAGAAAAGTGTGGCCACCTCAGGGTAGAACTCACAATTCCTGCATTACCACCATATCACTTTAACCCTCTGGCTCCCTCACCCTATCCACCAGCTTCCTTCATTATCAGTCACGGCAACAAAGCCAAAAGCAAAAAACATCCGGAGCAACCGTTTACTCCCCACCCTATCCACCAGCTTTCTACAGGAATCTGTTGGATAGGGTAAGGGAGTGAAAGGGGCAAGTTTCTGCAACTGGTGGATAGGGTAATAAGGGAAGTTCGGGTGGGAAGTAGGGGTAAGGGTAGTTTCTGCAGCTGGTGGATAGGGTTAGGGAGTGAAAGGGATAAGTTTCTGCAGCTGGTGGATAGGGTTAGGGAGTGAAAGGGGTAAGTTTCTGCAGCTGGTGGATAGGGTGTGGGAGTGAAAGGGTTAACACATACAACATCTCTTGACCTGTGCTGATCACATTGTATGGTGAGTGACTTGCTTTCTCTAAACTGTTCTGATTTTCTTGGCATAACTCATTTTCCCCCTGAGTACAAAATTCAGATCCCTCTCTCCACCAAGATCTTGTCACTACGACACAAAACCCGTCTGTTTCACCCTGACCATGATACAAATTCTTTTCCACATCCACCATATATCATGGCCAATAAAGACACTGAAAATAAATCACCTTAATGTTATGATTGAAACGTTCACTGTGTGTGTGCGCAAGTGCACATGCACACCACACACACACACACACCATCAAAGTTCACAAGATCGTTGCTCAATGGAATCCGGTCCGAGCGAAACACATCACTACACAAATTGTCTCTGTGAAATGAACAGCTCTTGTGCGGAACTTCACTCTCAGTTCCAACACAGAGCCGACCTTCACAGCAATGTCTCCGCTTATTCATCCTCGGTGTTCCACACGCTTATCTGCCCTGCTGTTCCATCAGTCGACGTCACCATGCACACTCCCCCAGCAACACGTCGCTTCCTCTCTGTCTGCCGCGATGGTAGATCTGTCCGTGATGGGACAATCCTCCGTACCGACCTCCGCCGGGCGTCGCTTCATCTGCGTCTGCCGTGATGCTGATGCTGTCTGTGATGTGACGATCCTCTGTAGTGAGCTCCCCTGTCTCTTCCCCACCCTCCTCCACTGCCGTACCTCTCCCCCCCACTCCCTCCTCTCTGTCTGTCCCTGGCCCCCACGCCTCCCTCCTCCTCCTCCGTGGACAGGAGTTCGGCGATGGCACGCATGAGGGCCCCTTCCTTCTCGTGCTCGTTCCAGTTGGTGACACCTGGCCGCACAATCTTCTCTTCCAGCAGACGGTCCAACTGTCGCCGCAGATCCTTCAACACACACAGCCACATGTCAGCATCATGTCAACACTTAGACCGCTACACAACTCAGTAGGAAAGAGAAGCGGGGGGGGGAGGTTCAATGAAAAAGGAAGAGTGAATGGTTCACACTCATATTCTCTGTCTGTCTCACTCACGCACACACACATATGCAATGTGCACACCACACCACACACACACATATATACTACATGCATGCACACACACTCTCATTCCCTAACTTTCTCCCTCTCTCTCCCTCTCTCTCTCACTCACTCACTCACCACACACACACACACACACACACACTCCTCTCTCTCTCTCTATCTCCGTAACTCACATTCTCTCTCTCTATCTCTTCTCTCTTTCTCTCTCTCACACACACACACACACACACACACACACAACACACACACACACACACACACACACTATTCACACACAGAACATAAGGATAATACACAGACACTCACTTTAACAAGCTGTGCAGTAGAGGGCGAAGCCTTGAAGATGATCCAGTCATCTACAGCTATACAGTCTTGACCCATATCCTGAACACAGCATACAGATGTCTACATCATCATCATCATAACACAATAAACACACACACAGCTATACAGTACTGACCTATATCCTGAACACAACATACAGATGTCTACATCATAATCATAACACAATAAACACACACACAGCTATACAGTACTGACCTATATCCTGAACACAGCATACAGATGTCTACATCATCATCATCATAACACAATAAACACACACACAGCTATACAGTACTGACCTATATCCTGAACACGACATACAGATGTCTACATCATCATAACACAATAAACACACACACAGCTATACAGTACTGACCTATATCCTGAAACAGCATACAGATGTCTACATCATCTCATCATAACACAGTAAACACACACACAGCTATACAGTACTGACCTATATCCTGAACACAACATACAGATGTCTACATCATCATCATCATAACACAATAAACACACACACAGCTATACAGTACTGACCTATATCCTGAACACGACATACAGATGTCTACATCATCATCATAACACAATAAACACAACACACACAGCTATTACAGTACTGACCTATATCACTGAAACAACACATTACAGTGACTTTACATCATCATCATCATAACACAATAAACACACACACAGCTATACAGTACTGACCTATATCCTGAACAAGACATACAGATGTCTACATCATCATCATAAACACAATAAACACACACACAGCTATACAGTACTGACCTATATCCTGAACACAACATACAGATGTCTACATCATCATCATCATAACACATAAACACACACACAGCTATACAGTACTGACCTATATCCTGAACACAACATACAGATGTCTACATCATCATCATCATAACAATAAACACACACACAGCTATACAGTACTGACCTATATCCTGAACACGACATACAGATGTCTACATCTCATCATCATAACACAATAAACACACACAGCTATACAGTACTGACCTATATCCTGAACACAGACATACAGATGTCTACATCATCATCATAACACAGTAAACACACACACAGCTATACAGTACTGACCTATATCCTGAACACAGACATACAGATGTCTACATCATCATCATCATAACACAATAAACACACACACAGCTATACAGTACTGACCTATATCCTGAACACACATACAGATGTCTACATCATCATCATAACACAATAAAACACACACACAGCTATACAGTACTGACCTATATCCTGAACACGACATACAGATGTCTACATCATCAATCATAACACAATAAACACACACACAGCTATACAGTACTGACCTATATCCTGAACACGACATACAGATGTCTACATCATCATCATCATAACACATAAACACACACACAGCTATACAGTACTGACCTATATCCTGAACACGACATACAGATGTCTACATCATCATCATCATAACACAATAAACACACACACAGCTATACAGTACTGACCTATATCCTGAACACGACATACAGATGTCTACATCATCATATCATAACACAATAAACACACACACACACAGCTATACAGTACTGACCTATATCCTGAACACAGCATACAGATGTCTACATCATCATCATCATACACAATAAACACACACACAGCTATACAGTACTGACCTATATCCTGAACACGACATACAGATGTCTACATCATCATCATCATAACACAGTAAACACACACACAGCTATACAGTACTGACCTATATCCTGAACACGACATACAGATGTCTACATCATCATCATCATAACACAATAAACACACACACAGCTATACAGTACTGACCTATATCCTGAACACGACATACAGATGTCTACATCATCATAACACAATAAACACACACACAGCTATACAGTACTGACCTATATCCTGAACACGACATACAGATGTCTACATCATCATAACACAATAAACACACACACAGCTATACACAGTACTGACCTATACCTGAACACGACATACAGATGACCACATCATACACATCATACATCAACACACACAATAAACACACACACAGCTATACAGTACTGACCTATATCCTGAACACGACATACAGATGTCTACATCATACATAAACACAAAAACACACACAGCTATACAGTACTGACCTATATCCTGAACACGACATACAGATGTCTACATCATCATCAAACACAATAAACACACAACAGCTATACAGTACTGACCTATATCCTGAACACACAACAGATGTCTACATCATCATACACACATAAACACACACACAGCTAACACTGACTATACGAAAAACAACAATGTCTTACCCCACACATACACACACACACACATCACACACACACACACACACCACACACACACACCACACACACATACACACACACAACACACCACTACACATACACACAACACAAACACCACACACACACCACACACACAAAAACAACACACACACACCACCACACACACACACACACGCACACACACACACAACAACACACACACACACACAGAGACAACACACACACGCATGCACACACACACACACAGACACACCACACACACACACACACACAGACACACACACACACACATCACACCACACACCACATACACACACACACCACACATACACACACACACCACACACACACACGCACACACACACCACACAACACACAACACACACACAGGACACACACACAACGCATGCACACACACACACAGACACCACACACACACCACACAACACACACACACACCCACACACACACACCACACACAACACCACACACACACACACACAACACACCACACACACACACACACACACACACACACACAACACACACCACACACACACACACACACAACACACACACACAGCAGTGTTACCTTCAGTATAGTGATGTTGCCACCAAAAAAGAGAAGGGGATAGGGAGACACCATGGTGCAGTCATGGATGTACACCTGTGTGACACAAAACACACACACTGAATATAAACACACACCTGTACAATACACCAAACATACACTCATCATCATCATCATCAGGTGCCCTGCCGCATGGCGTTGGCGATCATGGACTTCCATCTGTCTCTATCTCTAGTTGCCCCTAGCATCTCCCCCACCCTCCCGTCCCCAGCCATTCTGCAAGTCCGTCCAGCATTTTCTCCCTGGGTCTACCCGGTGCTCTCTTTCCCTCCAGCTTTCCCGCCCTGATCAGGTGCTCCAAATCCCCTTCCTCATAAAATGGCCTATAAATGTTGCCTGTCTTTTCCTAATCTTCCTTATGAGTGATCTACTTGTGTCTGCCTCCATCAAGACTGTCTCGTTTGTTTTCTTTGCTGTCCATGGAACCGTCAACATTCTTCTTAGAAACCACATCTCGGCTGCCTCAATCCTGTTCTGGCTTTGCTTGCTGACTGTCCACGCCTCGCATCCGTACAACAGTATTGGTTCTATATAGCATTCAAGAACTCTCTTCCTGATGTTAATTGATAGGCATACACTAGCACAACATAATGAACATACACCTGTACAACATAATATACACTTGTACAACCTCATAAACATACACATGTTTAACATGATACAACATACACCTGTACAACATTATATACACTTGTACAACCTCATAAACATACACATGTTTAACATGATACAACATACACCTGTACAACATAATATACACTTGTACAACCTCACAAACATACACCTGTACAACATAATGTACACTTGTACAACCTCACAAACATACACATGTTTAACATGATACAACATACACCTGTACAACATTATAATATACACAGCTGGGTCCCTCTTACAAAGGACTTGCAGCTGAGAAAATCTTGCAAACACATTTTAGTCCCTTACACACACACACACACACACACACACACACACACACACACACACACACACACACACACACACACACACAAACACACACACAAACTGTTACTGTTATTGTTGTTTAAAGCCCAGCCGACTGTGCTGAGCCACATCAGGACTATAACCCATTTCAAAACATACTACTTCAACAAGGTTAAAAAGAAAAGAAAACTAAGTACACATATCAATGCATTCGCGCACATAATCTAAAGAGGAGCCCCTGGCGTTGACCACTCCGTCCATTTTATCACAAAGGGGATTTAAGAAACACACCTCAATACAGTGTAGAGGAGTGTTCTGAGCTTACGGTTTTTGTGCTTTGTATCTGCTTCTATGCTAGCTGAATGGGTAGCGCAAACTGTGTTAGATTTGAGAAGCTCCACAACAAGGGAGATAATTCCTACGTGACTCTCAAGAGTTATGTCCTTTGCTTGATATGCACCTCAATACAAATTCAAACACAACTGTATCTACATCTATGCTAGCTGAATGGGTAGCGCAAACTATGTTAGATTTGAGAAGTTCCATAACAAGGGAGATAATTCCTACGTGACTCTCAAGAGTTATGTCCTTTGCTTGATATACAGCTCAATACAAATTCAAACACAACTAAGGAAATAAAACATACATAATGCTTCTGCATATCTTATTTCCCTACAGCCAAAAATGTACTTTATACATGTAGTACCCAATTATCAATTCTAAGAGAAAGTATGAAAGACTTTATTGAACACATACCGGTGCATGGACCAGCAAGGCAGAAAATGATAGAAAAAAATGACAGAAAGCAAAGGAACACGGCAGAAAGAAAGAGAATGACAGAAAAGAGGACATTTCTAGCACAGAATTTCCAGAAGGTGGTGATACTATTTATACTGAGAGAGCCCCCGGTATCCCCACAGGGGGAACACACACACATACACAGATACACACACAGACACACACACATAACAGACACACACACACCCACAAACACAGATTTACACACACACAAACACACACATAACAGACACACACACTCCCACAAACACAGATTTACACACACAACACACAAACACACAGACACAGACACATACACACACATAATAGATACACTCCCACAAACACAGATTTACACACACAGACACACAAAGACACAGCCCTCTCAAGTAATACTGCATGACCTCCCTGTATTTTTTCAAAATGTCCAAACAAGATGCAAGAAGCAGTTCACCTGTGTGGTTTTCAGCATGTGG
>JAPXFY010000015.1:2099702-2102202 GCA_030674185.1 Monoplex corrugatus
TCCTTGTGAAACAGATATTTGTCTTTGTGTGTGTGTGTCTCTCTCTTTTCCTTGTGTATGTGTGTGTGTGTGTGTGTCTGTATGTGTGTATGTGTGTATAATTATGTTTGTGTATTTTGTCTTCTGTATCTGACACAGGTATCCTTGTGAAACAGGTTTTTTGTGTCTCTTTTTCTTTTGTGTGTGGTGTGTGTGGTGTGTGTGTGTGTGTGGTGTGTGTGTGGTGTGTGTGTGTGTGTGTGTGTGAGAGTGTGAGTGTGAGTGTGAGTGTGTGTGTGTGTGTGTCTGTGTGTGTGTGTGTGTGTGAGTGTGTGTGTGTGTGTGTGTGTGTGTGTGTGTGTGAGTGTGTGTGTGTGTGTGTGTGTGTCTGTGTGTGTGTGTGTCTGTGTGTGTGTGTGTCTGTGTGTGTGTGTGTGTGTGTGTGTGTGTGTCTGTGTGTGTGTGTGTTGTGTGTGTGTGTGTGTGTGTGTGTGTGTGTGTATAATTATGTTTGTGTATTTGTTTTCTGTATCCGACAGAGGTACACGTGAAACATAGATTTGTCTTTTTGAGTGTCTCTCTTTTTCTAGTGTATGTATATGTAAGTCTGTGTGTGTGTATATGTTTGTGTATTTGTCTTCCGTATCCGACAGAAGTATCCACGTGAAACAGATTTGTCTTTGTGTGTGTCTCTTTTTCTTGTGTCTGTGTGTGTGTATATGTTTGTGTATTTGTCTTCCGTATACAACAGAGGTATCCTTGTGAAACCAAGATATGTTTTTTGTGTCTCTTTTTCTTGTGTATGTGTGTGCGTATCTCTGTGTGTGTATATGTTTGTGTATTTGTCTTCCGTATTCCGACAGAAGTATCCACGTGAAACGGAGCTGTCTTCTGTATCCGACAGAGGTATCCTTGTGAAACAGAGATCTGGCTTTTTGAATCCCCTTTTCTAGCAATGGGTACAACTTGTGATGAATCCCATACTTTAATCTTGCCTTTCCTTCTAGACAGAAGATGTAATTTGATTCAATGTCCTTGCACCTGTACTGAGAATGTTTCAGTCTGTTCTTTACATTGGGGATAATGTTTGGTAATGTTTATTACTCCCTCCACAATACTGGAATGTTTCAGTCTGTTCTTTACATTGGGGATAATGTTGGTAATGTTTATTACTCCCTCACAATACTGAGAATGTTTCAGTCCGTTCTTACATTGGGGATAATGTTTGGTATGTTTATTACTCCCTCCACAATACTGAGAATGTTTCAGTCCGTTCTTTACATTGGGGATAATGTTTGGTAATTTTATTACTCCTCCACAATACTGAGAATGTTTCAGTCCGTTCTTTACATTGGGGATAATGTTTGGTAATGTTTATTACTCCCTCCACAATACTGAGAATGTTTCTGTCCGTTCTTTACATTGGGGATAATGTTTGGTAATGTTTATTACTCCCTCCACAATACTGAGAATGTTTCAGTCTGTTCTTTACATTGGGGATAATGTTTGGTAATGTTTATTAATCCCTCCACAATACTGAGAATGTTTCAGTCCGTTCTTTACATTGGGGATAATGTTTGGTAATGTTTATTACTCCCTCCACAATACTGAGAATGTTTCAGTCCGTTCTTTACATTGGGGATAATGTTTGGTAATGTTTATTACTCCCTCCACAATACTGAGAATGTTTCAGTCCGTTCTTTACATTGGGGATAATGTTTGGTAATGTTTATTACTCCCTCCACAATACTGAGAATGTTTCAGTCCGTTCTTTACATTGGGGATAATGTTTGGTAATGTTTATTACTCCCTCCACAATACTGAGAATGTTTCAGTCCGTTCTTTACATTGGGGATAATGTTTGGTAATGTTTATTACTCCCTCCACAATACTGAGAATGTTTCAGTCCGTTCTTTACATTGGGGATAATGTTTGGTAATGTTTATTACTCCCTCCACAATACTGAGAATGTTTCAGTCCGTTCTTTACATTGGGGATAATGCTTGGTAATGTTTATTACTCCCTCCACAATACTGAGAATATTTCAGTCCGTTCTTTACATTGGGGATAATGTTTGGTAATGTTTATTACTCCCTTCATAATACTGAGAATGTTTCAGTCTGTTCTTTACATTGGGGATAATGTTTGGTAATGTTTATTACTTTCTCCGCATTATTCACACTGACAGGTACGGATATGCTACCCAAGCATTACCAATGTTGTGTCCATGATGACTTTTAGTGCAGACAGAAAATACTAACAGCAACGTTCACTGTTATACATATTCAGACACATGCACAAGAACACACACACACACACACACACACAATGCTCTCTGTTATACATGTTTTCACACACACACACACACACACACACACACACACACACACATAAACACACGCACAAAAACACACACACATACACACACACACACATACACATACACACACACGTGTATAAGCACACACACACATATACACACACACACACAGACACATCATACACATTCACACAATGTATA
>JAPXFY010000015.1:2117202-2167202 GCA_030674185.1 Monoplex corrugatus
TATCTGATCAGCGTGACCACAAGGTCAAGGTCAATCTTGCTGTAGTCAAAGTTGCGAAGAGCCTCAATGGTGGAGCGAGAGTAGCTGAAAATGACAAAATGTCTTTTTATTGATGCTTGTGATGCTGCATGTGAGAGACTTAGTTCACCCTCTCCCTCCCTAACCCTGTCTACCAGCTTTCTGTATGTTGTCGGAGGACAGGATGAAAGAGTTAAAGGGTTCACGTTGCAATCTACCATGTGATGCAGCAAGTTAAAACCAAGACAAACTGCGAACATTTTCACCTTTGGGTTCTTAACTCCTCTGAAATGTTCAAAATTAATATATTAACATTCAAAAAACCACAATCATCCGATCAATTATAGTTCTGTTTTTAGACACGTTTTGACTATTTTTAAGCGTACCTACTTAAAAACAGAATTTACTTCAATACAAATTTCTTTTAGGATGCAGCTGAACTTTTTAAGAGTATTTTACATGTATGAAGTAACAGGTTAATAGAATTTTGGAAAACATTTTTTTTTATATAAACAATTGCTATTTACGGTGTTTTCAGTTATGATACATAATAACACTTTGGGAAACTGAAGATTACATATTAACCCTTTGATTCCCATGTCCTGTCCACCAGCATCTTGCACTGTCAATCACGCTAGCAAAGCAAAAACTTAAACCTTTGACTCCCTCACTATCCACACACACAGACACACACACACATACAGGCACACAACACACACACACACACATACACACACAATACACACAGACACAAACAAACATACACACACACACACATACACATACACACACACACACACATACACACACACCACACACACACACACACACACACACACATACACCACACACATACATACACACACACACACACACACACACACACACACACACACACACACACACACACACATACACACACACACACACATACACGACACAACCATCTAATATCACTTATAGTGAAAAGACGTTAAATCAAGGCACACACGCACACAACGCACGCACGCACGCACGCACGCACACACACACACACACACACACACACACACACACACACCTGCCCTGCAGATTACGAAGCCAAGCCTGGAAGTTCCATTCATCCTCCTGTTCCTTTCACGGTCTGCCTTCTTGAAACTTCTCCTCACTGGTTTACGTCGGCCATCAGCTTCCGCTGATACCTTCACACACGCACACAAATTCCTGGTTATCACAATTCACATTCACACACACACAAACTTCCCCATCACCACAATTCACATTCACACACACACACACAAACTTCCCCAACGTCACAATTCACATTCACACACACACACACACAAACTTCTCCATCACCACAATTCACATTCACACACACAGACACAAACTTCCCTATCACCACAATTCACATTCACACACACACACACACAAACTTCTCCATCACCACAATTCACATTCACACACACACACACAAACTTCCCCATCACACAATTCAACATTCACACAAAACCACCAACATCCATCAATTCAAGTTCATTCACACACAAACTTTCCATCACCACAATTCAGCGTACCACTAAACAACAAATTTCTCCATCACAAATTACATTTCGATCACAACCACACAAACTTTTCCTCACAAATTTTACATTCAAATCAACAGTTAACAGCAATTTTCACAAACATTTCATTCACAAACACAATGCATTCCTCACCAATTCACATTATATACACACAAACACTTCCAAACTCAAATTACATATTCACACACACAATTCACCAACTTCCTTCCACCACACTAAACTTCAACATGCACACAACAACACAAACTTAAACCCCATCACCACAATTCACATTCCCCAACTCTCCATCACCACAACACATCACAAAAACCCCATCCCCACAATCACACACAAACACACACACACACAACTTCCCATCACCACAAATTCACATTCACACAACACACACACACAAACTCCATCACACAACACATTCACACACACACACAAACTCACACACCACAATCACATTCACACACACACACTCCCCATACACCACAATCACATTCACAACACACACACACACAACTTTCCCACACCACAATCACACACACACACACACACAAACTCACCATCACCACAATTCACATTCACACACACACACAACTCTCCATCACCACAATTCACATTCACACACTATACTACAAACTTCCCATCCCACAATTCACATCACACCACCACACACCACACAAACTCTCCATCACCACAATCACATTCACACACACACACACACAAACTCCCCATCACCACATTCACATTCACCAACACACACACGAACTTCTCCATCACCACAATTCACTTTCACACACACACACACACAACTTCTCCATCACCCATCATTCACATCACACACACACGACACACAAACTTCTCCATCACCACAATTCACATTCACACACACACACAAACTTCTCCATCACCACAATTCACATTCACACACAACACACACAACTTCTCCATCACCACAATTCACATTCACACACACACACACACAAACTTCTCCATCACCACAATTCACATTCACACACACACACACAAACTTCTCCATCACCACAATTCACATTCACACACACACACACACAAACTTCTCCATCACCACAATTCACATTCACACACACACACACACAAACTCCCCATCACCACAATTCACATTCACACACACACAAACTTCTCCATCACCACAATTCACATTCACACACACACACACACAAAACTTCTCCATCACCACAATTCACATTCACACACACACACACAAAACTTCTCCATCACCACAATTCACATTCACACACACACACAAACTTCTCCATCACCACAATTCACATTCACACACACACACACAAACTTCTCCATCACAAATTCACATTCACACACACACACAACTTCCCCATCACCACAATTCACATTCACACACACACACACAAACTTTTCCATCACCACAATTCACATTCACACACACACACACACAAACTTCTCCATCACCACAATTCACATTCACACACACACACACAAACTTCTCCATCACCACAATTCACATTCACACACACACACACACACAAACTTCTCCATCACCACAATTCACATTCACACACACACACACAAATTTCTCCATCACCACAATTCACATTCACACACACACACACACAAACTTCTCCATCACCACAATTCACATTCACACACACACACAAACTTCTCCATCACCACAATTCACATTCACAACACACACACAAACTTCCCCATCACCACAATTCACATTCACACACACACAAACTTCCCCAACACCACAATTCACAAACTCTTTAGGAGTTCATGTCAGTCATTAGGGAAGTTGTGTTATTATTGTTTCTGTCCTAAGTTCTGCCAATTTGTTTCTTTCTTATTTTTTGTTTGTTTTTTTGCTTGCTTGACAAAGGCCAGTTGGCTGAAAATTTGTCAGTCTCATTTGGTCCCTTTTTATCCACTGGACTGAGGCAGCAGGGAAGTTTTTAGTCCTCCTTTTATTATCCGTTGTTTGGTGCTTGTGGTCTGTTTGTGACCGTGCGTCCGCGCTTGACAAAGCCGTTGGCCAAATTTGCGCTTGTCTTGTCTTGTTGTTGTTGAATATGCGCTTGCATTGGTTTTCTTGTTATTCTGGTTCTTTTTTGTTAATTAAATACTCCTCAACAGTCACCGTGGTGTAGTGGTTAGTGTAATAGACCAAAAACTGAAGAAAGAAAGTAAAGAAAGAAAGAAAAAAGGTGAGTACAGAAATAATCTCCCTAAATGCAATGACCCTAAAAAAATTAATCTCACTCTGTCAGCGTCACTGGGTTCGGTGTTGGCCGCTGCACTCTTTAACACCACCATCTCCCTCCAGGCTGCTCTGTCTTGACTTTTGTGAACAATTTCTCGAATATTTAGGCCACTAGTGTTCTTATGTTCTCGATGTATGAGATTGGAGATCTGCCTTTCTTCCTTTTTGCCACTGGTTTTCCTTGAGAAATGATTGCCATGAGGTCCGTGTTCTTGTTGCATGACACATGGCCAATGTATTTTAGTCTTCTCTTGTTGATGTCTGCTAGTAGTTTTCCCGGTGGTACCAAGTTCTACCAGGACATTTTCATTCGATCTTCTATCTGTCCATTTGACACATAGCAGTCTCCGATAAAACCACATCTCTGCTGCCTCATTCTTCTGCAATCAGTTTTTCTCAGAGTCCAGCTTCGCAGCAATAAATCATGACTGGCCAGATCAAACATTTCAGAAGTCTACCTTTTAGGCCATTTGGTATGCCTCTGTCTTTCCAGATATTGTTGAGTCGGACCATTTTTTGCTTTGCCATTCCAAATCTTATTCTATTTTTTCATTATACCCTTGGCTATGGTTTGATGTCGTAGTTATTTGATTTGGTTGAAAAATAGTAGATTAGAGCTGATATAATGAGCCTTTTTCCATTCAAGGGGTGCAATCAAAAATGATTCCTAGGGGACTGGATTTTTGGGGCTTCCATGCCTCTGTGTGTGTGTGGTGTGTGTGTGTGTGTGTGTGTGTGTGTGTGTGCATGCTGTGCGTGTGTGTGTGCGTGCATGCACGCGTGCGAGTGTGCGTGTGTGTTCTCTAGGCTTCCATGCCTTCCATTCAAGGGTTGCCATCAACCATTCCTTTCTTTGGAGAATTTAACCATCTCAGCGGACAGAAACACAGACAGACAGATAGATGGATGGACAGACAGAGAGACACACAGACAGACAGGCTAACACACACATACACACGCAGAGTCAGACTGACAGACAGACAGACAGACAGACAGGTAGGGAGGGAGGTTACTTTGTGATTTCCAGCACGTCCTCCAACAGGAACTCCTGAACAGGGTACGTGAAACCTGGTATGTTGATCATGGGGCTGCCATCTGAAAACATGACATGACAGGGTACATGTAAACATGACATGACAGGGTACATGACAGGGAACATGAAAACATGACATGACAGGGTACATGTAAACATGACATGACAGGGTACATGACAGGGTACATGAAAACATGACATGACAGGGTACATGACAGGGAACATGAAAACATGACATGACAGGGAACATGAAAACATGACATGACAGGGTACATGTAAACATGACATGACAGGGTACATGAAAACATGACATGACAGGGTACATGAAAACATGACATGACAGGGTACATGAAAACATGACAGGGTACATGAAATCATGACATGACAGGGTACATGAAAACATGACATGACAGGGTACATGAAATCATGACATGACAGGGTACATGAAAACATGACATGACAGGGTACATGAAAACATGACATGACAGGGTACATGAAAACATGACATGACAGTGTACATCAAAACATGACATGACAGGGTACATGAAATCATGACATGACAGGGTACATGAAAACATGACATGACAGGGTACATGAAAACATGACATGACAGGGTACATGAAAACATGACAGGGTACATGAAATCATGACATGACAGTGTACATTAAAACATGACATGACAGTGTACATCAAAACATGACATGACAGGGTACATCAAACATGACATGACAGGGTACATGAAATCATGACATGACAGGGTACATGAAATCATGACATGACAGTGTACATCAAAACATGACATGACAGTGTAAATCAAAACATGACATGACAGTGTACATCAAAACATAACATGACAGGGTACATGAAATCATGACATGACAGGGTACATGAAAACACAACATCACAGGGTGTGTGATCGCAGAACTTCCACGTGAAAACACGACATGACAAACAAAGGAGTAAACAACAGGTGGAGTGATAAGTGTACGGCTGAAATGGACATATGTGTGAGTGAATGATGAGTGTGTTGATGAGTGTGTTGATGAGTGTGTTGATGAGTGAATAAATGGGTCAGGAATGATGAGTGTAAAACCAGTTGCCATTGTGTAGTGGTTAACGCAACAGACTACTGACTGGAAAGCTGTGGGTTTGAATCCCCATCAGTCCCTTCAAAAATCAATGTGGGATATTTCAGCTCTAACCGGCTCCTACCCAGAGTTGGGCATGCTATGGGCTCACTGGGAAGACTGGGACCACACAGTCGAGTCTCATCCACTTCATGGATGCATCATTGAGGGTGTTGCTCAAGTCTTCTGACCAGCATCACAGGTGTCTGTATCTCTCGGGTCTGGTTGGCGCCAGGATATATTATGATAGTAAGCGTAGAGTACAGCCCTGCCACGCAGTCTCAATCCTAGATGGAACTCCATAGCATCATGATTATCATCCTCATCAACATCATCATCGTCGCATTGTAAAAACTGTTCCAGCTTCTGTGGATATCAAGGTGGCGTAGTAAATGGGACGGGGAAAAAAAAGTGAACACAAAGGTAACCTCCCTGAGTGCAATGATCCTAAAAAATTTTTTTAAAATACTAATAAAAAAGTAGTGATGAGCATATAGGTGAGGGGGAGCAGCAGAAGAAGAGAAGGAAATGGTTCATATGAAACCAAAGATATATTTTGTACAAAATCAACAGAACAGACATGAAAACATGTGAAGATCAAAAAAAAAAAAAAAAAAAAAGGGGGGGGGGGAGGAATTTGGGGATGTGGGGACCAGCGTGGGGTCCAGGGACAATGCCCCCTGGCTGGGGGACAGGGGTAAGGCCGAAGCTTAATGGGTTGTAGTAACTAGTATTTCAGAATGCTGCGGAACACTTTGTAACAAACTAGGAAACTAACTCTTTTTGAACATGATCAGTAATAACCAATTCTCAACATCAGGCATGAAAACATGCACAGACAACAAAAAGAAAAAAAAAGGAAAGAAAGAAAAATATCTGAGCAAGGAATTGTAAAAAAAAAAAAATAGTAATAATGAAATAAAACAAAGAAAAAGAAGAGAAAATCAGAGAAATGTCTGTATAAAAGAGTAAGTTTTCATACCTGGCAGAAGTTGACCAGAGCTGAGAGAGAGAGAGAGAGAGAGAGAGAGAGAGAGAGAGAGAGAGAGAGAGAGAGAGAGAGAGAGAGAGAGAGAGAGAGAGAGACAGACAGACAGAAAGAGAGAGACAGAGACAGAGAGACACAGACGGAGAGACAGAGAGACACAGAGACACAGAGAGAGAGAGCATGTATGGAATTGTCTTTGTGTATTGAATCTCTTTTCAGTAAACTTCAAACTTCAAACTACCAATAGTTTACATAACATAGCAACACACATCAACAATGCACTGGCAACACTGAAATCACTGTCACTGTTATTGTTGGTTTAAAACCCAGCCGACTGTGCAGGGCCATATCAGGGCTGTGACCATCTCAAAGCAAACAAAACATCTCACCGGGAAAATAATGGAAAAGAAAATTAGGAACACATATCAATGCATTTATGCACATGATTTTAAAAAATGCCCCTGACATTGACCATTTTGTCCAATTTATCACAAGGGGGTTTAAAAAAAAAACACACCGAATACAAATTTAAACATTACTAAGAACACTAAAAGATATATTAACCATACGGTACCTAAATTAACTGAAATTGTTTTCGCACATCACATTTCTTTATAGCCAAAATGGCAGTAAATACAAGACCCAATTATCAATCCTAAGAGAAAGTACGTAAGACTTTATCGAACACATACAGGTGAATGGACCAGCAAGACAGAAAATGATAGGAAGAGATGACAGAAAGCAAAGGAGCAAAGCAGACACAAAGCGAGTGACAGAAAAGAGGAAAATTTAGGACAGAATTTCTAGAAGATGGGATACCATTTATACTGAAAAAGCCCCCAGCATCCCTATGAGGGGGGGGGGGGGGGGGAGGGGGCGGGGGGGTGGAAATCATGATGTACATCATACATCAACAGCACATCAATGAAGTTACATCATACATCACTTAGGCCACACTACAAACAATGGAACAGGTGGGGGTGGGATCAGGATTTTGTCCATTTCACATACATACAAAACTGAGAATCAACCACTCACAGCGGGCCTCAGTAGCTCAATTGGTTTGAGCGTCAGATTCACATGCTAATGGTTGTGGGTTCGAATCCCGGGGTGCACTATACAAGAATTGGCCATTTCACTGTCCCATCTTAACATCATTGTTGTTCCGGTGGTGTCAGTGTGGGATTAGATAAGTTCCCCTTCCCCCATGTCCCTGGGATGGTTATCCCCGTCGGCCATATCCCTTAGGTGGGTGTCGACGTAAAAACTGAACCAAATCAATCAATCAATCAATCAACCACTCACAGAAATACTTGGAGAACATCTCTGCGTTGAGTGTGGCCGACATGAGAATGACCTTGAGGTCAGGTCGCCGAGGCAACAAGTCCTTGAGGATGATCATGAGAAAGTCGGACTGCAGGTCACGCTCGTGGATCTCGTCCAGAATGATGTGAGTTGCTCTACGTAACAATCTGAAAACATACCATACAGAAATGCACTCATCTGTCCGTTTAGTCTTGTACTTGATGGACAGCCACTAGGGTGCCACTTTAAGAACTGTTCAACACATTCTTCTAGCTATGCTGGTTGTATCGCTATGGCCTGGGTTTCTTCAAATGGTTTCTCTGTCTAAACACATGTACAAAAATGCACACATCTGTCCGTGCAGTCTTGTACTGCATAGACAGTCACTACGGTGCCACACTAAAGAACTGGTCACCACCTTCCTCTAGCTGTGCTGGTTGTGTACCAAAGCCTGGGTCAACTGTTCACCACCTTCCTCTAGCTATGCTGGTTGTGTACCAAAGCCTGGGTTACTGTTATCCACCTTCCTCTAGCTAGTGCGGTTGTGTACCAAAGCCTGTGGTAGCTGTTCACCACCTTCCTCTAGCTATGCTGGTTGTGTACCAAAGCCTGGGTTCACTGTTACCACCTTCCTACTATCTGTTTGTACCAAAGCTGGTATGTCACAACTTCCTCAGCATGAGGTGTGTACCAAAGCTTGTTAGCTGTTCACCACCTGTCCTCTAGCTTGCTGTTGTGTACAAGCTGGTTAGCTGTTCCCTCCTCTACTTGCTGTTTAGTACGCAAGCCTGGGTACGTTACACACTTCCTTACATCTATGCTGTTGTGTATCAAAGCCTGTGTTAGCTGTCCACCATTTCCTCTACCTATGCTGGTTGTGTACCCAAAACCTGTGTTTGTGTTCACCCCCTTCGCTGCTGTGTGGTTGTGTACCAAACCTGGGTTACTGTTTACCACCTTCCTCTACCTGATGCTGGTTTGTTAACCAAAGCCTGGTTAGCTGCTCCACCATTTCCTCTAGCTGTGCTGGTTGTGTACCAAAGCCTGGTTTCTCTGTGTATTCCACTCATGTTTACGAAGTCATGGTTCCTGTTCCGGCTGCCCCATGCCCACATTCCCCCCATCATTCGAGCTTGATCAAGGTCTTTGGTTGTATAGCCCACATACCACCAGTTTTGTTTCATTACTTTGGTCGTGAGTTGCTGCTTGAAGGTCTCACGGCCTTGTTGGTGACAATGTTCCCTTATACTGGTGGTGCAGTACTGTTTGATATTCCACTGGCTTTGGGTCTAAGTTTCCTATATCTTGGGTGTCAGTTTACTGTTTGAAGGTCATGGCTGGGCTGATTCCTATATTGTTCCATTATTTTGTGTCATTTCTGTTTTGTCTCTTTGTGTTATTTTTTTTCAGGTAGGTGCATACCTATTTGTTCCCTGGCTGTTGGTGAACCATACTCAAGTTTCCTGATATCTGGTTCAAGTTACTGCTTGACATAACACTGGTCCTGTTGGCTGCCTCTAATGTTTCCATTATTCTGGTGGTGTCAGTTAGCGTTTGATAGGTCCCATGGCCTGTTGCTGCCCATCTTAAAGTTTCCATCATTCTGGTGGTGTCAGTTACTGTTTGATAGGTCCACTGGCCTGTTGGCTGCCCATCTTAATGTTTCCATTATTCTGGTGGTGTCAGTTACTGTTTCATAGGTCCACTGGCCTGTTGGCTGCCCATCCTAATGTTTCCATTATTCTGGTGGTGTCAGTTTACTGTTTGATAGGTCCACTGGCCTGTTGGCTGCCCATCTTAATGTTTCCATATTCTGGTGGTGTCAGCTTACTGTTTGATAGGTCCACTGGCCTGTTGGCTGCCATCCTTAATGTTTCCATCATTCTGGTGGTGTCAGTTTACTGTTTGATAGGTCCACTGGCCTGTTGGCTGCCCATCCTAATGTTTCCATCATTCTGGTGGTGTCAGCTTTACTGTTTCATAGGTCCACTGGCCTGTTGGCTGCCCATCCTAATGTTTCCATTATTCTGGTGGTGTCAGTTTAGTGTTTGATAGGTCCACTGGCTGTTGGCTGCCCATCCTTAATGTTTCCATTATTCTGGTGGTGTCAGCTTATGTTTGATAGGTCCACTGGCCTGTTGGCTGCCATCCTTAATGTTTCCATTTATTCTGCTGGTGTCAGCTTAGTGTTTGATAGGTCCACTGGCCTGTTGGCTGCCCATCTTAATGTTTCCATTATTCTGGTGGTGTCAGCTTACTGTTTGATAGGTCCACTGGTCTGTTGGCTGCCCATCTTAATGTTTCCATTATTCTGGTAGTGTCAGCTTATGTTTGATAGGTCCACTGGCCTGTTGGCTGCCCATCTTAATGTTTCCATTATTCTGGTAGTGTCAGCTTAGTGTTTGATAGGTCCACTGGTCTGTTGGCTGCCCATCTTAATGTTTCCATTATTCTGGTGGTGTCAGCTTAGTGTTTGATAGTCCACTGGTCTGTTGGCTGCCCATCTTAATGTTTCCATTATTCTGGTGGTGTCAGCTTAGTGTTTGATAGGTCCACTGGCCTGTTGGCTGTCCACCTTAATGTTTCCATTATTCTGGTGGTGTCAGCTTAGTGTTTGATAGGTCCACTGGCCTGTTGGCTGCCCAACTTAATGTTTCCATTATTCTGGTGGTGTCAGCTTAGTGTTTGATAGGTCCACTGGCCTGTTGGCTGTCCATCTTAATGTTTCCATCATTCTGGTGGTGTCAGCTTACTGTTTGATAGGTCCACTGGCCTGTTGGCTGCCCATCTTAATGTTTCCATCATTCTGGCGGTGCAGCTTATGTTGATAGGTCCACTGGCCTGTTGGCTGCCCATCCTTAATGTTTCCATCATTCTGGTGGTGTCAGCTTATGTTGAAGGTCCACTGGCCTGTTGGCTGCCCATCCTAATATTTCCATCATTCTGGTGGTGCCAGCTTACTGTTTGATAGGTCCACTGGCCTGTTGGCTGCCCATCTAATTTTCCATCATTTGGTGGTGCAGCTTACTGTTTGATAGGTCCACTGGCCTGTTGGCTGCCCATCCTTAATGTTTCCATCATTCTGGTGGTGTCAGCTTACTGTTTGATAGGTCCACTGGCCTGTTGGCTGCCCATCCTAATGTTTCCATCATCTGGTGGTGTCAGCTTACTGTTTGATAGGTCCACTGGTCTGTTGGCTGCCCATCTAAGTCACATTATTCTGGTGGTGTCAGCTTATGTTTGATAGGTCCACTGGCCTGTTTGCTGTCCATTTTAATGTTTCCATTATTCTGGTGGTGTCAGCTTACTGTTTGATAGGTCCACTGGCCTGTTTGCTGCCATTTAATGTTTCCATCATTCTGGTGGTGTCAGCTTATGTTTGATAGGTCCACTGGTCTGTTGGC
Organism: Monoplex corrugatus; assembly: GCA_030674185.1. Lineage (NCBI taxonomy): Eukaryota > Metazoa > Mollusca > Gastropoda > Littorinimorpha > Ranellidae > Monoplex > Monoplex corrugatus. The sequence goes on from JAPXFY010000015.1 coordinate 2,128,912, forward strand.
TGCCCATCTTAACGTCACATTATTCTGGTGGTGTCAGCTTATGTTTGATAGGTCCACTGGTCTGTTGGCTGCCCATCTTAATGTCTCCATTATTCTGGTGGTGTCAGCTTAGTGTTTGATAGGTCCACTGGCTGTTGGCTGCCCATCTTAACGTTCACCATTATTCTGGTGGTGTCAGCTTACTGTTTGATAGGTCCACTGGTCTGTTGGCTGCCATCTTAATGTTCCATTATTCTGGTGGTGTCAGCTTAGTGTTTGATAGGTCCACTGGTCTGTTGGCTGCCCATCTTAACGTCACCATTATTCTGGTGGTGTCAGCTTACTGTTTGATAGGTCCCTTCTCCCCTTTCCCCATTTCAAGACCTTGCCAGCACATAGGGTTTTGTGCAGGCTCAGGAAATCTGTCAGATAACTGCTGGCAGATTTGGGTGGAGCGCATATGGAGCTGTCTGAGCGGTGAATCCCTCCTGAGAATAACTCCAATAACAAAATAACAAATTAATGCATCATTTAATCTTTCTTTTTTATCTGATGGTTATTTTTTTTTAGGAGACTGGAGTACACCATTTGTCCCTATTTAGTTTTTTTTTTTTGTCTTATCGTTGTGGTTATTTCTTCTTCTGCTCCACTCTATACCATTTAGTGGTAGTGATCCAACAATGCTTACTCTGGTTCTTCAAAACACCACTGATCCCCAAGTTCATTCATTCAATGTACCACATTGTCGTAAGACAAGGTCAGTACCGTTACACCGAGAAAACAAGGACATGCATATCATTATTACAGTTTGAAGAACCACCACAGGGAAACCCACCATAGGACACTCTGCATTAATATTATTACTAGTGTTTGAAGACCAGCCAACAAGCTCAGAGCCATATCAGGGCTATAACAATCTCCAAACATAAATAAAATAAATAAATAACACACATCTAAACACGTCAATTTTACTGGAAGAAAGAAAACCTGGAAAAGAGAATTATGTTTACATCATTAATATCTCAGAATTTATGCTCTTGTGATAAATTCGATGAATGGCAATCACAGGGGCATATCCCTTTGATTATTTGCATGAATGCAACATAACTACGCACACAAAAACACAGTTGCCAGGTTATCTTGGAGTTCAGCAGAGCTGTTCTTATCCATCAACAAATACAGAAAATATGAAGAATATTATTTCTCTCCAACAACAATTGTTGTTTCTTGCTTTCTTTTTTATTTTGTTTTTGTTTTTCTTAAATTAATTTTGAAATAAAATAGTTTCAGTACCTCATAAATCAGGGCTTAAAACTGGAGAAGGAAAAAAACACTGAAACTAGGGGGTCCGCCATTTTGTTTTTTCCAAGAAGTCCGACCAGAAACTTCTTCCAAGAAAAATCAGGGGCCATAACTTGCACACCATTGCTATGAATGCTTGCAAGCTGATCATGGATGCCTTGCTCCTTTCTTTTTTTTTTTTTTGTTTTTTTTGTTTTTGGACAAACCGAAATCGCGGAATTCCGCCCAGACGTGGAATGTTTTAAGCCCTGATAAAAGTACACAAATGCTGAAAGTAGATGCTAATAATGCCAGACCTGAAGTAGTAAAATATGTAATTCTCCTCTCTTTCTTCACTGTCTGTCTGTCTTTCTTTCTTTCTTGCGCTCTCTCTTTCTTTCTCTCTCTCTCCAAGAATGACTGTGTATTATATTCTGTGTTTGTGTAATGTTTATAATGTTTTCACACCCCTTCAAATGGGGCTTTGGCTTACTGAATACATTTGTGATTGATTGATTGATTCTCTCTCTCTCTCTCTGTCTTTATTTCTCTTTCTTTCTTAGTCTCTTTCTCTCTCTCTTCCCCTACACACTCTCAACCTCTCTCCCTCTCTCTCTCTCCCCACAACCCGCTGGTGTTCAGAAAAAGAAGACGACTTACGAATCTCCTTCTAGGAACTTGAGCACAATACCGGTGGTACAGAACAACATGGAGGCTTGCTTTCTGGGTTGTCGTCTGTCATGATGAACACAAACATAGATATGTCAACACAGTAAAATATACATGTAAATATGCAACAATACACACACACACACACACACACATGAATAAGCAAACACAAATATATACACACACACGCATGAATAAGCAAACACAAATATATACACACGCATGAATAAGCAAACACAAATGTATACATGTATATACACATACATATATATATACACGTATATACATATACACATTCACACACATGAACACACACTCATGCATGTATATACACACACACACACACACACACACACACACACACACACACACACACACACACACACACACAAACACACACAAACACACACATCCAATATATCACCAGGGGATTTTTTAAAAAAAACCTGCAAACAAAATTCATTACAACTAAGGACACTAAAACACACATAAAAACAGACCTAAATCACCTAAAATTTCTTCCACATGTCTCATTTCCCTAGAGCCAAAAATGCACTTAATACATGTACCCAACTGTCAACCCTAAGATAAAATATGTAAGACTTTATCAAACACATACAGGTGAATGGATCAGCAAAACAAAATGAAAGGAAGAAATGACAGAAAGCAAAGAAGCAAGGCAGAAACAAAGAGAGTGACAGGAACAGGGAAATTTCTAGCACAGAAGGTGGAGATGCTACTTATACTGAAAGATCCCCCGGCATCCCCAGGGGGGCAAACAACCCATGCTATCATGACTGTGTGGTTGTTTTCACTGCTATACGTCAACAACAATTCAATTCAATTCATATTGCTTATAGCCCAGCCGACCACTAGAGCCATATCAGGGCTAACACCACGTCAAAAAGAAAAGAACAACCCGTTAAGTTAAACAGATAAAAACCATGCTCACCGTCAACCTTGCAAATCTAAAATGCCATTAAGGAAAAACGTAAAATTACATCAAGTGAAATCTATTGATCTCTTGTAAAAACTGGAATATTGCATCAGGAGGGACGTTTCGGAAAAGCTCCTTTAAGGAATCTGCCGTGTAGTTCTTTTGTTTCACATCGTACAAGTCCCAGCAATCAAGGAGGAGGTGTCTGATGCTCAACGGCTCATCACACGGTATACACCATGGTGCTTCTTTTTTCAAAAGGTACGAGTGAGTGTAGGATGTGTGACCCGTGCGTAATCTACATAACACTGTCTCTTTCTTACGGTTTCCTGCAGCAGATGGGAGAATTTCTGTCAGGTTAGGGCGGATTTGGAAGAGTTTGTTATCTGTCTGTTTATTCCAATTCTCCTGCCACAGATTTCTTACGTAACTGTGTACTTTCGATTTGACATCTGTGTAAGGGATCACGGACTTAGACATCTTTGCCATTGTAGCCTTCTTGGCCAGGTAGTCAGCCTTTTCATTGCCTCCAATACCAACATGGCCTGGAATCCAGGCAAAAACAATCTCGTAACCATCATTTGCTAGAGTAGAATACAGTTCAAAGAACTTCACAAGTTCAGGGCGACTAATGTTTCGGCAAACGACTGCCTGCAAAGCAGAAAGGGAGTCAAACAACAGCACAACTTTTCAAAGAGAGAGAAATGCAGACATCAATACACTGAGTTGACAAATACCGATGTAGGCATACGTGGATATGAGCATCAAGTGAGTTAAGGAGGATCTAAGTCAGCAATGGACTCACACTTCTAGTCGGATCTGATAACCGACACTGCTGTCATCGCCCCCACATCTCTCACATCGCTCTGCTGCCACACGTTCCGCTACCTGGTGACAATGACATCATCATCATCATCATCATCATCATCATCATCATCATCATCATCACCACCACCACCACCACAACCACCACCACCATCAACATCATCACTATCACCATCATCATTATTATCAACCACCACTACCATCACCATCATCATCACCACCACCACTACCACCACCATCACTGACACCGCCAACATCATCAATATGTCATCACCACCATATCATTATCAATAAATCATCATCATCAGAATACATCATCATCAGAATACATCATTATCAGAATACATCATCATCATCATCTTCAATGTCATTGTCATCATCATCCCTGCAATGTTAACCCTTCTCCTGCTGACACAGAAACAGACACATACACACACACGCACGCACGCAACACACGCACGCACCACACACACACACACACACACACACACACACACACACGCACACGCACGCACACACACACACACACACACACACACACACACACACACACACACACGCACGCACGCACACACACACACACACACACACACACGCACACACACACACACACGCACGCACACACACGCATTTTGAGTCAATTCTTTCAACATTTCTTTTTTCCCCCCAAGACCAAGAAATCCACAAACAACTCACCATCTCCATCAAATCTCATTCCTCTCCCCTCCCCCTTCCCCCTTGCACACAGAAGCACAGGCGTACTGTTCCAATCCTTAACGTAACCCCACCCACCCTCCCACAGTCAAGTAATGGAATTAAACCCCAACTCACACAGATCCTTTGCCTCCTTGCATCAGTGTTGTTCCAATCTTCCCATTCCCCTTCCTCTGCCACGCAAACACACACACATGCACACACACACAGACACACACACACACACACAGATGCACACACACACGCACACACAGACACATACAGATGCACACACGCACACACATACACACACACACACACACATACATACAAATACATGCACACACACACACACGTACACACACGCGCACAACACACACATATACATACACACATACACAAACACAGACACTCACACATAGAGACACACACACACATATACATACACACACACACACACACATGCGCACACACACACACACATGCGCACACACACACAAACACACACACACACACACACACAAACACATACACAAACACACACACACACACACACACATACACACACACACCACCACACACACACACACACACACACACACACACACACACACACACACTCACGGAGACAGCACTAATTCTGCGAGGTTGGGTACAGATGATACGACACTGGGATCCCACACCCCTCTGTATGAAGTCGTCCAGGATGAACTGAGGCACCTGCACACATCGTTTTTTGTTACTGTTATTGTTGTTTAAAGCCCAGCAAACTGCATACAGCCATATCAGGGCTAGAACCATTTCAAAACACACAATACTTCAACAGGACAAAAAAATAAAGAAAATTAAGTACACATATCAATGCTTTGGCGCACACAGTCTAAGGAGATGCCCCTGGCGTTGACCATTCCCTCCAATTTATCGCACATGGGGATTTATAAAACATACCTGAATACAAATTTAAACATAACTAAGGACACTAAAACATATATAAAAACAACCTAAAATTGCTTCCACATATCTCACTTCCCAAGAGCCAAAAATGCAGTTAACACATGTACCCAGTTATCTATCCTAAGAGAAAGTACGTAAGACTTTATCGAACACATACAGGTGAATGGACCAGCAAGGCAGAAAATGTTAGGAAGAAATGACAGAAAGCAAAGGAGGATGAAAGAAACAAAGAGTGACAGAAAAGAGGAAATTTCAAGCGCAAAATTTGCAGAAGGTGGGGATAGTATTTATACAGAAAGAGCTCCCAGCATCCCCAAGGGGGAACCTGCATAATTGTATACCTGTTGTCTTTTTGTGTACAACTGACAAGGGCTGGCCAACCTGTTTTGTTCTGATTCTGTAACATGTTTTCCGGTTCCCACACATAAAATATCCAGCATTTGCAAAAAGTGAGGAGAAAAACAAGACTTCCCTGATGGCTGGCTGCGCTGGAGAAGAATTTGGATATGTCTTGTTTGGTTCTGTTTTGTTTTTCTGGTTGTGTTTGTTTGAATGCAGGCAGTCAGCATGGTTTGTGTTTTGTGTTTATATGTCTTTGGCCTTGCCATGGCAGGATGTCGTATCAAGAGAGTGGCCATCAATTGTGCAGGTGCCCCCTTCGGGATGCTGGCCGCTCTTTCAGTATAAATACAGAATTTAAATGGTTGACATTGCAAATGTCAGATATTTTATGTGTGGGAACCAGAAAACATGTAACAGAATCAGAACAAAACAGGCTGGACGGCCCTTGTCAGCTGCACTGTCAAATATCAAATGCCCCCAACCATTTAACCCTTTGACTCCCGCACCTTGTCCACCAGCATCCTGTATTACCAACCATGCAAGCTAAGCAAAAATTTAACCCTTTGATTCCCTCACCCTATCCACCAGCTTCCCTCAGGAAGCTGGTGGATAGGGTGAGGGAATCGAAGGGTTAAGTTTTTGTAGTTGGTGGCTAGGGTGCAGGAGCCAAAAGGGTTAAATTCTGTTACGTTTTCTCATAAATACAGTCATGTGGTCAAGATAGGCACCTGTACTAAAGACACTAAAATATGAGCAGGAACGGCAAAACAGAAAATGATCCAACTCAACAACATTTAGAAAGACAGACTTATACCAACAGCCTTTAAAATCAAAATTCTAAAAATGTCTGATCTGGCCATTGTTACTATATGGTTGTGAAGCATGGACATGCAGAAAAGCAGATGAAATTAAGATTGAAGCAGCAGAGATGTGGTTCTGCAGGTGACTTCTTAGAGTCAAACAGACTGATAAAAAGAATGAATGAAAGCATTCTGATGGAACTCACAGTGCAATGTCAATTGCTGGCAGAAATCAACCAAAGAAAAATGAAATTCATCGGCCTTCCAAGCTAAAACACCAACACAACCCTACAGACAACAGTTTTGAAAAGAAAAGTTAGGCCAAAAGAAATCCGGACAGACCACCCACCTCCCATATGAAGAACATCACCAGCATCTGTGGTCTGAAGGTCTATAAAGTGTCATAGACAAGTTCAGACCACAATGAACAAAGGAGAAGTGTTGTGATGTCATCTGTGGTCTGAAGGTCTACAGAGTGGTACAGACAAGTCCAGACCACAATGAACAAAGAAGAAGTGTTGTGATGTCATCTGTGGTCTGAAGGTCTACAGAGTGGTACAGACAAGTCCAGACCACAATGAACAAAGGAGAAGTGTTGTGATGTCATCTGTGGTCTGAAGGTCTACAGAGTGGTACAGACAAGTCCAGACCACAATGAACAAAGGAGAAGTGTTGTGATGTCATCTGTGGTCTGAAGGTCTACAGAGTGGTACAGACAAGTCCAGACCACAATGAACAAAGAAGAAGTGTTGTGATGTCATCTGTGGTCTGAAGGTCTACAAAGTGGTACAGACAAGTCCAGACCACAATGAACAAAGGAGAAGTGTTGTGATGTCATCTGTGGTCTGAAGGTCTACAAAGTGGCACACAGAAGTCCAGACCACAATGAACAAAGAAGAAGTGTTGTGATGTCTGCTGTGGTCTGAAGGTCTACAAAGTGGCATAGACAAGTCCAGACCACAATGAACAAAGGAGAAGTGTTGTGATGTCATCTGTGGTCTGAAGGTCTACAAAGTGGCACACAGAAGTCCAGACCACAATGAACAAAGAAGAAGTGTTGTGATGTCTGCTGTGGTCTGAAGGTCTACAAAGTGGCATAGACAAGTCCAGACCACAATGAACAAAGGAGAAGTGTTGTGATGTCATCTGTGGTCTGAAGGTCTACAAAGTGGCACACAGAAGTCCAGACCACAATGAACAAAGAAGAAGTGTTGTGATGTCATCTGTGGTCTGAAGGTCTACAAAGTGGCACACAGAAGTCCAGACCACAATGAACAAAGGAGAAGTGTTGTGATGTCTGCTGCAGAGGCTACCACTGAACTTTACAATGCTGACAGATGACAGATGACAGCAGACAGGTGATAATCACGCTGACAAAAATGCTGCCATTTACTTACTGAAAACTAAAAAGCATCACCACAGCCATAGTTTGGCCACCACAGTCATTCGTAAAAGGCACACACGTCATATACAGGTCTTATCAAGAGCATGTGGCATTTCTTAATAACAACAATAACATTTCTTAATAACAAAAAATAAAAACGACTTGTATTTATATAGCACTTTACCTATGGATCTTGGCACTTACAAAACACAAAAATAATAACATTTCTTAACAACAAAGAATAATAACAAAAATGACTTGTGTTTATATAGTGCTTTAGCTATGGATCTTGATGCTTACAAAAATACATTTTCTCACACACAGATTATTCACAGTCAGAGACCTTTTCACAATCATACAATGGGCACAGGAATAGGCTACAAAACATTAGAAAGGTTATGAACATGGAAATATTGTCCGAGTTATTGGAGTTATTTCAAGAGGGATTCACCGTGTTCAGACAGCTCCATATGCGCTCCACCCAAATCTTCCTGCAATTATCTGACAGATTTCCTCAGCCTGCGCAAAACTCTATGTGCTGGCGAGGTCTTAAAACGTGGAAAGGGGAGAAGGGACCTATCAGACACTAAGCTGACACCAGCAGAATGATGGAAACACTAAGACGGGCAGCCAACAGGCCAATTTTAATGTTGTGGGCTGGGATTGAACTCAAGACGTCGGATCCTGAGTCCATGGCTGAAGAGACAAGTTTTAAGGTGGGATTTGAAAGATGAAATAGAAGTAGAATTTGAAAGGGAAGTCCAGACCTGGAGGCCATAGACAGAGATGGAATGGAAGCCTTTTTTTTTTTTATGCACAGCGTGGCTCACTTGGTGTTTTCCACATGGCACATGATACACAAGGCCTTTATCACATCCCATAATATTCCTGTATTCTGAGAAATCTTCAGCCACAGGTCAGCGTGTGGTGGAAATTACCGGTCAACCAGGACAACGTGAAGGATGTTTCCATTCTACCGTCAGGCGATGCACATATCATGAATGCAAAAGAGTTAATATGTAGATTTTGTAAAGTGTAGAACGCTTGTTTATGAGCTTATGGGCTGGGATGCTTTGCTACCAAAAGAAGTATTATTGTTATTGTAATATTATTATCATTATAACATTATTACTTTCAAAAGAACTATTATTATCATAATTAGATATTTTGTTATTATTAAAACATTGTTACTTTTAAGAGAACTATTATTGTTGTAAAATGACCGTTACCATTACAGCATTGTTACTTTTAACCCTACCAGACCTTAGCCCCTGAGCGTAATTGTGCCCCCTGCCTGGCCTCCTGAGCAAAATTTTGAAAAAAATGTATATACGTTAGAAAACTGTTCAAATCATGCACACCAATGGTTAGAATTATATGAAACGTGGAGAGATTGTAGAAAATAGGCCTACCTTTCATCTAACGCCAGTCCAACCTCAATCACACAAGCATCTCCCCTATCACTTGGTTGGGGGGTACGGGCACGCCCCCTTCTTCCAACACTCTGTCTCGACCTACTTCTTTCATTGTCAGAATCATCACTTTCACTCAATGCTTCATCAACGTAATCATCGTCACTTGAATCGGAAACGTATTCCTGATCAAATTCTCCAATCTGCAAAATGTCCACCACTTGTTGAACTGTGAAGCGAGTTGGCCTCTCCCGTTTACCTGTTGAAGTGCTTGGTTCATCACTAGCTCGCTTCATGGTCAATTTTGCACCCAAATCACCTCAAAATACCATCAACACAAAGGCAGACATTTGCGATAGGCTGAACACACGCTCACGCGACACTTAGCAACGGTCCGGTAGCTATTTTTAGCTCTTGATAAAGTGACGATCGTGTGAGTGTGCTATTCCCGCTATAGCGGGAACTCGGTATATAGTCATTTTCGTCATTCCCGCAATAGCGGGAACTCGGTCTGGTAGAGTTAGAGAGAACTATTATTATTGTAATACTGTTATTATTATAACATTGTTACTTTCAAGAAAACTATTGCTATTGTAATATTATTGTTATTATCATAACATTGTTACTTTCAAAAGAACTATTGCTATTGTAATATTATTGTTATTATTACAACACTGTTACTTTCAAAAAACTATTATTATTGTAATATTATTGTTATTATTACAACACTGTTACTTTCAAAAGAACTATTATTATTGCAATATCATTGTCATTATTATAATACTGTTACTTTCAAAAGAACTACTATTATTGCAATATCATTGTCATTATTATAATACTGTTACTTTCAAAAGAACTACTATTATTGCAATATCATTGTCATTATCATAATACTGTTACTTTCAAAAGAACTATTATTATTGTAATATTACTGTTATTATCATAACATTGTTACTTTCAAAATAACTATTATTATTGTAATATTACTATTATTATAACACTGTTACTTTCAAGAAAACTATTATTATTGTAATATTATTGTTATTATTATAACATTGTTACTTTGAAGAAAACTATTATTATTGTAATATTACTGTTATTATTATAACATTGTTACTCTCGAAAGAACTATCATTATTGTAATATTACTGTTATTATAACATTGTTACTTTCAAGAAAACTATTATTATTGTAATATTATTGTTATTATTATAACATTGTTACTTTCAAAATAACGGTTATTTTTGTAATATGATTGTTACCATTATAACATTGTTACTTTCAAAATAACTATTATTATTTTAATATGATTGTTATTATTATAACATTGTTACTTTCAAAATAACGGTTATTATTGCAATATGATTGTTATCATTATAACATGTTACTTTCAAGATAACTATTATTATTGTAATATTATTGTTACCATTATAACACTGTTACTTTCAAAAGAACTATTATTATTGTAATATTAGTTATTATAACATTGTTACTTTCGAAAGAACTATCATTGTAATATGATTGTTATCATTATAACATTGTTATTATCATTATCATCGCCCACACCTGCGTGGTTTTTCCACATCCGGTCTCTCCACTGATGACCAAGACCTGGTTGTGACCAATCACCTCTACCAGCTCCTGCAACAATAACAACAACAATAACAACAACAATAACAACACTGCCGTACGTCTAAGCACAGCCTTCAAGGTCTCACCTGTGTCAACACACAGTCATAACAACACAATTCCCATCTCACCTGTGTCATAACAACACAATTCCCATCTCACCTGTGTCATAACAACACAATTCCCATCTCACCTGTGTCATAACAACACAATTCCCATCTCACCTGTGTCATAACAACACAATTCCCATCTCACCTGTGTCATAACAACACAATTCCCATCTCACCTGTGTCATAACAACACAATTCCCATCTCACCTGTGTCATAACAACACAATTCCCATCTCACCTGTGTCATAACAACACAATTCCCATCTCACCTGTGTCATAACACAGTCATAACAACATAATTCCCATCTCACCTGTGTCATAACAACACAATTCCCATCTCACTTGTGTCATAACAACACAATTCCTATCTCACCTGTGTCAACACAGTCATAACAACACAATTCCCATCTCACTTGTGTCATAACAACACAATTCCCATCTCACCTGTGTCATAACAACACAATTCCCATCTCACCTGTGTCATAACAACACAATTCCCATCTCACCTGTGTCATAACAACACAATTCCCATCTCACCTGTGTCATAACACAGTCATAACAACACAATTCCCATCTCACCTGTGTCATAACAACACAATTCCCATCTCACCTGTGTCATAACAACACAATTCCCATCTCACCTGTGTCATAACATAACTCCCATCTCACCTGTATCATAACAACACAATTCCCATCTCACCTGTATCATAACAACACAATTCCCATCTCACCTGTGTCATAACAACACACTGTATCATCACAACACAATTCCCATCTCACATATCATAACAACACAATTCCCATCTCACCTGTGTCATAGCAACTCAATTCCCATCTCACCTGTGTCCTAGCAACACAATTGCCATCTCACCTGTGTCATAGCAACACAATTCCCATCTCACCTGTGTTATAACAACACAATTCCCATCTCACCTGTGTCATAGCAACACAATTCCCATCTCACCTGTGTCATAACAACACAATTCCCATCTCACCTGTGTCATAGCAACACAATTCCCATCTCACCTGTGCCATAACAACACTATTCCCATCTCACCTGTGTCATAGCAACACAATTCCCATCTCACCTGTGTCATAACAACACAATTCCCATCTCACCTGTGTCATAACAACACAATTCCCATCTCACCTGTGTCACAGCAACACAATTCCTATATCACCTGTGTCATAACAACACAATTCCCATCTCACCTGTGTCAACACAGTCATAACAACACAATTCCCATCTCACCTGTGTCATAACAACACAATTCCCATCTCACCTGTGTCATAACAACACAATTCCCATCTCACCCGTGTCATAACACCACAATTCCCATCTCACCTGTGTCATAGCAATACAATTCCCATCTCACCTGTGTCATAACACAGTCATAACAACACAATTCCCATCTCACCTGTGTCATAACACAGTCATAACAACACAATTCCCATCTCACCCATGTCATAACAACACAATTCCCATCTCACCCGTGTCATAACAACACAATTCCCATCTCACCTGTGTCATAACAACACAATTCCCATCTCACCCGTGTCATAGCAACACAATTCCCATCTCACCTGTGTCATAACACAGTCATAACAACACAATTCCCATCTCACCTGTGTCATAGCAATACAATTCCCATATCACCTATGTCATAACAACACAATTCCCATCTCACTTGTGTCATAACAACACAATTCCCATCTCACCTGTGTCATAACAACACAATTCCCATCTCACCTGCATCTTAACAACACAATTCCCATCTCACCTGTGTCATAACAACACACTGTATGTGTATCATCACAACACAATTCCCATCTCACCTGTATCATAACAACACAATTCCCATCTCACCTGTGTCATAACAACACAATTCCCATCTCACTTGTGTCATAACAACACACACACACACACACACACACACATACACACACACAGATGCCTGCACACACATACACACACACAATGTGTGTGCGCGCACACACACACAAACAACAGACAAGACAGTAACAGACACACAGACAGACACACAGACAGACACAAGCCAATGTATTATGCAGACCTGCTCGTTCCTGAACCCCCTTCACGCATACATGCATGTAGGATATAACATATGCACGTTAAAGATCCTGTAAGTCATGCAAGTGTTCACTGCCTTTTGGACAGACAAAAAGACTCAGCATGCACACCCACCAAAGACAGTGTGCAGACTGTGCAGTAACCTATCAGGGGGCAGTGGGCAGAACTACATGCATACACTCATCTAAAAAAAAAAAATCACTTAAAAACAACAATAACAACAACAACAAAACCAACAACAACAACAGAACCAACAACAAACAAAACCACCACCACCACCAACACCACCACTACCCCACCACCAACAACACCACCACTACCACCACCACCAACAACAACAATGACGGCAACAACAACAACAAACTGTCACACACATGTCTCATCTTGTAAGAGGGCAGCTTCTTTCTGAAGTCCAACATTTTCTGGAATTTTCTGTCTGACAAGCGGTTCTCCGTGTCTTCCAACAGACGCTGATCCAACACGCTGTTGGCTTCTGGGCCCGCTGACTCCATCTCCTCTGAAAATTCTGGAATAAAAAAAAACATAAACTGCGAGCTGATCATAAACTGGACAACCACCACAGCAGCAGCAGCAACAACAACAACAGCAACAACAACAGATACTGGGAAACAAAATACAATGCTGCCTAAGAACTTTATGGTACTGTTGTGCATGTGAGTTACAATCATGACTTTATGATCAGTGCCTAGGGTTTATGTGTCTTTGATCCCATCTCATGTAGTTTTTGACAGGATTAACCCTTTGACTCCCGCACCCTGTCCACCAGCATCTTACATTGTGAACCATGCAAGCAAAGCAAAAACTTAACCCACCGTTTCCCTCACACTATTCATCAACTTCCTGCTGGTAGCTGGTAGATAGGGTGAGGGAATCGAAGGGTTAAGCTTTTGCTGTTGGTGGATAGGGTGCAGGAGTCAAAGGGTTAAAACCAGTGGTTTGTTATTGCCTTCTGGAGTGGCAGTGCACATACTGTGTGGAGGCTCTGGCCATTGTTCCTTTTGGGATCATGTGCACACATGACACAGCCGTGGTGACAAGCCGTTACCATTACCATTACATATCTGTGTTGGTCGCTTTCCGACTCCATTCATCCCCACAGTCAAATGGACAGACAGAAGAACAAACGATAACGTGTTAAAGGAACTGAATGTCAAGCGCCAACCGCTAACAGAGATCAACAAAAGAAAGCTGAAATATGTAGGCCATGCGAGATATGGTTTCTCAGAAGAATGTTGAGAGTTCCATGGACAGCAAAGAAAACAAATGAGTAGCAATGCCGCATGAAAAATTGAAATTGGGTTTTGAGTTAAAAAATTTATATGGTTTTGAAGATATTGTTATTCTGAGTAAAAAGCAGTTTAAATTTTTCAGATCGGACTAATAGTTCATGAGATATTCGAATTTGAAGCGTCAAAAATTTCTTAAATTTTGGTACCACGTCTTAGTGGGACAAAGAAGGACAGCTGTCACAGAACAAACCCATCAAATGGCATGGTATGCTGATTTTGCTGGAAATGACATTCATTTTGTAATTGTGAGAGACAGACCGGATCAAAAGTCATGAAATTTTGGTCGTTGATGTATTTTGGCGTGCCGAATTGAATAAAACCATTATTGGAACTCTGTGACGAGCCATTTTTGTCTTATTACAGGAAACATGTGATATTTTGAATGTTTTATCAGTGTTTCATTAATAATTGCCCATATTGTATTAATAACAGACAAAAATGAAGCTAGAAACAAAACAATCATTTCAAGAGATAGATATAAAATCATTTTGCTCATCGTTCAAGTGTCTTATTATTGCAAATTCAACCAAAAAAGTCACGACTCGCTACTTCAGTAGTCTTATGAATAACTTTTAATATTTCATCAGTTTCTGTACATATAAAAGGACATCTGAGAATCAATGACTTCTGGAATCACTTAAATAATTGAAATATTAAAAATTACTGCATGCTTTTATGCTGCAGTCTATCCAAAAATATCATCCGATCAAAATTCTACTAAAAACTAAACACACACACATACACATGCACACACACATAACACACATACATATATATACACACACAGAGAAAAACATAACAGACAAGATTTATGTACGCTACATTTGATTTTTATTTTATACATCAGTCTTTAAAAAATAGACTAAACTGTCTGTGGATGAGTCAAGTCCCGAACACTTAGCACAGCCAGCGTCCAAAGAAAACTTCAGGAAGGATATGGGACCACTCACCATTCAGGAACAGGTCACTTAACTCCTACAATAGAGAAATATATGAATTTCTGCATAATATATACTATTCATTGAGAGATTGGAAAGGAAAGGAAACCATAATGCATAGTCTTCACATTAACATTACTTCAACATTAAGCCCAAACTCGCGACTTTGATTTTTAGCATATTACTTGTAAAAATCCACCAAAGCAGAGCAATCCTGCTAAGTATTTCCGGTGTACTCTTGCCATTTAATACAAATCAATAACAACAGGCTACTATTAAATAAGATGCAATCTTCCCTTTAAAACAAATTAATGACAATGGGCCTATCCTTTTCAGATACTGACTACAAATTGGAACAACTACATAAGCTAATGGATGGCCTACTTTACAAATAATACAACTCATAGCCTTCTATTCAGTTTCAAAACCTAAATGAAGAATATTATAACAATGAACAGAAGATTTTGTTTTGTGACATTCTAAATCTCTGTGTGTGTTACTGTGTGTGCGTGTTGTCAGAGAGAGAGAGAGATGGAGAGAGAGAGAGAGAGAGAGAGAGAGAGAGAGAGAGAGAGAGAGAGAGAGAGAGAGAGAGAGAGAGAGAGAGAGAGAGAGAGGATCATGCCTGTTAACTTGGATATGAATGTATTGTAGTCCTATTTACTTATTTATTCATTTCTTGTTCTCTAAGAGAGAGAGAGAGAGAGAGAGAGAGAGAGAGAGAGAGAGAGAGAGAGAGAGAGAGAGAGAGAGAGAGAGAGAGAGAGAGAGAGAGAGATTCATGTCAAGGAAAGTACAAAAACTTGCACAGAATTGTTTGTTGATTTGAAAAAAAAAATATTTAGACTTATTCATTCATTCAATTATTTGAGAGAGAGAGAGAGAGTTGGGGAGGCGGGTATGTGCACCCCTCTGTTTGGGCAAACCCATTTTCCACGGCTCGGCGAAGCACGTCGAGCACATAGTATTTTTAGTAGTAAGCTCGCCCGTCGTGGGGTGAGCAGATCTGCACTGCGACATGCAAATAGCATGATCTCGGGGAGGAAATGGTTGACGAACCTAGCTTCGGCTGACAACTCCGAATCGAGTTCAAACGCAGTTGTCCTTTTCTTCAAAAATACAATGTCACAGATAAAACAGAACTTGGTCTGTTGATTGCTAGATCTAGTCTTTGTCCGACAACGTAAAACTTGCCGAGCTGAAACTTGCACAGCGTTCTGTTACGCCGGTAGTAGACCTATGGCGTCGGCACATTCCGACGTTGTTTTGCTACTGATCTGGAACAGATCCTCATGTAAAAAGTTGGCGTACGGTCGTATTTTACATCAAATTGATTTCATATTACACATGCACATAGAAAAAAGTATGCAAAATAGAATCCCGCCGACGAGAAGTTCCAAAAATGGCGACTTGCCTGCAAACTTTTCCGATGAAAAAAAGCAAAACTTTGGAAGCGTCGATCTCGGTTCGAAACTGGCACACATAGCTCTCGTCGGGATATATCATTTTGTTACATTGATTCTCATTGGTTGCAAAATTACAATGTGATTGGTTCACAAATATAGCCGTACCGACCGAAATAGTGAAGCACCCCAGACAAACTTCGATTCTAAACGCATACCATATGGCGACTTGCCTGCAAACTTTTCCGATGAAAAAAAGCAAAACTTTGGAAGCGTCGATCTCGGTTCGAAACTGGCACACATAGCTCTCGTCGGGATATATCATTTTGTTACATTGATTCTCATTGGTTGCAAAATTACAATGTGATTGGTTCACAAATATAGCCGTACCGACCGAAATAGTGAAGCACCCCAGACAAACTTCGATTCTAAACGCATACCATATCCGCGATTACGCCCGAAACGCGGATTTTCGACTTTCTCATCAAATAACTAATTCCATTTTCGCTGTAAGTACATAAAATGGCAATCATTCAAATCTTTATTCATTTCTGATTCATATAAGAAAAAAAATCAGGATGAAACACGAATAAAGAGGCAGTAATACTTGATTGAACTGAAGACCCCCCAGTTTTGCGGCCGGCCCCCGTTTTTGCCCAGTTTTTGGTACCACAAATTTGACGTCGCGTTTCGGTTCACACGGCATTGTTAAAATGAGACAGTCTTGATGGAGGCAGACACAAGTAGATCACTCATAAAGAAGATTAGGAAAAGACAAGCAACATTTATAGACCATTTTATGAGGAAGGGGGATTTGGAGCACCTGGTCACAACGGGAAAGCTGGAGGGAAAGAGAGCACCAGGTAGACCCAGGGAGAGAATGCTGGACGGACTTGCAGAGTGGCTGGGGATGAGGAGGGTAGGGGGAGATGCTGGGGGCAACGAGAGATAGAGATGGTTGGAAGTCCATGGTCGCCAAAGCCATGCGGCAGGGCACCTAATGATGATGATGATGATGATGATGATGATGCGATCAGAAACACCAAATCAGATCTGATGTCAACGGTCCTGCAGGGGAAAGTTGAGGCGAGGAGAAGAAAGGGACGATGTACGCCTCCTATTTCAACAACATCACTAAGTCTGTGGTCTGGGTGACCTCCTGAGGGAGAGAGATGGGGGGTATGTGCAGTTATAGGGCTTATGCCATGATCTTCAAATCTTCTCCATACCACAACATCTGTAGTGCTCATATATGTTGAATTCATTCCAAGAGAGACTCCATCTTGAGAAACTCAAACTGAAAATGTGATTTTGTTCCGTCCTTATTTCCTTCATTCGTTCCTTCCTTCTTTCCTTTATTTGTTCCTTCCTTCTTTCTTTCATTTGTTCCTTCTTTCTTTCCTTCATTCGTTCCTTTCTTCTTTCCTTCATTCGTTCCTTCTTTCTTTCATTCATTTGTTCTTTCTTTCCTTCATTCGGTCCGTCCTTTCTTTCATTCGTTCCTTTCTTCTTTCCTTCATTTGTTCCTTCCTTCTTTCCTTCATTTGTTCCTTCTTTCTTTTTTTCATTCGTTCCTTCCTTCTTTCCTTCATTTGTTCTTTCTTTCCTTCATTCGGTCCGTCCTTTCTTTCATTCGTTCCTTCCTTCTTTCCTTCATTTGTTCCTTCCTTCTTTCCTTTATTTGTTCCTTCCTTCTTTCTTTCCTTTATTTGTTCCGTCCTTCTTTCTTTCCTTCATTCGTTCCGTCCTTCTTTCCTTTGTTTGTTCCTTCCTTCTTTCCTTTGTTTGTTCCTTCCTTCTTTCCTTTGTTTGTTCCTTCCTTCTTTCCTTTGTTTGTTCCTTCCTTCTTTCCTTTATTTGTTCCTTCTTTCTTTCTTTCATTTGTTCCTTCCTTCTTTCTTTCATTTGTTCCTTCCTTCTTTCCTTTATTTGTTCCTTCTTTCTTTCTTTCATTTGTTCCTTCCTTCTTTCTTTCATTTGTTCCTTCCTTCTTTCCTTTATTTGTTCCTTCTTTCTTTCTTTCATTTGTTCCTTCCTTCTTTCTTTCATTTGTTCCTTCCTTCTTTCTTTCATTTGTTCCTTCCTTCTTTCTTTCATTTGTTCCTTCCTTCTTTCCTTTATTTGTTCCTTCCTTCTTTCTTTCATTTGTTCCTTCCTTCTTTCCTTCATTTGTTCCTTCCTTCTTTCCTTTATTTGTTCCTTCTTTCTTTCTTTCATTTGTTCCTTCCTTCTTTCTTTCATTTGTTCCTTCCTTCTTTCTTTCATTTGTTCCTTCCTTCTTTCCTTTATTTGTTCCTTCCTTCTTTCTTTCATTTGTTCCTTCCTTCTTTCCTTCATTTGTTCCTTCCTTCTTTCCTTTGTTTGTTCCTTCTTTCTTTCCTTTATTTGTTCCGTCCTTCTTTCTTTCATTTGTTCCTTTCTTCTTTCCATCATTTCAATGATTCCTTCAGTCACTTATCTGTTCTAATCTCTTTTTCCTGGATGGGTCTTTATCCAGTTTTGGTCAGTGGTGTCAGGCTGTTAAGGAGTTGCAAATGCAAAAATTTGGAGGACAAGGTGTCAAGGTCAAGGTCACACAGAAAGCTCCGACAGAATTTATGTATGTTTTCACTGTAATGATTGTCTATCACTGTTTTCAATGTACATCAAGTTTTATTTCATCAAGTTTCATTTTAACTGAAACATCTTCACGGTCATTTTGACTTTGAAAAGAACAAAATCTGGATTTTCTGTAATAATTTTTGTTCCATAAAAAGCAGACTGTGAGAGCATTAGTTTATTCTTTCATTCCATCCTCCATTTCATCCGTTCATTTCTTCACTAATTGAATATCAACAACGTCATCATCCAGGCAGATGGTGTACTCGGGAGCATGGCCACACCCCACTACCAGAGGTGCATGGTGTACCTCCTCCTTCATTCCTTCCTTCCTTCATTCATTCATTCCCTCATTTCAACAATTCCTCACTCATTCATCCATTCCTTTCATCACATACTCACCATCAGCCATGTCGTCATCCAGGTAGATGATGTCCCCATGAGCGCGGTTGTACTCCAGCAATCCTGCCACCTGGGGTACGTCCTCCTCCACATCAATGTCATCATCCTCTACGCTCCCCTGCAGCGCTCCGCTGGATCCGGCGCGAGGAAGATCCTGACTGGTGGACGGCCTTGAACTACTGGAGCTGGCCGAAGCGTTGTTGCTGCCGGTTGAATATGACGGACCACCCCAGGAACTGTTCCCAGAATCTTGACTCTTGTTCCGTTTTGATGCCTCGCTCGTTGTTGAACTTTGACCCCGATCACTGTCATACCTCCCAGAACTTGCGCCTCGATCAGCGTTGGTGTTTTGATGTCTCTGAGAATATGGGGGTCCTACATCAGCATCGTCATCGGCGAGGTCTTCCCAGCTGTCCAAGATCTCCGCGGAGGTGGCAGTGGAGGGTCGTGACGCAGATGCCCCTTGAGATGTTGCCGGTCGCCCGTCCCACCATTCGCTGTCGTCGTCATCGTCCTTGTTCCCTCCCTGGTCCATGACATCGTTAAAGTCGCGGAACATCTGGGGAGGGACGTTGTCCACCTGCTCGATGTTATGCAGCAGGCGCCGGATGTTGTCTTCCCTTTGCTGATTCATGGCCACAGTCGGGCGCTGTCAGAAAGTCAGGTACCATGTGTACACAACAGGCATGAACCACCACTAGTAGTACACAGAAATAACAGAAAATACAGCCATGTACAGGAGACACACACACACACACACACACATACACACACACACACACATACACACACACACACACACACACACACATATACATACACACACACACACACACACACATATACATACATACATACACACACACACACACACACACACATACACACACACACACACACACACACACATACACACACACACACACACACACACACACACACACACACCAAAGAGTGGCAGATACATACTGAATGTGAAACTATCGATGACAATGAGAACTCATGGGAAAAAAGCACACAGACAAGGGAGACAGAGCAAAATACTGTACAACAGAGACTGAGACACAGAGACTGAGACACAGAGACTGAGACACAGAGACAGGGACTGACGGACAGAGACTGAGAGACAGGGACAGACACTGAGACACAGAGACTGAGACACAGAGACTGAGACACAGAGACAGAGACTGACGGACAGAGATTGAGAGACAGAGACTGAAAGACAGAGACAGGTGACACACAGGAGACAGGCACAGACAGGAAAGACAAAGACAGGAGAGACAGAGACTACACTAAGTGAGGGGAGTAGAGAAGAAAGAGAGACTGCAGTGTGAGAGCTGAAGAGGAGGAGAAAGACAAAAAAGACAGGGACAGATAGACAGACAGATCAAGACAGAGACAGAGAGAAGGAGAGAGGCGAGAGAGGTGCAGAGGGAAAGAGAGAGAGAGAACAAAGGGAGGGGTGAGAGACAGACTGAGAAATTTTACACTGGAGACAGACAGAGAAGACTAGAGTGAATACGCAATACCAAGGGTGACACTTTGAAAATCTGAAAAAACGGAAAATCAGGCTAACTGGAAAACTTTTTCGCTTGAAGGCACTAGCAGCACAATGACGCGACGTAAGTAATGTGTGTAGCCTAACAAAGATCGCTGGACCTAAGTTGTCTTCAACAATAGAGAGCGCTTCCTCATTTTCGGTCGTCTGCTACAGTGCTGTTTCGGTCATAATACCACCGATTCAACTGGTTTTTTCCCCCAAACATTTTTTTGTTGGAATAACAAAAATGAATAAACGGAATTTCCGTCTGAGGCCTTGCCGAGAAAACGGATTTCCGTCACCCAGACGAAGAGTGGCACCCATGCAATACTTATAGACAACTGTTATTGTGACGTGTGTTGACAGTAAACAGCGTGCGGATAACAGCACGGCATGATATTCGTTTAAATATCTGCGATCAAAATTACTGGAAGTGCGACAGCTGACACTGACTGCATGTATTGATATGTGCAGAGCGCATGAATCAAGTCAACAACAAACCGTCCAAATGATGAGAAAAACGCAGGACACGCAGGAAGTCCAAGCTTTCAAAGAAAAGAAGACAGCAAAGCAGTATAACAACAAACCAGAGTACAGAGAGAAATGCGGATATTGTGGTGGAAAGCACCTAAGAGCAAAAGAGAAATGTCCAGCATTTGGAAGAAAATGCAAAGCTTGTGGAGGAAATAATCACTTTGCTTCATGCTGCAGAACACCCAAGAAAAATCAAAAGAAAACAAGAGTTCGGCACTTCGAAGAAGAAGAGACCGACACTGAAAGCGATAATGAAATCCTCGGGATCGAAGACAAAACCAGAAAAAAGGAGAGAAACATACGAGCAAAAATGCTGATAAATGAGATGCCAGTAACATTTCTTCTTGACACAGGTGCAACAACAAACGTGATGTCTGAGAGCCTGTACAGAGAAGTCACAGGAGATGAAAGAAAGTCTGACCTGCAAGAGACGAAGAAGAAGCTGGTGATGTTCAACGGAACAGAAATGAAGCCTGTGGGGGAGATAGTACTGCGAGTGAAAAACCCCAAGAACAGAAGGAAATACAAAGTCAACTTCGCGATCACCAAAACGGACTGTAAGACAGTACTGGGACTGAAAGCTGTACAGCACATGCAATTGTTGACGATCAATGAAGAGAACATTGCAACGATAGCGGCGAATCAGAAAGAGGAGGAAAATGCAAAAGATATGCTCACAAAGTACAACGATGTCTTTGAAGGAGAAGGAAAACTAGAAGGGAAATTACACCTAGAAACAGACCCCAGTATTGCTCCAGTGAAGATGCCTTGCAGAAAGTGGCCGATAGCAGTGCAAGAGAAAATGAAGGATGAGCTGAAGAGGTTGAAAAAACTGGACGTGGTCACTAAAGTAGACACGCCAACGGAGTGGATAAGCAGTTTGGTCGTAACAACAAAGAGCAATGGGAAAGTCAGACTGTGCATCGACCCTAAGCCACTGAACAAAGCCCTCAGGAGAAACGAGTACCCCATGCCAACCATTGATGATGTACTGCCTCTCCTCAAAGATGCAAAATACTTCACACACCTGGACGCGAAAAAACGGGTTTTGGCATGTTGAACTGGACGAAGACAGCAGCTACCTGACAACATTTGAGACGCCTTTTGGCAAATACCGATGGAAACGAATGCCCTTTGGAATTTCACCAGCCCCAGAAGAATTCCAGAGGAGGATTGACATCGCTCTGGCGGGACTGCCAGGCGTGGTGGCGGTTCATGATGACATCTTTGTTTTTGGCAGAGGACCAACCGACGAAGCAGGAGCACAAGTTCATGATACCAACCTGAACCGTTTGCTACAACGATGTCGAGAGACTGGAATCAAACTCAACAAGGAGAAGGTTGAGATGAAACGAACAGAGATATCATATTTGGGACACATCTTCTCAAGAGAAGGCTTGAAAGCCGACCCAAAGAAATTGGACGCTGTCCAACAACTCCCAGTGCCAGAAGACAAAGCAGCTGTGCAGAGACTACTCGGTGTAGTCGGATACCTTCAGAAATTTGCACCAAACCTGTCTGAGGCAGCAGCACCACTCAGAGAACTGGTAAAAAAAGACGTCCACTTCAGATGGGATGAAGACGTCCATGGAGAAGCCCTGAAGAAAGTGAAGAAGATACTCTCTGAGCCACCTGTACTTCGCTACTTTGACTCTTCAGGAAAGCGTACAACCACCCTTCAGTGTGATGCTTCACAGTTTGGACTTGGAGCTTGTCTCATGCAGGATGGTCAACCGATTCAGTACGCATCACGAGCCTTGACCGAGACAGAAAAAAGCTATGCTCAAATAGAAAAGGAGATGTTGGCAATACTCTTCGGTCTGGAAAGGTTTGAGAGATACGTCTATGGAAGAGACATCCTGGTGGAGACCGACCACAAACCACTAGAGACCATTCACAAGAAGAGCCTGCTCTCAGCACCTAAGAGGATTCAGAGGATGCTACTCAGAACTCAGAAGTTCAGGTACACGGTAGTGTACAAGCGTGGATCTGAGATGCACCTGGCTGACACCCTCAGCAGAGCAGTCTGTGGAAAAGCGGAACAGCAAGTCACCCACAAGGAAGCCGTTTTCCTCACAGAGCTGGAGAAAACAGACTCATTACAAGAACTGGCCATCAGCCAAGAGAGACTGAACAGTCTGCAGCAAGCAACTCAGGAAGATGCAACCATGAAAACCCTGAAAGCTGTCATTCTACAAGGCTGGCCAGAGGAGAAACAACAACTTTCATTACAGTTACAACAATACTTTCCTTTCAGGGAGGAACTGTCAGTCCACAACGGACTTGTCTTCAAAAGCCACAGAGTAATTGTACCTGAAAGTGAAAGAGCAGACATTCTTGAGAAACTTTCATGCAAGCCACTCAGGAATTCAGAGCTGCATAAGAAGAGCACGTGAGGTAGTCTACTGGCCCAGGATGAACATGGACATTGAAGATTTTGTCAAAACATGCAACGCCTGTAACACATACCAACGTGGTCAGCAGAAGGAACCACTTATCAGTACAGAGATCCCTGACCTGCCCTGGCAACACATCGCTTGTGACATCTTTGAACATAATGGCAATGAATACCTGGTCACGGTCGATCACTACTCTGATTTCTTTGAGATTGATCGGTTACAAACAAGAGAATCCAAAGAGGTCATCATCTGTCTGAAGAGACACTTGGCAAGACACGGAATACCAGAACGCCTGACAACAGACTGTGCAACTCAATTCACATCAAACCAGTTTGGAAAGTTCAGAAAAACATATGGGTTTGAACACGTAACAAGCTCACCACACTACCCTCAGTCCAATGGAAAAGCAGAGAGCGCAGTGAAGGCTGCAAAGACGTGCATGAAGAAAGCAGAACACAACAATCAAGATCCCTTCCTCGCTTTACTTGAGCTGAGAAACATCCCGACAGAGACTGTAAACAGTTCGCCTGCTCAGAGACTGTTCGGCAGAAGAACATGAACACAATTGCCGACGTCAAAGACATTACTCCAACCTACAATTGTACCAATCAAGAAAGAACTTGAGAAAAGGAAACTGAAGCAAGCGCACTACTACAACAGAAGTGCAGTAGAGCTGACAGAACTGAGTCCGGGACAGATTGTGAAATTCCAACCTCCAGGATCAAAAAAGTGGATCAGCGCCAAGGTAGACCAACAGGTGAACATCCGGTCATACAACATTCGCACAGAGGATGGACATCAGTACAGAAGGAATCGTCGTCAGCTACGAGACACAACAGAAACGGAGCTTCAACAGACAATCAACCCTCAACGACTTGTCCAGAGAAGGATGATTTCTGGAAGACATCAGGAAAGCGACACATCGGGCAAGCAACAGCAAATCATCGTACCATCAAAACAGATGCTGGAAGATAACAACAAAACTGGAACTGGAACAGATGTCAGGACGCCAGCATCGTCTGTCCTGAGAACTCATCTGATCAGTCACCAGTCATCAAAATGTCTGAGACAACCAGCATCAAGGAGCCAGATGAAGTTATCAAACAAACAAGGACAGGACAACCCGAACCAGTTAGTTCTCCTTACAGAACAAGATCTGGAAGACAAAGCAAAAGGCCAGATTTCCTGAAATATGAATGAAACTGAAGACTCTACCACAATCAGATAAACTGAAAGCATTGCGAAATATGGACATGATGATGATGGATAGTATAATGATCAGAGGTAAAATGAGGTGAATGAATGATTGAGCCCTGTGCGTGAGAATGAGTGTTTGTTAAGTTAATGTTGTGATAAAGGTAGGAAGCACATTTATTTCGTATGGACTGAAAGATAGGAAAAATGATTCATTGATTTTGTTTCCTTAAAGAAAGGGAGATGTGACATGTGTTGACAGTAAACAGCGTGCGGATAGCAGCACGGCATGATATTCGTTTAAATAACTGATTGCTGTTCACTGTGAAATGTATATATACTGTAGTCAGTTGAGAATCAGACAGCGACGAGTAAAGACGTAGAAGCATTGCCCTGTCTTCCGAGATGGCTGTAGAAAGAACGAAACAGTTATTACAGAAAAAGGACAGACACCAGCCACAGAAGCTACAACAACAGCAAAACCAATTCTGAGTCTGATGAATATTTAATTCTGGAACGGAAATTAAAAAAAGAAAACAAAAGTGCCAAGCCACTTACGTTGATTTTCTCTTGCTCTGCTTTCTTGGCCTTACTGCGCTGGGCATACCACATGCCTATATCTCGGCCCCTTAGTCCAGGAGGAGGTCGCTCCCTCTCCCCACTTCCATCACGCCCACCTCCACCACCTTCACCTGGTAAAGAATACACAAGCTGTTATATACATACATACATATACATATACATATATATATATATATATATATATATATATATATATATATATATATATATGTGAGACAAAAGCACTACATGACGGACTCCTTAAAGAACCCCTTCCGAGACATCCCTTCTGATGCAGTTTTCCAGTTTTTATAAGAGATCAATAGATTTCACCTGATATAATTTTACGCCTGTTTTTCTTTAACTGCATTTTAGATAATTTGCAAGGTTAATGGTGGGCATGGTTTTTAAACTGTTGTCTTTTTTGATGTGATTTTAACCTTGATATGGCTGTAGTACTCAGTAGTAGTAGTCGGCTGGGCTATAAGCAATATGAACTGAACAGATAGATAGACAGATAGATAGATCGATAGTAGAAGATAGATAGAAGTAGATAATAGATAGATAGATAGATGATAGATGATAGATAGATAGATAGATAGACAGACAGACAGACAGATAGATAAATAGACAGATAGTCAGATAGACAGATAGATAGATAGATATAGACAGACAGATAGACATATATATAGATGGATAGACAGACAGAGTAGATAGATAGATAGATAGATAGATAGATAGAAGATAGATAGATAGATTGACAGATAGATGGATAGACAGATAGATAGATGGATAGCAGACAGACAGATGACAGATCGCTACATACATACATACATACATACAACATACATACATACATGCATACAAAATACATACATACATACAACATACATGTATACATTACTATACATACATACATACATATATACATACATACATAGATGGATAGATAATGCTGTTTTTCAAATATTTTGAAATATATAGTATATAGTGTATATACATGTGTGTGTGTGTGTGTGTGTGTGTGTGTGTGTGTGTGTGTGTGTGTGTGTGTGTGTGTGTGTGTGTGTGTGTGTGCTGTGTGTGTGTGTGTGTGTGTGTGTGTGTGTGTGTGTGTGTGTGCTGTGTGTGTCTGTGTGTGTCTGAGTGTGTGTCTGTGTGTGTGTGTCTGTATGTGTGTGTATGTGTGTGTGTGTGTGTTGTGTGTGTGTGTGTGTGTGTATGTGTGAGTGTATACATGGTCACTGTAGTCCTTAATTAAATCCGACTCCCGCATGCTATTTACCGATTGCAAAAACTGTACCCTCTGACTCCCTCACCCTATCCACCAGCTTCCTGCAGGGTGAAGTTTTTGCTTTACTAGCATGGTTGACAATGCAGGATGCTGGTGGACAGGGTGAGGGAGTTGAAGGGTTAGAGCAAACAAATCAAATGTGTGCATGAAAAACACTGAAAGATTTCAAACTTTTCTGCTCTCCTTGTAAACCACGATGTGATGGTGGCACATTTATCATTTTATGTGAACTTGGTTTTTTGTTTTTGTCAAATGGAACATGTGTCTCCTTCGAACTTGTGGTTGCTGATAGATCTGGATCTGTTCTATAGGACAGATACGTGACTAGATTTATACTTGTTTATTCTTCTAAACAATCAGTACTAGACATTAGATCACTTATATTTGCTTGCTGTCCATCTTCAAACATTTCTAACAGCTTTTGTGACCCACGTACTGAAATTAAGATGTTTCAATTTCACAGTTGTGTTGGACTCAAACTGCGTAAATATAGTAAAATCCTACATTTATAATAATAAAAAAAATTACAATATTTATATAGCGCAAAATCTTGATAAAATCAAATCTAAGCGCTGAAACACACACACACGCACGCACGCACACACACGCACGCACGCACACACACGCACCCACGCACACACCCACACCCACACCCACACATACGGCTATAAATGGGGAGAAAGAATAAAAACAATGGAAAATTGTAGAGAGCATATTATATACAATTATACATTGCAATGTGATTCCCCTCCGAGTGGAGACAGGCTGCAGAGGGGATACATTTTAAGTTCTTATCTTTTTGTATCATTAGTCTTCAAATTCAGCAGCAAAAACCGTTGATGCTTTTTAAAAAAATTTCCCTCTCAAACATGTGTGTGTGTGTGTGTGTGTGTGTGTGTGTGTGTGTGTGGTGGTGCTGTGCGTGCGTGGTGCGTGCGGTGCGTGCTGTGTTGTGTGTGTGGTGTGTGTGTGTGTGTGTGTGTGTGTGTGTTGTGTTTGTGTGTGTGCGTGTGTCGTGTGTTGTGTGTGTGTGTGTCTGTGTGCGTGTGCCTGCTCTGTGTGTGTGTGTGAGTGTGTGTGTGTGTTATGTGTTGTTGTGTTGTTTGGTTTCTGTGATACATTCAACATTACAAAGATAGTGATCGTAGATATATACCACAAGCAAACAATAATCTATTCGGTTTGTGTGTGTGTGTGTGTGTGTGTGTGTGGTGCTGTGTTAGTGTTGTAGTGTGTGTGTGTGTGTGTGTGTGTGTGTGTGTGTGTGTGTGTGTGTGTGTGTGTGTGTGTGTGTGTGTGTGTGTGTGTGTGTGTGTGTGTGTGTATGTATGTATGTATGTATGTATGTATGTATGTATGTACGTATGTATGTATGGGTCCTTTTTTTGTTGTTTATTGGTTTGGTTTCTATAATACATTCAACATTGCAGACATATCACAAACAAATAATAATCTTTTGTTGTGTGTGTGTGCATATGTGTCTTCACAGAACTTAAGATTACTGTTATGAAATACGTGAAACTTGAATGAAAATCAGTATCCATGCTGTTCCAATCGGGAAAAATGTTCGTTTTCAAGGTTTTCCATTGCGGCATTGTTGTTAGTAATGTTAAACACATAATTTTGTCTTTCCTTGTAAGTGCAAATTTGTTTTGAAACAATGGTGTTTCTTGATATTACTACCCTAATAAAGGCTTGTAGTTGTTCTTGTATTGTTTAACTCCTGTTGCGTTTCATTTTGTTGTGTGTTTCTTTGACATTCAATAATAATAATAATAACAATATTAAAATAAAATAATAATTACAGTATCTATACAGTGCCAAATCTTGACAATTCAAATCGAAGTGCACTCACGCACCAGGCATATGCATACAATCACATACAATTGATATTTCTACTCTCATGGCGCACAAATCCGAGATACTTTAGTTGGCTCTGCCCTGCTGGCTATTACTGCCGGCTATTAATAGCGCACATCTTTCCCCTTCCCTTCCACTCCCCACACCCTTTTCACCCGTCCCGCTGCCGTGTATAGCACACTCAGCTTCCTTCTTTATCACTAGTGCTTGAGCACAAAGGCGCGCTACAGAGATAAAACTTTGGTTGACCCTGCCTGGCTAAAAATAGCACTCACAGCCGGCTGATACCAGCTCGTAACTAAAAGGTGTCAGAATAGCTGGGAAAATGCAGCTGTGCTAGCTCTAATAAAGGCTTGCAGTTGTTATTGCATTGTTTGTTTTACCTCCTTTTGTGAGTGTTTTCTTTCTGTGTTACGTTGGACACATGGAAGGGCAGATGATTTTCACATCATTATGTTCAAAGACAAATGATCATGCTGTCCTCAATTTCATAAAATGATTATTTGATCTTAAATGACGTATGTAAAACCTGTGAAAAGTATGCAGTATTAGTTTGTATTTTTAACGGTCATTGTCACTCTATTCTTAATCTTATTCTTACTGTTGCTTAAAGACTAGATGACTGCATACAGGCTTGTCAGAGCTATAACCATTTCAACACACACAGTACTTCAACAGGCATAAAAAAAAAGAGAAAAAATAAGAAAGAAAGAAAGAAAGAAAGAAAGAAAGGAACAGAAAATTAAGTACACATATCAACGCTTTCATGCACATAATCTAAGGAGATGTCCCTGGCATTGACCACTCTGTCCAATTTATCACACAGGGGATTTAAAAAAACATACCTGAATACAAATTTTAACATAACTGAAGACACTAACACACACACACACACACACACACACACACACACACACACACACACACACACACACACACACACACACACACACACACACACACATATATAAACAGGCCTATATTTCCTAAAATTGCTTCTGCATATCTCATTTCCTTGAGCCAAAAATGCACTAATACATGCACCCAATTATCAATCCTAAGAGAACGTATGTAAGACTTTACTGAACATATACAGGTGAATGGATCAGCAAGACAGAAAATGATAGGAAGAAATGACAGAAAGCAAAGGAACAAGGCAGAAACAAAGAGAATGACAGAAAAGAAATTTCTAGCACAGAACTTCCAGAAGGTGGGGATACTATTTATATAATTATACTGAAAGAGCCTCTGGCATCCCCACAGGGGGAGGGGGGGGGGGCACTCTATTAGTACACAACTTTAAAGACTGACTCAAACAATACATATGTGTGTACTGTGTGTTGTGTGTTACATGTGTGCATATGTGTGAGCACGTGTGTGATGTATACACACATGCCTACGTGTATCTGTGAGACCACATTATTAATACAGCTTGTTTGCATATAAGAAAGTACCAAACAAATACAACATAAAATAAATAGTTAAATGTATAAATGATTAAATCATAGATAGATGAAAAAAATGTGCACGCACACACACAGACACACACACACAAGCATAACACAGAAAAAAACAAAGGCACCAACCTCGCCTGCGGTCACGACCACGACCTCCGCGACCTCTCCTTCCTCTCCATCCTCCACCACCCTCTCCATCACCCCCTCTATCGCCACGGTAACCACCCCGTCTCTGATCCCTATTCATGATGTGCTGTTCGGCACGCTCAAACAGCTGCTTGTATCTTTCACTCTTCGGCATCTGTAAATCACTGTCTGACATAAGACATTCCAGTCAAATCAACTTTTTTTCTTCTCCCCAAAATGGATATTCAATTAAACATGGAATGTTCAGAGTGTGACTGTGATAGTGAAGTGATCATGGGCTGGGATATCAACATTCTGAGTCCCTGACCTGCCAAATGATTATGTGTTATTATGTAGGCCTACTATACATCAATATTTCCATATCTTTAATCCTCAAAAATTCAAATGACTAAAATGCACATGGACAGAACATGTAATGTAGACTTACATGTTAATGGTATTCTAATATTATTAATATTAGTTAATGTCCTTATCAGTGATGTGTTATTCTAACACCAATATCAGTTAACGCACTTAGGAGTGATTGTTCTTCTAATACCAATATTAGCTAATGTGATTATTAGTGATGTATTATTCAAATACTAATATTAGCTAATGTGTTTATTACTGGTGCGCTATTCTAGTAATAGTATTACTATTAGTTAATATGCTTATCTGTGATGTGGTATGGTAATAGCTAAAACCAATATTAGTTAACACACTTAGGAGTGGTTGTTATTCTAATGCCAATGCAAGCTAATATGTTTATTTGTGGTGTGTTTTTCTAATACCAATATCAATTAACATCTTTATCAAGGATACTTCATTCTAATACCAATGTTAGTTAACATGCTTTTGTTCTGGCAGCGTTAGTGCAGTGTTAGACAGATTCCCTGGCCAACTTTTCTGAGTGCAGTAAAGATTTCTCTCGCTGCATCAGATCTTGCCCATGAATACCCTGCTGGCCCTCACTTCTTATATTTCCTAGAGCTAACTCTACCACAAACCCTCACAATCAGCAACCTATTCAAAGGGAAAACTTAGTTCGCTAATGGTGCAATTTAGGTATCCCTCGCTGATTTTTCACATGGACACACAGCCAGATCTTCACTACTTTCACTTTCAGTTTCAACAATTTGAACAATCAATCTAAACAATAACAGCAACCCCAGCTTTACCGTAATCCTCACCTTTGGGGTTGTCAGCCTAACCATCAGATTTTGGACTGTTAATCTGACTATTCTTACCAACAAATGCCTATCAATTGACATCAGAAATGAGAAAGAGAGTCCTTGAATGTTATATATATATAGAAGTTAGAACCGATACTGTTGTACGGATGCGAGGCGTGGACAGTGAGCAAGCAAAGCCAGAGCAAGATTGAGGCAGCCGAGATGTGGTTTCTAAGAAGAATGTTGAGAGTTCCATGGACAGCAAAGAAAACAAAGGAGACAGTCTTGATGGAGGCAGACACAAGTAGATCACTCATAAGGAAGATTAGGAAACGACAAGCAACATTTATAGGCCATTTTATGAGGAAGGGGGATTTGGAGCACCTGGTCACAATGGGAAAGCTGGAGGGAAAGAGAGCACCAGGTAGACCCAGGGAGAGAATGCTGGACGGACTTGCAGAGTGGCTGGCGATGAGGAGGGTGGGGGAGATGCTGGGGGCAACGAGAGATAGAGATGGTTGGAAGTCTGTGGTCGCCAACGCCATGCAGCAGGGCACCTGATGATGATGATGAATCTGATTATCAGATTAGGGGTTGGCAATCTGACCATCAGATTTGGGGTTGGCAATCTGACGCTCAAATTTTGGGCTGTCTATCTAACCATCAGATTAGGAGTTGGCAACCTGACACTCAAATTTTGGGTTGTCAATTTGACCCTCAGTTGATAAGTTTAAATCTCTGGGAACAGTCATCTCACTAGACAGCGCATAAGCACATAAGAAATAGCCAGCAGAATCAGCCAAACTAAAACAGCGTTCAAGAAAATGAAAAGTGTTCTTACCAACAAATGCCTATCAATTAACATCAGGAAGAGTGTTATATAGAACAGAAGAGTGTTATACAGAACCAATACTGTTGTAGGGATGCAAAGAATGGATAGTCAACATGCAAAGTCAGAACAAGATTGAGGCAGCTGAAATGTGGTTTCTAAGAAGAGTGTTAGACTGTTACTGTTAAGTGTTTCAAGGACAGAATAAAAGGAACACACACAAAAAAAAACAACAACAAAAAACAAGACAGTCTTGAAATAAGAACATTAATGAAGAAGATTAGGAAAAGACAAGCAACATTTTTAGATGATTTTACGAGGCAAGAGAAATTTGAGCATCTAGTCATAACAGGAAAGTTGGAAAGCAAAAGAGCACCAGGTAGACCCAGGGAGAAAATTCTGAATGGATCTGCGGAGTGGATGAAAACTGAAAGGGTGGGAGACATACTTGCTGTGATAAAAGATAGGTTTGTATGGAGGGTCATGATCGCCAACGCCATGTGGCAAGGTACATGATGATGATGATGATGATGAATCTGACACTTAGATCTGGGATCAGCAATCTGGCCCTCAACTTATGGGTTGACATTCAATTCACAGAGAAAACCACTCCTCATAGAGATAGGCCTAGGTCTAAGGATAAGAGTGTGGGTCAGGGCTAGGGCTAGCCGATAGGAATAGCTTTTTAGACTTACTAATGTCTAATAGGAGTCGGGTGTAATCAGATTATATCCGTACATTAAAACCTTATCAGTTAATCATTCCCATCAGCCAGACCAACCGGGATGTGGGGAGTGGGGGTGGGGGGCTGTCCACGTTAAAGTTCAGTGATCCAATGAATCAGTAACCCGCTAACCGGTACCACTGCAGTCACTAGCATCACTCAGTTTTTCTAAAACAAGCCCCTGAGGAGAATCTATTTAAATTCGTACGGCGTGATGGACATGGAAGAACAAGTGACTTCTCTCTCATAACCTAAATCTACCCTGTAAAAGAAAAAAGTGGCGATCTCTGTTATCTTTGGAAGAGAAGCGTCGGCTGATCGGTTATCTTACCCATGCGATCTGCAGCAGACATCCTTAGAAAGTTAGTTTGGTCCGATCATTTTCGTACCGTTTGCAAATGCACAAATTCAGTAATTGAGCACTTTACTGAAATAGATCATATAAACAACATAAACATGTCAATTTCCGTAGCACCGAAATTAGCATGAGAACTGAGGGGTGCGGTAGTCATGAAGACAAGACGTCAGTCCTTCAATCGGAAGGTCTGGAGTTCGATCCTGTCCACATATCTCCTGTCTGGATGGAGACTTCCAATCTCTCAGGTTAAAATATGTGCAGCAATGTTCATGGCCACCCACCCACCCCACACCATGTGTCAACTGCACGCTAACAATCCAGTTTGTCCTGTCAGTATCCGTTGGATTATGGAAACATCCAGCATGCACACATTCCGAATATAGGGTATGCAGACTGTGAAGCAACATATTAATCAGCACAGTGTGGGCAAAACAACATGCATACGCACGTCTGAAAAAAAAAAAAGAATGCTTAAGAAAAAGTGTCTTTAATAGGCACAACGAGACAGGAACAAATTCATTGTCGAGCACACACACACACACACACACACACACACACACACACACACACACACACACACACACACACACACACACACACACACACACACACACACAACAAACAAACAAACAACAAAGAAAAACATTTTAAAAATTTGGGGACAACCGCCACAGAACAGCTAATTTCTAAGACTTTTCGTTGCCGAGTTGGAGAAAATGACTGATATGAAATCATAAAGTGTTTATGAATTTTGGTGCTTGGAATGTGGTGGAGAGAAATCCGATAATGCAAGGTCGTGAGATGAATTTACGATGTAAACGTCATCATGCCATTTATTACTCTTTTGTTCTTAGGGAAAAAATCAGTTAGAGTCAATAAAAAATAAATCAGGCCTGTGCAACTTCACGCGACGAGTGCAATTACTGGGCAAATAAGTTTTGGAGGTGTGGAAATAGACATCTACTGGGCAAATACCTAAAAGCTGTGTTTATAGCCTAATCTCGCGAGCTTTGCTGTTCTATCTCGTGCTGTTTGAGAACCTGTCGGAATGCAGCTTCCATCATGGAAACATTAGTGATGGAAGCAGACGATCAGATGATGGAGACAGTGGATGACTATGAGGAGTCTCACTCCGAAACTCACATCAGTGCAATTCCTGAAGAAGTTCTCGAGCTGATTTTCGGTCGTCTGACACCCTATGGAGACATGAAAAGTGCCATGCTTGTGTGTAAACAATGGTATCGCGTGGTGTCAGGTGTGTGGTACTGTCACTCATTCAAATTTCAAGCATTGTGATTGTTTTTGCTTTTGTTCCCGTGACTGTTATGAAATAACATCTCTTTACCACTTCAAGCATTTTAGGAGTCATTCATATAGCTTTTTGTGGGGTATCAGTATGATATTTGCCCATCCTTGATCACTGCAGCCACATAAATGCATTCAGTATTGAAACATTGGTTATGACCTATCATGATCCTATGGCCTGTGTGTAGTAGGCTAACCACCATGAGTGGCTTGATTCTTGATCATACTTACGTGTTGTTACGTTACGTGGCGTGTTAACCCGTAACCTGCAGGTCGTAGGGGCACAATTAACATCATTACAGCTTCACGACGATTTTCCTCCATCTCTCCCAATCCTCTGTCACTCTCAGAACTGCTGAACTTCAGGCCTGCCCGTTCTTGGATGATGTCTTCCCATCTCTTCTTATGCTTTCCTGTTCTTCTTCCCCCTGGGACTGTGCCTTGCACTAGTTACAGGATGGTCTTCGCAAGACCTTTAACATACTAATGATAGTAATGATAATAGTAATAACATTTATATAGTAGTACTGGAAGAAACTCTGGGAAGAGCCAGACAGCAGAAGGGAACCCTCCCTCCACCCATCCGCCTTGTCAAGCAAATGTTTTGGCCCTTAACTAATAATGATAGTAGGCTTAGTGATAATAACGATAGTAATAATAACAATGATATGATATTATCGATAGGGCTTGAAAATGATATCATAGATCTAATATTAATGACTGCAGTGTCTCATTTCACAGGAGTTTTAAGTCGCACTAATTGAGTAAGTGCTTCATAAAAGCATGAGAGACAAAGGCAGACAAGTATTAAAGCAAATAGACCTACATGTCAGCCCCTACTGTTGTGTTGAAAACAGGTGAACTGGAACTGTAAGAAAGAGTGGTAAAAAAGCAATAAAAATTAATTGTAATCACTTCATGTGTTGACTGATTGGTTGGGGGAAAAGTGATGGTAAGCCTGTATTTCGTATTTTTCCTGAATCATTTTCGTTAGTTTCAGTCTGTTGTTTTACATAGTTATCCCTGCAGGAAATGTCCATCTTTAATCACACCACAAGCTATAGGCATGCCTACATTTTCTGCATCTTTCTCTTTGGATGTCTGTGGATACTGTTACCTATGCCTACATAATATTATATAATATATTTGTCTCTTTCTGTTTGTAAGCCATGTGCACTTACTCAAACTTTGAGTGAAAGTCTTCATAATGTTTTTCTGTGATCAGATTTTTTAAATATAAAGTATGTGTATGTGTGTGTGTTTGTGTGTGTGTGTGACAGAGAGAGAGAGAGAGAGAGAGAGAATCAGAATGTGAACATAAATAACGTTATTCAGTTTTGGACACAACCTCTTACTGTAGGGAGAATACACTTTATTATTTATACAGGTAGAGTACACATGAAAAAATGTCATGCAATACATAGCATTCACCAAATGAAATATTCAATTTAATCAGTTCAGAATATTCTATATATATCTTGATTTAACGGTGCCCACTCTCAGCACTTCATATTCAGATTAAACAGAATTATTTCATGACATGCAGACATTTAGTAAATTAAATCTGAATTTACACTGATCAAAATATTACTTTTCTTGTATCACTTTCATTCTAAGCTTATGTAGTGCATGAAACAAAGGAAAAAATGAAAATGGAGTGTTGTAGATCTTCATTAGTGAAGAGAGAGAGACAGAGACACAGAGAGAGAGCACTAGAAAAGTTACTTTCCAACAGTCACTAGTGATACACGTTTTGGTCAAACAGTGATATTAGCCAAATACTTAAGTATAAATAAACACACTATGTTTTCTTTTCTTTTTTTTTATCTTTTTTTAATGATTTGTTTATGTAGCCTTTTTTAAAAAAAACTATTTGATGTTTGGTTTTTCGCTTAGGTTTGATAGTGAAGCTGCATCGAAATTTCGACCAGATGTTGCGGAGTAGCCAGATGAACTGGTGGTATATCAACAATGACCAAGCTCCCAGCATCACGGACCGCTATTCCCACAGTGCCTGCTACTTCCAGGGCTCCATGTACGTTTTTGGGGGTTGCTCCGCCACCAGCACTACCTTCAATGACCTCTGGCGCTTTGACCTTGCCACGCGACAGTGGGTGCGACCTCTGGCCTTTGGTGGGTGGTGATGATGTGGAAACATTTTGTATTGTCATTATTTGTTATTGGAACAGAAAAACGCGAAAATAGAATCAGAATACGTATTTAATACAACAAGACAAGACAAGCGCTATTATATTATTGTATTATTTGTTATTGTTTGGTCATGTTTTGGGTCATGTTGATGTTTTGTAATATTAGAGAAATTCTGTTCATGCAGCAACAAAAGCTTTGTGTTTTATGTCCATTAGATCAACTGGAGAGTCCAGCGTCATGAAGATTAGTTAGATGCATGACTTGTTGTTTCACTTCAGGTACCTACCCGTCCCCCAAAGCCTGTGCCTCCATGGTGGCTTATAAGGAATCCCTGGTGCTGTACGGAGGATGGAGTAGACCCACTCCCATGCCCCTCCACCAGGTAATGTAATGTCTGTGATCTTTCTTGTTTGTTTGTTTGTTTTTTTGGCCATTGTTCAAGACAGTTGACAATGTTTCACACTGTGTGCAGTACAGATTTGAATTTTGTTACCTGTTGTGGTTCAGGAGACATTCATTGCATTCACATAGTTCCACATGTGCTCCATCCCAATCTGTCTCAGAGTGTCTGTAATTACCTGACAAAATTCTCTGTATGCCAACAACTTACATCAGAAGTGGTATTCAAACTCAAGTAAGGTCCATCAGCAGCACACTAATTTGTTCTTGTCTGCCATGTTTTGTACTGGTGATTTTATTCAGTGTGCAATAATTTTCAGTGTTTGGTGCGTGAAGAAGATTAAGCGTTATAGTAAATCAGTATTTCTACACACTGTTTCATAGTTTTTGTTGTCTTTTAGTTGCTCAGAATGTTAAAGATTTAAGAGTGCACAAATTTCGATCTAGGATGAAAAATTTT
Organism: Monoplex corrugatus; assembly: GCA_030674185.1. Classification (NCBI taxonomy): domain Eukaryota; kingdom Metazoa; phylum Mollusca; class Gastropoda; order Littorinimorpha; family Ranellidae; genus Monoplex; species Monoplex corrugatus. The sequence continues at coordinate 2,167,033 of JAPXFY010000015.1, forward strand.
TAAAATCGGGATGGAGAAGGAGGGGGGTGCCAGGGGAACACCCCATCTGGGCCCTTGTGTTTTCAGTGGTTTTTGTCTTGAGCAGTCCCTATGGCTTTTTCATCATGCAGACAGATTTTATGAATTATATAAAATTATATAAAAAAAATTGGATTAGTAAACAAATACTG
>JAPXFY010000015.1:2169702-2184702 GCA_030674185.1 Monoplex corrugatus
GAGTGTGAATGTGTGGTTACTGTTAGTGTTATGTCATAAGCTTTAAATCTGCACTCATATTTTGTAATGTTTATAACCTTTCCATACATGTTTATAAAGCATTAAGAACACTGGGTTCTTTGATGTCATAACCTTTTGATCTACATTAATGTTTTGCAATGCCCACTTTTACTGTCTGTTTACGAACCAATAAAGATGCTGGGTGCCGTGATAACCTTTAAACTTGCATTAACATTTTGCAATGCCTGTCCTGTCTACTGACATGTATTGTACGTAAGATTTGCCATGTTTTGTATATGAATGTGTTACCCCCTTCAATAAGGAGCTGGTCCTTCATGGTATTAAGGAAGTAAACCGTTTCATATTCTCAGAGCTGCCAACCCTCCCGGATTTCCTGGGAATTTCCCGGATTTGAAAAACGATCCCAGAATCCCGGATCTGTCAAAAAAATCCCGGATTTTGAAAGTCTAGTGGAAAAACTTCTTTTTCATGCTTAAATATGCCAGGAGAGGCAATTTTTGTACTTTGAATTGGTGAAAAATCAATAGCTTCAGGGGGCGTTGCCCTTTGACCCTCCTAAGCGCCCCACCTGGACCCCCCCCCCCCCCCCCCCGGGCTGATAATTCCTGTTTTTTGAACTTCAAAGGTTGGCAGCTATGTATTCTGTATCTCTCTGCCTCTGTGTCTCATCCTCAGTCCTCTTTTGAATCAGCATCATCATTGCCTTTTGCTTTTGATAAACTCACAACTGAAAAAGTTGAAGCTGACAAATGCAGAAATCTGTTTCTCAATGGACAGTTGTTCAGCGATGTCTGGCTCTTACACCTGAACGGCAACACCGGCTCCTGGGAAGAGATCGTCATTGAGAATGGGGAGTTCTCTCCCCCTGCCCTGTGGTGCCACCCTGCCTGCATGGTGAGAATTGGGGGTTGTTGAATGGATTGAAGTGGGGTGGTGGGACATGAGGGGTGGCGTTGGTGTGGATTGAAGTGGGGTGGTGTTGGTATGGATTGCATTGGGGTGGTGTTGGTATGGATTGAATTGGGGTGGTGTTGGTATGGATTGAAGTGGGGTGGTGTTGGTATGGATTGAAGTGGGGTGGTGTTGGTATGGATTGAAGTGGGGTGGTGTTGGTATGGATTGAAGTGGGTGGTGTTGGTATGGATTGAAGTGGGTGGTGTTGGTATGGATTGAAGTGGGGTGGTGTTGGTATGGATTGAAGTGGGGTGGTGTTGGTATGTATTGAAGTGGGGTGGTGTTGGTATGGATTGAAGTGGGGTGGTGTTGGTGTGGATTGAAGTGGGGTGGTTTGGTATGGATTGAAGTGGGGTGGTGTTGGTATGGATTGAAGTGGGGTGGTGTTGGTATGTATTGCAATGGGGTGGTGTTGGTATGGATTGAAGTGGGATGGTGTTGGTGTGGATTGAAGTAGGGTGGTGTTGGTATGGATTGAAGTGGGGTGGTGTTGGTATGTATTGAAGTGGGGTGGTGGTTGGTGGGTGGAATGAAATGGGGTGGTGTTGGTATGTATTGAAGTGGAGTGGTTGTGTTGGTGTGGATTGAAGTGGGGGTGGTGTTGGTATTGATTGAAGTGGGGGTGGTGTTGGTATTGATTGAAGTGGGTGGTGTTGGTATGGATTGAAGTGGGGTGGTGTTGGTGTGGTATGAAGTGGGGTGGTGTTGGTGTGGATTGAAGTGGGTGGTGTTGGTATGGATTGAAGTGGGGTGGTGTTGGTGGGGTGGTGTTGGTATGGATTGAAATGGGGTGGTGTTCATCAGCAAAATCATTTATCATTATAGTGTGCTGTGCCCATAGCTATGGCTTTGTGTGTCTTCAGGTGGACGGCCTTGCCGTGTTCATCAGCAAAATCATTTATCATTATAGTGTACTGTGCCCATAGCTATGGCTTTGTGTGTCTTCAGGTGGACAGCCTTGCCGTGTTCATCAGCAAAATCATTTATCATTATAGTGTACTGTGCCCATAGCTATGGCTTTGTGTGTCTTCAGGTGGACGGCCTTGCCGTGTTCATCAGCAAAAGCAGTCGAGTGAAAGGATCGAACCCAGAACCTCAGAACATGCAGCTGCAGCAGAACAGAGTGTGGGTGCCCCCCCAAGGTGTCCCCGCGCCCCCTCATGGGGGGGCTCCCAATGGGGCGGGTCCCCCCAACCATCCTCACATTCCACCCCCTCCCCCTTCCCCCCCATGGCCGCCTTTCAACGACGGAGGGACGACTGGGGTGGGGGCGGAGGAGGATTTGGGGTGATGGGGATCGCGCCCCCCGTCCCACGAGGACCGCCGGACGTCGTCCAGCAGCACAACTTCCACGGGGCGCAGAACCCCAACATACAGGACGTGCAGAGACTCAACTTTCGCGGGGGGCCTCAGCGCCGGGTTGGCAGAGACAGCCCCAGAGGGAACCCGCCCCCTCCCCCTCAGAGCCTCAGTCTGGCGCCCAGCGACCCTCAGGGTTGTCGGGTGAATGATGTGGGCTTCTCCAGACAGGCCGGTTCATTTTGCACCCACAACACGGTAGGCGGCAGCAACGAACTGCCGGGACCCAGCCACAGAGACAACGACGCTCAGGCCGAGTGCTGCGAGGCCAACTGTGCCAGGCCTGGCTCGGCATCGCTCAACTCCCCCCCTGTGGACAGCGACTCAGACTCTGATGTCAGTGGGGAGCAGGAGGCGGGGGGTGCGCAGGCCCCCAGACCCGGGTTCCCCTCCATCCGGCCCAATGCCATGCACAACCGCCAGCGCCAGCTGGACATGCTGCGTAAACACGAGCACCGCTTGTGGCGCTCACGTAACAACGCCAACAACAGCCACCACCAGCGTGGCGGCGCCGCTCGCAGCTGGGACGGCCTTCCTCGCAACCCCATGGTGCTTCACCTTCTGGACTTGACGCGAGTGGTGTCGGACAGGGTCGCCATCTGGCTCCCAACCAGGGACACCCCCATCCCCGGGGCTCCTGAAGAGACCATCTTCTACTCCCTGGTGGAGGGGCGTGGGGAACTGCTGCTGTTTGGGGGTATCCAGCGGGATCAGAATCCCATGCAGCGTGTGAATTCACCGCCAGACTCTAGTTCTCACTATGTCAGCAATGGGTTGTTTGTCATCAGTCCCACCTGGTTTCAGCGCTTGTAGCACAGTGGCCACAGGGTGAACATGGTAGAGGATGGGTTGTCTGGTAGCTCGTGAGGTGTGGGTTAGTCCTGATGTCTTTGTGGTTTGGCACAAGTTTGGGTAGGGTAAAGATCAGGGGCCTGGTAGCTTGTGGGGTGTGGGTTAGTCCTGATGTCTTTGTGGTTTGGCACAAGTTTGGGCACGGTAAAGATCAGGGTGCCTGGTAGCTTGGGGTGTGGGTTAGTCCTGATGTCTTTGTGGTTTGGCACAAGTTTGGGTAGGGTGAAGATCAGGGTGCCTGGTAACTTGTGGGGTGTGGGTTAGTCCAGATTTTTTCGTTTGGCACAAGTTTGGGACGGGTAAAGATCAGGGTGCCTGGTAACTTGTGGGGTGTGGGTTAGTTCGCAGTTTTTCAGTTATGGCAGCGTTTGGGTAGGGTAAAGATCAGGGTGCCTGGTACTTGTGGGGTGTGGGTTAGTCTCGATTCTTTTGTGGTTGGCCAAGTTTGGGCAGGGTAAAGATCAGGGTGCTGGAGCTGTGGAGTGTGGGTTATGTCCTATTTTGTGGTGGGAAGTTTGGGTAGGGTGAAGATCAGGGTGCCTGGTACTTGTGGAGTGTGGGTTATCGTCATTTTTAGTATGGTGCAGGTTTGGGCACGGTAAAGATCAGGGTGCCTGGTAACTTGTGGGGTGTGGGTTAGTTTCGCATCTTTTCAGTATGGTGCAGGTTTGGGCAGGGTAAAGATCAGGGTGCCTTGGTAACTTGTGGGGTGTGGGTTATTCGACTCTTTTCATGTGGTGCAGGTTGTGGGCAGGGTAAGATCAGGGTGCTTGGTAGCTTGTGGATGTGGGTTAGTCTTTGTACGGGGTCAGTTTGCAGTATGATCAGGGTGCCTGGTACTGTGGTGTTGTGGTGGATTAGTCGATCTTTTCAGTATGGTACAGGTTTGGGTCAGGGTAAAGATCAGGGTGCTGGTAGCTTGTGGGGTGAGGGTTATTCTTTGTACTGTGGTGCAGGTTTGGGCAGGGTTAAGATCAGGTGCTGTAGCTTGTATTGGGTTAGTCTGGGTCAGTAAGTCAGGGTGCCTGGTCTGTGGTAGCTTGTGGAGTGAGTTAGTCCTGGTGTCTTTGTGTTATGGTACAAGCTTGGGCAGGGTAAAGATCCGGGTGCCTGGTAGTGTGTGGGTAGGGTTAAGTCTTTGTAGTATGGTACAGACTGAGAGGTAAAGGTCAGGGTGCCTTGTGCTTGGTGGGTGGGTGTTAGTCTTGTCGTTAGTATGGACAGACTGAGCAAGGTAAGATCCGGGTGCCTGGTAGTGTGTGTGGTAAGGGTTAGGTCTTTGTAGTATGGTCAGACTGAGCCAGTGGTGACTGGTAGAGTGTGGGTAGGGTTAGGCTTTTGTAGTGATGGTACAGACTGAGCACGGTGTGCCTGGTATAGTGTGGGTAGGGTTAGGTCTTTGTAGTATGGTACAGACTGAGCACGGTAAAGATCAGGGTGACTGGTAGTGTGTGTGGTAAGGGTTAGGTCTTTGTAGTGTGGTTCAGACTGAGCAGGGTGCCTGGTATCAGGTGGGGTGAGGGTTAGGCCTTTGTAGTATGGTACAGACTGAGCACGGTAAAGATCAGGGTGCCTGGTAGCTTGATACAGACTGGGGTAGGGTAAAGATCAGGGTGCCTGGTAGCTTGATACAGACTGGGGTAGGGTAAAGATCAGGGTGCCTGGTAGCTTGATACAGACTGGGGTAGGGTAAAGATCAGGGTGCCTGGTAGCTTGATACAGACTGGGGTAGGGTAAAGACCAGGGTGACTGGTAGCTTGATACAGACTGGGGTAGGGTAAAGATCAGGGTGCATGGTAGCTTATGGGGTGAGGGATAGTCCTAGTGTCTTTTCTGTACAGTGCAGGTTTGAGCAGGGTGAAGATCCGGGCATCTAGTTGCTTTCGTGGTGGGCGTTAGTCTTTGTTTTTTGCCAGCCGTGCGTCACGGTGTTTAAATTTGTTGCCAGCTGTGTGTCATGGCATTCCGTTAAAACAAGCAGCTTCAGTAGGCGTGTCTGTGGCTTTGACTAAGCGGTTGAGAAAAGCTTTGTCAGCTTGAGTACAAGTTCTGCATCGACTTTCCAAAGTGTTCTAGTTTGCTTAAATTGCAAGTTGGCTGGCAGTGTGAAGTCGTGGGTGGGGGGGGGGGCAGGAGTTTGGTTGTTGGGGAAACGCGCCGATTTGTACGCTGCCTTTGTTGTGTCCCCTTGTCGGTGTGACTCGTTCGTGATCTCTGGGCATCCGTCGTTGTTGTGACAATACCTCATGTTGAATTATGCTCATATGTGATGGAGATCGTGGTGTTTGTGGTCACAGATGTTGATGTTTGTGGTCACAGATGTTGATGTTTGTGGTCATTGAGTTAGTTGTGGTGATGTTGTGTTGGTCACAGATTATGTTTGCAGATGTTATGTTTGGTCACAGATTGATTGATGTTTGTGGTCACCGATGTTGATGTTGATGTTTGTGGTCACAGATGTTGATGTTTGTGGTCATTGATGTTGATGTTTGTGGTCACAGATGTTGATGTTTGTGGTCACAGATGTTGATGTTTGTGGTCATTGATGTTGATGTTTGTGGTCACAGATGTTGATGTTTGTGGTCACAGATGTTGATGTTTGTGGTCACTGATGTTGATGTTTGTGGTCACATGATGTTGATGTTGTGTATTAGTTGGTCACAGATGTTGATGTTTGTGGTCACAGAGTGATTTGTTGATGTTGATGTGTGCAGTTTGATGTTGTGCACAGATGTTGATGTTATGTTGTGTCACTGATGTTGATGTTTGTGGTCACAGATGTTGATGTTTGTCATGTTTGATGTGGTCACAGATGTTGATGTTTGTGGTACATTGATGTTGATGTTTGTGGTCACAGATGTTGATGTTTGTGGTCATTGATGTTGATGTTTGTGGTCACAGATGCTGTGATGTTTGTGGTCACCGATGTTGATGTTGATGTTTGTAGATGTTGAGTTGTGGTCACAGATGTTGATGTTTGTGGTCACAGATGTTGATGGGTGAGTTGTGTCACAGATGTTAGTTGTGGTCACAGATGTTATGTGATGTTTGTGGTCACAGATTTTGGTTGTGGTCAGATGGTGATGTCTGTGGTCACAGATATTGATGATGTTCATGTTTGTGGTCACAGATGCTGATGTGATGTTTGTGGTCACAGATGTTGATGATGTTGTGGTCACAGATGTTGATGTTTGTGGTCACAGATGTGATGATGGTATTGTGGTCACAGATGTTATGTTTGTGGTCACAGATGTTATGTTGATGTTTGTGGTCACAGATGTTGATGTGTGACATGTCTGTGGTCACAGATGTTGATGATGTTATGTTTGTGGTCACAGATGTGTGTATGTTTGTGGTCACAGATGTTGATGTTTGTGGTCACAGATGTTGATGTTTGTGGTCACAGATGTTGATGTTGTGGTCACAGATGTTGATGTTTGTGGTCACAGATGTTGATGTTTGTGGTCACAGATGTTATTGATTTGGGCGATGTTTGTGGTCACAGATGTTGATGGTGATGTTTTGGTCACAGATGTTAGATGATGTTCATGTTTGTGGTCACAGATGTTGATGGTGTGTTTGGTCACAGATGTTGATGTTTGTGGTCACAGATGTTGATGTTTGTGGTCACAGATGTTAATGTGCATGTTTGTGGTCACAGATGTTAGATGTGATGTTGTGGTCACAGATGTTATGATTATGTTTGTGGTCACAGATGGTTGATGTTGATGTCTGATGGTCACAGATGTTGATGATTTTGTGGTCACAGATGTTGATGTTTGTGGTCACAGATGTTCATGTTTGTGGTCACAGATGTTAGATGTTGTTAGATGTTGTGGATGTTGTGGTCACAGATGTTAATGTTGATGTTTGTGGTCACAGATGTTTGTTTTGTGGTCACAGATGTTAATGTTGATGTTTGTGGTCACAGATGTTAATGTTGATGTTTGTGGTCACAGATGTTAATGTTTGTGGTCACAGATGTTAATGTTGATGTTTGTGGTCACAGATGAGTTGTAAATGATGTGATGTTTGTGGTCACAGATGTTGATGTTGATGTTTGTGGTCACAGATGTTGATGATGTTTGTGGTCACAGATGTAGATGTTGATGTTTGTGGTCACAGATGTTGATGTTGATGTTTGTGGTCACAGATGTTGATGTTGATGTTTGTGGTCACAGATGTTAATGTTGATGTTTGTGGTCACAGATGTTGATGTTGATGTTTGTGGTCACAGATGTTGATGTTGATTTTGTGGTCACAGATGGTGATGTTGATGTTTGTGGTCACAGATGGTGATGTTGATGTTTGTGGTCACAGATGTTGATGTTTGTGGTCACAGATGGTGATGTTGATGTTTGTGGTCACAGATGTTGATGTTGATGTTTGTGGTCACAGATGTTGATGTTTGTGGTCACAGATGTTGATGTTTGTGGTCACAGATGTTGATGTTTGTGGTCACAGATGGTGATGTTTGTGGTCACAGATGTTGATGTTTGTGGTCACAGATGTTGATGTTTGTGGTCACAGATGTTGATGTTTGTGGTCACAGATGGTGATGTTTGTGGTCACAGATGTTGATGTTTGTGGTCACAGATGTTGATGTTTGTGGTCACAGATGTTGATGTTTGTGGTCACAGATGTTGATGTTTGTGGTCACAGATGTTGATGTTTGTGGTCACAGATGTTGATGTTTGTGGTCACAGATGGTGATGTTGATGTTTGTGGTCACAGATGGTGATGTTTGTGGTCACAGATGTTGATGTTGTGGTCACAGATGTTGATGTTTGTGGTCACAGATGGTGATGTTGATGTTTGTGGTCACAGATGGTGATGTTTGTGGTCACAGATGTTGATGGTGATGTTTGTGGTCACAGATGTTGATGTTGATGTTTGTGGTCACAGATATTGATGTTTGTGGTCACATATGTTCATGGCAATGCTTAACATGGTTACATGACCTCTTCTGGTCAGCCAGTATGAGACATGGGTAGTTTATTTTGGACAGTGTGTATGTATATGTGTGTGTGTGTGTGTCTGCTTTTGTGTGTGTGTGTGTGTGTGCATGTGTTTGTGTGCACACAGACATGTTCATCTGCTCTGTTGTGTATATGCAGGTGCTGTGAGGTGTGTGTACATGTATCTCTGTGTACAGTATGTGTTGATGTGTGTGTGTGTGTGATCATCCGTGGGAAAAGGTGGCTAAAGTGCAAAATTTTCATTTTTCCATTTTTAACTGATTTCAAAGTTTCCAGGTTTGTAAATTACCATGCAAAAAAACAGAACTGATTTGTGTATTATATTTTTTTTTGTTTAGAAACATTAGACCTGTGTATTTTTGACAAGGGAAATAATTGGCTTATAAAATTTTGTGGGAAAAATAATTAAGAAAGAATTGCTTTGTGGGATGCTTTCAGATCTAAGGTAAGATAAAACTTAGATACCAGTTGCCGTTGTGTAAAGATTAGCGCAACAGACTACCGCATGGAAGGTTGTGGCTTCAAATCCCCATCAGTCCCTTCAAAAATCATTGTGGGTTTTTTCGGCTGTAACCAGTTCCTACCCTGAGTTGTGCGTGCTATGAGCTCATTGCGAAGACTGGGACCACACAGTCAAGTCTCATCCACTTCACAGATGCGTCATTGAGGGTGATGCTCAAATCTGACCAGCACCGCAGGTGTCCTTATGTCTCAGGCCTGGTTGACACCAGGATATATATTATTATACTAAGCGTAGAGTACAGCCGTGTCATGCAATCTCGATCCTAGATGGAACTCCATAGGATCATGGTTATCACCCTCATTGACATAATCCTCATTGCATTGTAAAAACTGTACCAGCTTCTGTGGCCATTAAGGTAGCATACAAAATGGAACCAAAAAAAATGGTGAGCACAAAGGTGACCCTGAGTGTGATGATTCTAAAAAGAAAAAAGAAAAGATAAAACTTTGGGAAAGTAAAGATTAGATGTTAGGGAATTAGTGATTAGATGTTAAAGGCACAAAATATGGACAGATCTCAGCTGACCCAACTTTGACCCATCCTGGCTATTCTGAACAATAATTGTGACTGACTCAGTGACTGCCTGCATCTTTAGTCTCTGTTTTCTACACTGTGTCACATATATGTATACTTGTACAGGTGTGCATGACAAGTCTAGTATGAAATTGCCATGAAAGTGTGTTTGGAAGCTTACATCATAGTGGTTGTAATGTTGGGAGAGTGGGTGTATGTGGTTGTGAACTTGTTTGATGTGATTATTGGCTTTAGTTATTGATCATTATGGCATACCATATTTATTCCATCTGATCATTTCTCCATGCCCAACTGTTCTACAGCCTTTTGATATAATGATGTGAGAGAACTGCTTGCAAGTCTTGATGCCAGTGAGCTTTTGTGTCATAAGCCATGTTGAGATGTATTATAATTGATAAAGAAATAAATACAGCAACTGAGTGCCACATGAGTGTGCAGATTGAAGTCTGTGACTGAGGTTTGTGTTTATTTTTTTTTGTTTTGTTTCGTTTTTGTTTGTTTACATGTTTGTTTGTTTACATGTTAGTTTACCTGTTTGTATACATGATTGTTTACATGATTGTTTACATGTTTGTGGATTGAATAATGTGACTGAGGTTTGTGTTTACTTTTTATTTGTTTACATGTTGTGTTCATTTATTTTTTGTTTGTTTAGCTGTTTGGTTGTGTTTGTTCCAAGCAGTATTATATTGGAGGCATGTATATGCACTACTCTGTTTGGCCTCCACAGTGTGTGCAGGCATTACATTGCTACGCAGTCTGCACGCTCTGATAACTGACTCTGTCTTGTAGGCGGTCGTACTCCATGTCCTCTTCTTTGTTTTGGTTGATGGCAGTTGGTTATGTTCCTTTGTCCATAAAGCAGAGAGCACCAGTGTGGTCTAGGGGTTAATGGGAGTTGGTTATGTTCCTATGTCCATAAACCAGAGAGCACCAGTGTGGTCTACAGGTTGATGGCAGTTGGTTATGTTCCTTTGTCCATAAACCAGAGAGCACCAGTGTGGTCTAGGGGTTAATGGGAGTTGGTTATGTTCCTATGTCCATAAACCAGAGAGCACCAGTGTGGTCTAGGGGTTAATGGGAGTTGGTTATGTTCCTATGTCCATAAACCAGAGAGCACCAGTGTGGTCTAGGGGTTAATGGGAGTTGGTTATGTTCCTATGTCCATAAACCAGAGAGCACCAGTGTGGTCTAGGGGTTAATGGGAGTTGGTTATGTTCCTATGTCTATAAACCAGAGAGCACCAGTGTGGTCTAGGGGTTAATGGGAGTTGGTTATGTTCCTATGTCCATAAACCAGAGAGCACCAGTGTGGTCTACAGGTTCTTTAACCCTTTGACTCCCCCACCCTGTCCACCAACTGCAAAAACTTAACCTTTTGACTCAGGAAGCTGGTGGATAGGATGAGGGAGTCAAAATGTTAAAAGTTTTTGTGTTGTTGTCATGCTTGACAGTGCAGGCTGCTGGTGGAAAAGGTGCAGGAGTCAAAAGGTTAACATGCCATGTTTGTTCCAGCTACATAAGTGAAAGATCGTCTGAGGTTAACCCTTGCACAAGTGATATTGGGCAGCAGGTGGGAAGGTTGGCTGGAGGACACTTTGTGGTTCTTCAAACCGCTGATGTTAATGATGTTGTTCACACAAACATGAAGAAAACACACCTGAGTTTGTGATGTCAGTGACAGGCAAACATAAAAGTGCTTTGGGCCGACAAATCAGTGAAGCAGTCCAAATACACAACGCCCCAAGCGACCTACTGATGAACAGAAAATCAGAGTGGGGTCACACACGGATAGTGAGAAGTGTTCTCACTACTGAATAGTTCTACAACAAGCCTCTGCCCACCAGTCTGACGAGGGTTTGCTGAACCGATCAGGCCTAACAAAAAGTAAGTGAAATTCCTTGATGGATAATATTCGTTTAGGCGTGATATGTGTAAATTATAATAAGATTGTGCCTATTATAATTTCTCAAAAACAATGGTCATAAAATTAAGTAACGCCTATATAGCTGAAACAAGAAAACTCTCAGCATGAATTTCATGCTGTTAGCCCTGATATGGCTGTATGCAGTCGGCTGGGCTTTGAACAACAATAACAATAACAATGCTGTTGTTGAGGTTCATCAAATAAAAACAGAAATAAAAAAAATAAGGAAGGCCGTAAATACTGGGCGATATTCAGTGACATATATTTACAAAGAATATTCATGAGCAAATCAGAGAAGTGTGACCTTGACCCCTTTACTCCTGCTGCAGCCTGTCTGTTAGCTGCAAAGCTGGTGGATAGGGTGAGGGAGTCAAAGGTTAAGTTTTTGCAGTTGGTGAACAGGGCGAAAGAATTGAAGGGTTAAGTAGGTACTGTAAAGGCCTTGCTTTCTTCAAACAACTTAAAGTAAACATCACATTGGTCAGTTTAATAGGTACACATAAGGAACTGCTTTCTTCAAACAACTTAAAGTAAACATCACATTGGTCAGTTTAATAGGTACACATAAAGAACTGTTTCTTCAAACAACTTAAAATAAACATCACATTGGTCAGTTTAATAGGTACACATAAGGAACTGCTTTCTTCAAACAACTTAAAGTAAACATCACATTGGTCAGTTTAATAGGTACACATAAGGCAACTGCTTTCTTCAAACAACTTAAAGTAAACATCACATTGGTCAGTTTAATAGGTACACATAAGGAACTGCTTTCTTCAAACCAACTTAAAGTAAACATCACATTGGTCAGTTTAATAGGTACACATAAGCACTGCTTTCTTCAAACACTTAAGTAAACATCACATTGGTCAGTTTAATAGGTACACATAAAAACTGTTTTCTTCAAACAACTTAAAGTAAACATCACATTGGTCAGTTTAATAGGTACACATAAAGAACTGTTTTCTTCAAACAACTTAAAATAAACATCACATTGGTCAGTTTAATAGGTACGGTAAAGACCTTGCTTTCTTCAAACAACTTAAAATAAACATCACATTGGTCAGTTTAGTAAGTACACATAAAGAACTGCTTTCTTCAAACAACTTAAAATAAACATCACATTGGTCAGTTTAGTAAGTACACATAAGGAACTGCTTTCTTCACAGGCGGCGGGTAATTAGAGTCACTCTTCACTTGCCAGGAAATGCTTCCCTTAGGCAGAGGTGTTTGTACTCCAGTGTACGTACACACATGCGCCGAGTGCGCACACACATCTTTCTTTATACACTGCACTGTCAGTTATGTTGCTGGCTGTATGTTTTATAGGTGTATGAAAATAATCAACAATGCAATGAAATTGGTGTGTTATAACAAGTATACGTCTACTTACATTTAGTTATCTATATATTTGTGTCCAGATTAAATTGCTCTTTTCTATGGCAGACTTGATATTGTTTAGTGTTATCTCAGATGGAGAGGATGCTTGTTTCACAGCACGCAATCTTTTGTAGCAGTTTGAACAAAACGTAGCTGAGTGAAGAATGCCGTCTGTTTCACTGGAAACAATTGTCCCGAAAAATGTCATGAAATCTGGGGCGTAGTTTTCGCAAAATTTTGCAGGTTTTGTCTCGCGATCTTTCTTTGATCTCTCACCACAGATTCTGCATAGTGCGTTCAGTCTGTCAAAGTGAGTTCTTTCAGAATGTTTCTCTGCATTCAATAATGTGCAACGTTTTTTTTTTTTCACAGGCACAAAGTGGTGTATAGCCTACATCACAGAGTAAAACACCAACCAGCCTAAGCCTTGTATGTTTTTTTCTCTACACAATAAGAAGCAAACACAACTAAACTAAATACACACAAAAAGGGGCCAGAAAAAAAACGATGATGAAAATAAGTTAAAGAACAATCACAGAAAGCAGATGAAAAATCCAAAAGCAAGAACAAAGAAAAAAGCAAGACCACTTCATGCACTCTCACAGACTACGTGTGAGCGGGGTCAAGTGTGACCTGTAGGCCTACTCACATTCTTTCACTTATCTGTCTCAATGCACAGAGTGCCAGATAGCTGCTGCCAGCGGCACACACTCAGTCAGTGCCAGTACATCAAGTGGTCGTTTTTATTTTCTTTTATTTTATTTTTACAACACAGTAGGAACTGGGATCTCGATTTGTGTACTACGGATGTAATCAGCAAAGATTGCTGGATTAAAGAAGCGCCATTTGAGATCTGATATAATCCGCATGAAAATATAATTAGGCGGGAAACACAGTCACTGACAACACATTTTACATAGGGGAGAGAGAAGGAAAGGGCTGCAGCTGTGGCAGCCCCTGAGAGGAAGGGCGGGAGGGACGGCGTTTCTGGCAGAAACTAAACAGGCAAAATCTGCCCATTTTCGCTTGCCGTGTCCGTTGTCACCACCATGCCTCTTTGTGACCTAAAACACACACACACACACACACACACATATATATATATATATATATATTTCTGTCTATCATTCCGTTTATCTGTCTGTCTATCTATCTATCTATTGTCTTTCTATATCTATCTGTCCATCTTTCTGTCTGTCTGTCTATTGTGTACCTATCTACCTACCTACCTACCTACCTACCTGCCTGCCTGCCTGTCTGTCCGTCTATCTGTATATAAACATACATCTCTCTGTTGTAAAGTGTTATTCCCTACGGGGATGCTGGGGGGTCTTTCAGTATAACTATAAGTAGTACCCCAACCTTCAGGAAATTCTGTGCTAGAAATTTCCTCTTTTTTGTCACTCTTTCTTTCTGCCTTGTTCCTTTGCTGTCTGTCATTTCTTCCTATCATTTTCTGTCTTGCTGGTCCATTCACATGTATGTGTTTTGATAAAGTCTTACGCATTTTCTCTTAGGATTGATAATTGCGCACTACTGAATGTATTTTTAGCAATAAAGGAATGTGATATGCACAAGCAAATTTAGGCCCATTTTATATATATATGCTTTAATGTCATTAGTTATGTTTACATACATGTTCAGGTTTGTTTTAAGCCCCATGGTCATAAATTGGATGGAATGGTCAATGCTAGGGGCATATTTTTAGATTATGTGCGCAAATGCATCGATAAATGTATTTAATTTTCTTAATAATTCTTGTACCTAATTTTCTTACTTAATTTTTTTTTTTCTCCATTTTTTTAACCTTTGATTACCACACCCTGTTCACCAGCATCCTGCAGCATCAACTGTGCTAGCAAAGTATAAACTTTGACTCCCTCACCCTACCACCAGCTTCTTGCATGAAACTGATGGATAGGGTGAGAAAGTCAAAAGGTTTGAGTTTTTGCAGTTGGTGGACAGGGTGCAGGAGTCAAACAGTTAAGTACTGTTTTGCTGCACTTTCCCATCTGCGGAAGCCACTGCTGACCAATGAAAAACTGTATTTTATTCACTGATTACGTGTAGTTTTGTGTCCCATTAGCAAATGTTTCATGGTGTACTCAAATTATTTCTGATTTTTGTTTTAGAAATGTTTTGTATTCACGAAAGAACTTAATAACTGAGTTTCCACGAAGTGAGAGGAACACTTGTGTCAAACATGAACGGACTTCAATAGCAACAGTCTACTTTTCAACAGTCAAATTAAGTTTTATGGGTGCATGTCTTACCTGTCGGCATCACCAGGTTCAGTGTTGGCCGCTGCACATCTGGACACCACCACCTCCCTCCAGGCTCCTCTGTCTTGACTTTTGTGGACAATTTCTTGAATATTTAGACCACTGACGTTGGTTATGTTCCCAGTGTATGAGATTGGAGGTCTGCCTTTCTTCCTTTTTGCCACTGTTTTTCCTTGAAAGATGATTGCCA
>JAPXFY010000015.1:2189702-2232202 GCA_030674185.1 Monoplex corrugatus
AGATAGGGTGCAGGAGTCAAAGGGGAAAAGCCCATCTACATCACAGAGCCCTATCAGGGCTATAACATCTCAAATGTACACAATACCTCACTGGAAAAAAAAACAAAAAGAAATTTAAGTACACATCATTTGTGCACATACCTAAGGAAATACCCCTGGTACTTACCACTGTGATCTATTTATCACCAGGGGACAAAAAATAAACCCTGAATACAAATGTAAACATAACTACAGTATAGTATAGTAGGCCTCCTTCGGTCATGACTGACCATGGACAAAGTACATCGTTCTAATGTTTAGATGGGCTGTCTGCTTGGTCCAAGCAGCGTCGCCTGTGACTGTACAGACCAATGCGAGAGAGGCAGTCTCTGTTGCAGCGGTCGCATGTGTATGCTGATGCTGGTCTGTTGGCTGTCATCCCTTTTCTGCGAACTCGCTTTTCTGCTGCAGCAGCTGACAGTTTGTCCTCACCAATCCGCAGCTGTTTCTTGAGAGTAGTTCTCCAGCTGTTGCGGTGTCTGCGAGGTCCTCCCAGGACTCAGTGTTGATCTCAAGCGCCTTCATGTCACGCTTGCAAACGTCTTTGTATCTCAGCTGTGGGCGGCCAATGTTTCTCTGCCCTGTGGCAAGCTCACCATAAAGGATGTCTTTTGGGATGCGACCATCTTCCATGCGGCGAACGTGGCCCAACCAGCGCAGCTACGCTGTCTCAGCATGGTATGCATGGTTGGGAGGCCAGCGCAGGTTAGGACTTCGGTGTTGGTCACCTTGTCTTGCCAGGAAATGCCCAGTATGCGCCGTAGGCTTCTCAGATGGAAGGTATTGAGCCTTTTCTCCTGATGAGCATGCGTGGTCCACGCCTCACTGCCATACAGCAAGGTGCTGAGGACACAGGTGTTGTATACAGCCATCTTTGTCTTTGAGGTCAGCTTGGGATTTGTCCACACCCTTTGTGTGAGGCGGGCTAGTGTTGTGGCTGCCTTCCCGATCCTCTTGTCGACCTCTGTGTCAAGGGAGAGGTTATCGGTGATGGTGGACCCAAGATATGTGAATTGATGGATGACTTCAAGCTCGTAGTCATCAATGGTGATGGCTGGTGGAGATGGCGTGTCTTGACCCAGGACGTTTGTCTTCTTAAGACTGATGGTCAGACCAAAATCTTTGCAGGCCTGGGAGAAGCGGTCCATTAGTGACTGCAAGTCCCGCTGAGTATGGGTCACAACTGCGGCATCGTCGGCAAATAGCATGTCTCTGATGAGGGCTTCACAGACTTTTGTCCTTGCTCTGAGGCGGGCGAGGTTGAAGAGTCTGCCATCTGATCTGGTCCGCAGGTGGATCCCTTCTTGCGCTGTGCTGAACGCATGCCTCAGGAGGAGAGCGAAGAAGATTCCAAAGAGGGTTGGGGCCAGGACACAGCCTTGTTTCACACCGCTGCGTACGTCGAAGGGCTTGGAGAGGTTTCCGTTGAACTGCACCATCCCTTTCATGTTTGAGTGGAAGGACTCAATTAAGCTGTGCAGTTTGGGGGGGCAGCCGATTTTTCGGAGAGCCTTGAAAAGGCCATCTCTGCTGACTAGGTCAAAGGCCTTGGTGAGGTCAATGAAAGCCACATACAGGGGCATCCGCTGCTCTCTGCACTTCTCCTGGATTTGGCGAAGGGAGAAGACCATGTCTACCGTGGATCTCTCTGCTCGAAAACCACACTGTGATTCCGGGTAGACGCGTTCAGCCAGTTTCTGCAGGCGGATTAGGAGGACCCGAGCATAGACTTTGCCAACAATGCTGAGGAGCGAGATACCTCTGTAGTTGTTGCAGTCGCTCCTTTCGCCCTTGTTTTTGTACAGGGTGACGATCTTGACGTCCCTCATGTCCTGTGGTACAGCTCCCTCATTCCAACACTGACAGAGAACTGCGTGCAAAGGGTGCAGAAGAGAAGTCTTGCAGTGCTTGATGAGGTCTGGGGGAATTCCGTCGTTGCCAGGTGCCTTCCCTGATGCCAGGCTATCAATGGCCTTGCTGAGTTCGTCCGCAGTTGGCTCTGCGTCAAGTTCTTCCATTACCGGCATGCACTTGATGGCATCGAGGGCTAAGGGGGACACCATGTTCTGTGTGGAGTAGAGGTCGGAGTAGTGTTCCGCCCATCTTTCCATCTGTTGGCTAGGATTGCTGATTACTTCCCCAGTGGAGGATTTGAGGGGGGCGATCTTGCTCTATGTTGGTCCCAGTGCCTTCTTGATGCCATCATACATTCCTCGGATGTTGCCTCTTTCAGCAGCACTCTGTATCTCTTCGCTGAGCTCTATCCAGTACTCGTTTGTGCAGCGCCTGGCGTTAAGCTGAACCTTACTTCTGGCAGCCCTGAGGATTTGCAGGTTCTTCTCACTGGGTGACCGCTTATACTTGGTGAGTGCGGCACGCTTGGCTTCAACAGTGGGAGTCATCTCTGATGATTTGGCCTCAAACCAGTCATGGGACTTCACAGTTTTCTTCCCAAAGGTGGCCATAGCAATGCGATGCATGGTGTCTCGTAGCGTTTCCCATCTCTCAGTGGCAGAATCTCTGGGCTGCAATGCATCGTATTCTCTCTGAAAGGCCTCTGCGAACTGTTCTACAAGATCTGGCTGAGACATCTTGCTGACATCAATGCGAGGGTTCCCTTGTTTCTTTGAGCAGTGGAACTTCTTTGGTTGTAGCCTGATCTTGCAACATACCAGAGAGTGGTCTGTGTCGCAGTCTGCACTGTGATAAGAGCGAGTGTGGAGAACGTTTTTGATAGCGGCACGTCTTACTAGGATCAAATCCAGTTGGTGCCAATGTTTTGAGCGGGGATGCCTCCAGGAGACTTTCTGCTGAGGCTTCGTCTTGAAGAAGGAGTTGGCGATGCACAGTTCATGGCAGGCGCAAAACTCAAGCAGTCGCTGTCCATTCTCATTCATTTTTCCCACTCCAAAGGAACCAAGGCAGAAGGGCCATGAGTCGTTGTCTGCACCCACTCTGTCGTTGAAGTCGCCCAGGAGAACAAGTTGTTCTGTCCTGGGGATGTTCCTTATGGTTGATGCAAGATTTTCGTAGAACTCATCCTTGGTGTCTGGAGAGCCGGACAGAGTTGGGGCATAAACGCTGATGAGAGTGACATAGCCTTCGGTGGTGTTGAGGCGGAGAGTCAAGAGTCGCTCTGAACCGCCGCTGCCTGGTTCAATCATGTTCAGCAGGCTATTCCTTACTGCAAAGCCTACTCCGTGCTTTCTTGGGGCATCAGAACTCTTTCCTTGCCAGAAGAAGGTGTAGTCCCTTTCCTTTAGTGTTCCTGAGTCAGCCAGCCGTGTTTCCTGCAGAGTGGCAATGTCCACATTGAGCCTCTTTAGTTCGCTGTTTATGACGGCAGTTTTTCTGGCGTCGCTGATGTCTTGCAGATCTTGGGAGAGCCCAGGCATCATTGTTCGGACATTCCAACAGCCCAGTTTCACTGCTGATTCTTTTCCTGATCCGTTTCTTGAATTTGAATTTGAATTTGAATTTTTCATTTTGTTTGGTGCGGTAATTAACGACCTGCTTGTCAGATTTACATAACTACAGACACTAAAACATTTATATAAAAACAGGCCTAAATTACCTTAAATTGCTTCTGCACATCACGTTTCTATAGAGCTGAAAATGCACTCAATACATGTACCCAATTCCCAGTCCAAAGGGAAAATATGTCAGGCTTTAAACAACACATACAGGTGAATGGACCAGCAAGGCAGAAAAAATGATAGGAGAAAAACAGACAACAGCAAGGCAGCACAAGAAAATGACAGAAAAGAGTAAATTTCTAGCACAAAATTTCCAGAAGGTGAGGATGCTACTTATGCTGAAAGAGTCAATGTCACCCCCACAGCTTGCCTATTAAAGTGTCTCTTTTTTCCCATGCAAAGCATATTATTGTGTGTGATTACAAATAATAGTCCATGAAGCTGGAAGCAGGTTTCATTATTTGTCTCAGCCTTTCCTGTTCAGGCTTCTTTTTCTTCTTCTTCTGTTCACCAGATACACAGTCAGGTCATATCTGGTACATAATACATTAAATGTCTACAAATCTGTATGGAAATGGTCTAATGATTTTATCCCTTCAATTTCAATAATATCTGAAGTATACAATCTTTATGCCCTCAATTTCTACAATAATCTTTATGCCTTCAATTTCTAAAATACATAACTTATACAATGTTTATCCCCTCAATTTCTAAAATACATAACTTATACAATCTTTATTCCCTCAATTTCAATTATACGAAAATCATACTGTCTACTATGAAATGGCATAATGACTTTATCCCTTCAAGTTCAATTCATAAAATATGTTTTCTGTGATGATTCTCCAGACATTTCTAACCCTTTCACTTCCTTAGTCGACAAGCCACTTTCTTACAGGAAATTGAAAGATTAAGGGTGCAGGATTAAAAAGGTTAAAACTGAGACTAAAATAGAGCTGAAAGAGCAGACGCACCAGGATATCCTCTCCATCAACAAAGATGTTCTTTTCAATGAGGTAGTCCAGTATGTCTTGGATGTTCATGATGCTGTCCACTAAATCCATACGGTTTCCCTTCACGGCCTTCTTCATGGTGTCATCAAACCCGGAGTCCAATTCAGCCATCTCGCAGGTTTATTCTTCTTTCCTGCAATCACAACACACAATCTCACAGGTTTATTCTCTGTTCCTGCAATCACAACACACAATCTCACAGGTTTATTCTCTGTTCCTGCAATCATAACACACAATCTCACAGGTTTATTCTTCTTTCCTGCAATCACAACACACAATCTCACAGGTTTATTCTCTGTTCCTGCAATCATAACACACAATCTCACAGGTTTATTCTCTGTTCCTGCAATCATAACACACAATCTCACAGGTTTATTCTCTGTTCCTGCAATCATAACACACAATCTCACAGGTTTATTCTCCTTTCCTGCAATCATAACACACAATCTCACAGGTTTATTCTCTGTTCCTGCAATCATAACACACAATCTCACAGGTTTATTCTCTGTTCCTGCAATCATAACACACAATCTCACAGGTTTATTCTCTGTTCCTGCAATCACAACACACAATCTCACAGGTTTATTCTCTGTTCCTGCAATCATAACACACAATCTCACAGGTTTATTCTCCTTTCCTGCAATCATAACACACAATCTCACAGGTTTATTCTCTGTTCCTGCAATCATAACACACAATCTCACAGGTTTATTCTCTGTTCCTGCAATCATAACACACAATCTCACAGGTTTATTCTCCTTTCCTGCAATCATAACACACAATCTCACAGGTTTATTCTCTGTTCCTGCAATCACAACACACAATCTCACAGGTTTATTTCTCCTTTCCTGCAATCATAACACACAATCTCACAGGTTTATTCTCTGTTCCTGCAATCATAACACACAATCTCACAGGTTTATTCTCCTTTCCTGCAATCATAACACACAATCTCACAGGTTTATTCTCCTTTCCTGCAATCATAACACACAATCTCACAGGTTTATTCTCCTTTCCTGCAATCATAACACACAATCTCACAGGTTTATTCTCCTTTCCTGCAATCATAACACACAATCTCACAGGTTTATTCTCCTTTCCTGCAATCATAACACACAATCTCACAGGTTTATTCTCTGTTCCTGCAATCATAACACACAATCTCACAGGTTTATTCTCCTTTCCTGTAATCACAACACACTATCTCGCAGGTTTATTCTTCTTTCCTGCAATCATAACACACAATCTCACAGGTTTATTCTCCTTTCCTGTAATCACAACACACTATCTCGCAGGTTTATTCTTCTTTCCTGCAATCATAACACACAATCTCGCAGGTTTATTCTTCTTTCCTGCAATCATAACACACAATCTCACAGGTTTATTCTCCTTTCCTGCAATCATAACACACAATCTCACAGGTTTATTCTCCTTTCCTGTAATCATAACACACAATCTCACAGGTTTATTCTCTGTTCCTGCAATCATAACACACAATCTCACAGGTTTATTCTCCTTTCCTGCAATCATAACACACAATCTCACAGGTTTATTCTCTGTTCCTGCAATCATAACACACAATCTCACAGGTTTATTCTCCTTTCCTGCAATCATAACACACAATCTCACAGGTTTATTCTCCTTTCCTGCAATCATAACACACAATCTCACAGGTTTATTCTTCTTTCCTGCAATCACAACACACAATCTCACAGGTTTATTCTCCTTTCCTGCAATCATAACACAATCATCAACAGTCAGACAGAGGAAATATCAGTGGGACAAACTTATTATCATTTTCATTATCAGTATTTAACCCTTTGAGTCCTGCACCGTATCCACCAACTGCAAAATATTACACCCTTGACTCGCTCATCCTATCCTATCCTCAGGAAGCTGATGGACAGGGTGTGGGAGTCAAAGGGTTAAGTTTTTGCTTTGCTAGCATGGTTAACTCACTCACTAGGTACAATTATGCCCCTTGCCGTTCCGCTGATATGCACCATTTGTATAGGTCATGAGAAAAATTCTCATACAAACAAATGAAAACAGAGCTTTGAAATTTGTCAGGTCATATATCAGAAGATTGGTGTATAACAGGTTGAAATTTCAACTGTCTAACCCTCATGGTTGCTGAGTAATGGTACAAGTAAAATTAGAGAAATTTTCAGGTGAAAAATGTTTTCCAAAATACACAGTCAGGTCAATACATCATTTCCTGCAATCACAGTTTGAATGAAATTTCATAAAATCCAACTTGCACACACTCCAAGTGCACTGAAGGAAGAGATCATCCTGAAGAGCGCTGAGATGTTGAGTATCATTCAGCAATTTGCTTTTCCGTCGTGACCTGATGGCCTGAAACGAGGCTAAGAATGACAGAAGAATCTGTTTCGGGCCATTAGTTTCCATTAACGGAAATACTGAAAGCCCCGCAAATTTTCAAAACCCAAGTCAGATTTCTCCGATGCTCGTATACAAGCGTAGCTGAGACATGATTGGGAAATCCCGACGCTTGTGGCGAGAGAGTTAACAATGCAGGGTACTGAGTGGACAGGGTGCAGGAGTCAAAGGGTTAAGTTTTTGCTTTGCTAGCATGGTTAACAATGCAGGGTACTGAGTGGACAGGGTGCAGGAGTCAAAGGGTTAAGTTTTTGCTTTGCTAGCATGGTTAACAATGCAGGGTACTGAGTGGACAGGGTGCAGGAGTCAAAGGGTTAAGTTTTTGCTTTGCTAGCATGGTTAACAATGCAGGGTACTGAGTGGACAGGGTGCAGGAGTCAAAGGGTTAAGTTTTTGCTTTGCTAGCATGGTTAACAATGCAGGGTACTGAGTGGACAGGGTGCAGGAGTCAAAGGGTTAAGTTTTTGCTTTGCTAGCATGGTTAACAATGCAGGGTACTGAGTGGACAGGGTGCAGGAGTCAAAGGGTTAAGTTTTTGCTTTGCTAGCATCGTTAACAATGCAGGGTACTGAGTGGACAGGGTGTAGGAATCGAAGGGTTAAGTTTTTGCTTTGCTAGCATGGTTAACATTGCAGGGTACTGAGTGGACAGGGTGCAGGAACCAAAGGGTTAAGCCCAGCCAACCGCTCAGAGCCCATCAGGGTGGCAATGTCTCCAACACAGCACACTCTAAACACATCAGTGACTCTGCTTAATGAAAATCTTCACAAGAAAATTAAGCACACATATTGTTACATTCATTCACTAAAACAAAGAACGTGCCCCTGGTGTTGCCTATCCCACCCAATTTATCACCAGAGGGGCTGGAAAAAAACAACAAAACAAAACACCTGAATACAAATGCATAAACATTTGTAACAAACTACACAAAAACATACATACAAACTGGTCTATACTTAAAATGGCCATTAAGCAGTTCACATGTCCTCCCAGCTAAAAGTGCAAGTAACTTATGTACCCAATTATTAATCCTCAACAGACAAGAAAGTTCTAAAGTTTTATGGAAAACATGTATACACGTGAACAGACCAGCAAAGCAGTAATGGATGTACTCAATCATTAATCCTTAACAGACAAGGAAGTTGTAAGGCTTTATGGAAAACATGTATACAAGTGAATAGACCAGCAAAGCAGAAATGGAGAAGGAGATGACAGAAAACAAAGGAGAAAGGCAGAAACAAAGAGAGCGACAGAAAAGAGGACATTTCTATCAAAGAATTTTCAGAAGGCGAGGATACTGTACTATTAATACTGAAAGTCTCCGGCATCTCTACAAAAAGAAAATGGGGGGGGGGGGGGGGGGGGGGGATAAACACCTGATTGACATCAGAGTGAAGACAGCACAAATTTCTTTGTTGATGTTGTTGTTGTTATTGTAGTTTTGTTGTTGTTGTTTTTTAAACATGTTTTTATTTCCAAGTTTTAGTTTCTCATGATGACGTCTCCATGCTCAGAATGAATTCCGAATGCACTAACATCATAGGTACCACATGATGGAGAAGATCCCGAAAGCTCAGATGCCAAGTCTATTCTGGAAATGATCTGGATATGGAGGGCAAAACACTTCACCAAATTACAGAGTGTAGGTCCTCAGGAGGCTTATTTACCAAAGATGGGAATTCGGATAGAGAAACTGTGGCCAGAGTCCACAAACTACACACTTTCATCCCTTCTTAAGCGTGAACATCTCCATAGAAACATAAGCCAGATTTATCAGCACAGTCTTTGTACCCACATTGACTTACCAGTGCCAGACCTGGAAATAAAACAAAACCTTTGAAGGAAATTTACATTTAAAGGTACATAGCTATAATTAACTTTCCATGACAGCACAATAATTTAATAAATTAAAAAAAATTTTCATTACTAGTATGAAGAGAATTCTATACAGGGTGGATGCAGCAGGCAAAAAGGCTGATCTAAACTTGAACGCCAAGGAAACAAAAGTGCTACATATCAGACACAAAGACACTGAAAACAATCAGAACCTCTTAATTAAAAAAGTTTTTCAGAAAATGTTAAGGATGTCAAATACCTTGGTTCTGTAAAAATTGTTGATGGAACCTGCTCCACAGACATCAAAATAAGAACTGGAATGGCAAAGCAAAAAACGGTCCAACTCTACAGTATCTGGAAAGTCTTAGTCATTGCACCAATGGCTGTCTCAGTGTCTGGTTGTATTAAATACACATTCTGATCCTTTTTTTTAATCATGTTTTTCCTGGTTCCTAATGTCTGGCATCAGAAAGAGAGTTCTTGAATGTTATATGAACCAATAGTGTTGTACAGATGCGAAGCGTGGACAGTCAGCAAGCAAAGCCAGAGCAGGATCGAGGCAGCCGAGATGTGGTTTCTCAGAAGAATGTTGAGAGTTCCATGGACAGCAAAGAAAACAAACGAGACAGTCTTGATGGAGGCAGACACAAGTAGATCACTCATAAGGAAGATTAGGAAAAGACAAGCAACATTTATAGGCCATTTTATGAGGAAGGGGGATTTGGAGCACCTGGTCACAACGGGAAAGCTGGAGGGAAAGAGAGCGCCAGGTAGACCCAGGGAGAGAATGCTGGACGGACTTGCAGAGTGGCTGGGGATGAAGAGGGTGGGGGAGATGCTGGGGGCAACGAGAGATAGATGGTTGGAAGTCCATGGTCGCCAACGCCATGCAGCAGGGCACCTGATGATGATGATGATGAATGTCTGGCATACCAAATGGCCTAAAAATTAGACTTTTACAATATTTGATTTATGGCTGTAAAGCCTGGACTTTGAGAAAAGTTGATTGTAGAAGAACTGAGGCAACAGACATGTGGTTTTATTAGAGACTAGTACGTATCAAATGGACAGACAGAAGAACGAATAAAAGTGTCCTGGAAGAACTTGATATCACCAGAAAACTACTAGCAGACATCACCAAGAGAAGACTAAAATACATTGGCCATGTGTCATGTAGCAAGAACATGGACCTCATGGCAACCATTTTTCAAAGAAAAACAGAGGCAAAAAGGAAAAATAAAGAAAAGGAAAAGACAACCAACTGTTTGTTGATTGTTGTCTAGATATGTCTAAGTTTTCATGATATGTGAGTATTTCCTCTTTGCTGTTGCTGTTGTTGTTGGCTGTCATGCTGTATGGTTATGGGTGTGTATAGATGTGTATGTTTGTGTGCAGGCATGTGGGTATATATATATACGCATGTACTTACTGTTATTTGTTATTTTCATTTCTTGCTTGTTTATTTATCTACATACTCTTTTATTTTGTATTTATTTACCTGTTTACATATTTACTTACATACTGACTTCCTTACTCACTTACATACCTGTTTTTCCTCTCTTCTTTCCTCGGAAGTAAATGACAGACTGGTGGGACTATGATTAAGAAAATATCATCTTCACCTTGTTGATGGACAGCTGGGGTTTTGTGCAATGGCTGGGGATGAGGGCTTTCTGTCATGTGGGATACTTTATACAGAGTGGCTAGTTGTGTTGTGATTCAGATTTATTTAACGACTTTATACAGAGTGGCTAGTTGTGTTGTGAT
The DNA here is from genome assembly GCA_030674185.1 of Monoplex corrugatus. Lineage (NCBI taxonomy): Eukaryota > Metazoa > Mollusca > Gastropoda > Littorinimorpha > Ranellidae > Monoplex > Monoplex corrugatus. The sequence continues at coordinate 2,200,237 of JAPXFY010000015.1, forward strand.
TCAGATTTATTTAACGACTTTATACAGAGTGGCTAGTTGTGTTGTGATTCAGATTTATTTAACGACTTTATACAGAGTGGCTAGTTGTGTTGTGATTCAGATTTATTTAATGACTTTATACAGAGTGGCTAGTTGTGTTGTGATTCAGATTTATTTAACGACTTTATACAGAGTGGCTAGTTGTGTTGTGATTCAGATTTATTTAACGACTTTATACAGAGTGGCTAGTTGTGTTGTGATTCAGACCCAAGTTAATGACTCTTAATGAATTATGATTATCTATTTACTTTATATGTTAGGCCTACTATATAATATGTATGTTCCTTTCTCTGAAGAAAAGATACACAGATACACCTCATTTACATGTAACCAAGATTATTCCATTCACAGGCTGATACAATAGCTTTCCAGTATAAAACATAGACTAGGTAAAACACAAACCAGAAAAAAACATCTGATTATATTTTCGTGTTTTTCTGGTTCCTCACTTCCTGTTTCAATTTGCATGAATGCGGGCAGTCACACTTCTTTTGAAACTGGTAGATCTAAAACATTGGCTAGGTAGGACCTCAGGACCTGGCCAGCTCATGGGTTTATGTGTAGGCTTAAGGTTTGTGCCATGATCACCATACACATGGCACATGTGATGTTAGTGCATATGGAATCTATTCCGAACGCGGAAGGTAATGTTGTACAATAGAATACGAAAATAATTGGAGCTAATTTCACGCACTTTTACGGGTGTTTTCGGTTCTGCTCGATGTAAAGAGACGTAAGACACCCTTACCTACTCACTTTGACCAGTCCTTCCCCACAAACATGCACAAAGTATCCCTGAATGACTGGCGACCACAGCTCCAGCAGTCACCTGCACGCCATTTTGGTTGCTGATCACATGGGCACAACGTCATCACTAGTGGGGAGTTATTGTCTATAAATAGTAACATCAACCACGTGTGTCAGTGCAATCACTGACCTAAAATATGTGTGCAGTGCAACACTTGTTTACCCCTTCGGTTACCTCGCGTTTTTTGGCTTTTTCCGCGTTTTTTTCGGCATTTTCCGGAGTTTACTGGTCTCGATCTAGATGTAAACATTACCACGTGTTTCCTATTTCGGTTTCAAATAAAAACACACAAACAGTGATGACGTTTTCACCCACGTCACCCACGTGATCAGGGTTATGGTCGCCAGTCATTCAGGATATTTAATGCATGTTTGTGGGGAAGGACTGGTCAAAGCGAGTAGGTAAGGGTGTCTTACGTCTCTTTACATCGAAGGTAAGGGTGTCTTACGTCTCTTTACATCGAGCAGAACCGAAAACACCCGTAAAAGTGCGTGAAATTAGCTCCAATTATTTTCGTATTCTATTGTACAACATTACCCAAAAACTATACCTGTGCTCACTTTTATGGAATCACACTTATTAATGTCGACAGTCGACGCTAGATTGCAGAAACTTTCTGAAAAAGTTGTGGGAAGAGCCGAACCAAGGCCGATTACTGGCTGTAGGCCTAATCGAATGCTTTGCGAGTGGGTCATTCGAGAAACAGCCACAGGTGTGCCACGAGAAGCGGCCACTCCTTGGTATGGGTGTAAACCACAGACATCTAAGATATAGCTGCGCGCGCCTGTCTGCGAGCGTTGAGGCGAAATGGCCCCACCGCGAGCAGCAAGTACCCGCCATTTTTGGGGACCAACCAGCGCTCTGTGTAAATGAGTGACGGACAGAGGGGAATGCCAGGCTGATGTCTGTGGTGTAAACGCCGCACAGCGTATGCGTCACACAAGTATGAAAGGGTGTGTTCTTTTTATCATTTCATGTAAGTTTGGACCCACAACACACACATTCACAACACCCACACTAAAAAAAAACACACACACTTCAAATTAAGTAATTCAAGCTCTTGAGTTTTCAAATTACAAAGATGATCTGAAATGATGATAGAAATGAACCACTTTATTCATATTTCGTCCTTGAGAAGCGCTGATATTACTTTTGGCTGGACACCATCTCATCATCTCTTCATAATGACGATGTTGACAAGTCCGCCAAACGAAGGGACAGAACTCTCCAAATAATAATCATTACAGCTTTCTCTCCCTTTGACTGAATATTGTATTTTTGTGGACACCTATGTTTGGAAGCGGTTCAAAGATAATCAACAATTTATTGTTATTGTTATTGTTCTAGTTATTGTTGCGTAAAGCCCAGCCTACTGCGCAGAGCCATATCCGGGTTATAAATGTTTAAAAAAATGCTCCATACAGGAGAAAACACACACACACACACACACACACACACAACACACACACACATAGATCTACACACACACACACACACACATACACACACACACACACACACACACACACAAACACACACACAACACACACACACACACACACACACACACACACACACACACACAAACTTTGAAGTCAGCAAAATACTTAAGCAGCTTCCTGCCAACAGACTTATACAATCTCTTATGTACAGATGGAAACTTGATACATTCAAAACAAAATACACCAAGAACATAGTGTGTTTGTGTAGAAAGAAGATAACACATAGTCATATTCTTTCTTGCGTTAGGGTAAAATGACATATTCCTACACTATCTATGAGTACAGTTTCTGACATATTTGCCTCATCATCATTACTATATGATTTTTTTGTTAGCCTGTCAAAAAGTCCTATAGCGAATTACCTTTAAAATGCTATTTCACTTGTTCACTGTTATAGTTAGTCAATTCTTGGTTTTATTTTTTATTCATTTCTTCTGAAATTTATCAATTTTGTTTGTTACTTAGTTAGTTTATTTAAATCGTTAATTATGGTAACGTTATTTGTTAGTTTTACCTTCCCCTCCTCGAAACAGTTGTTTTCTGAATCATCTTTTCTCAAAACCAAAATTGACAATTTTCAAACATCCTCTTCACTCCTCTCTATCACCCCCCCCCCCCCACCTTCTTTATTTTGTTGTTGTTGTTGTTGTTGTCTAAAATCACTTTAGTGAATAGACATTAAATCAAAGACCACTACCACACACACACACACTGTTACTGTTGTTAATTCCTTTAAAGCCCAGCCAACTGCGTAGAGCCATATCTGGGCTATCACCGTTTCTAAACATAAACAATACTTCAAGAAGGAAAAAGAAAAAGAAAATTCAGTACACATATCAATGCATTTGCCCATAATAATCTGAGACGCCCCTGGTGCTGACCACTCCATCCAATTTATCACACAGGGGAATTAAAAAACATACCTGAATACAAATTTAAACATAACTAAGAACACTAAAACATATTAAAAACGGGCCTGAACTACCTAAAATTGCTTCCGCGCATCTCATTTCCCTAGAGCCAAAAATGCGCTTAAAGCATGTACCAATTATCAGTCTCATGAGAAAGTACGTACCATAAAACTTTATCAAACACATACAGGTCACTGGACCAGCAAGGCAGAAAATGATAGGAAGAAATGACAGAACGTGCCACACACACACACACACACACACACACACACACACACACACACACACACAACACACACACACACACACACACAAACACACATACAAACACACACACACACACAAACACAAACACACACTCACACACACACACACACACACACACACACACACACAAACACACACACAAACACACACACACACACACACACACACACACACACAAACACACACACACACAAACACACACACACACACACAAACACACATACAAACACACACACACACACAAACACAAACACTCACACACACACACACACACACACACACACACACATGTAACCAAGATTATTCCATTCACAGGCTGATACAATAGCTTTCCAGTATAAAACATAGACTAGGTAAAACACAAACCAGAAAAAAACATCTGATAGCACCTATTTTGTTTAATATCCTTATACAGGATCTTCCTAAAGCTCTTTCAAATCGTGTTGTTTTAGTACAGTATGCTGATGATATATGTACTTGGATGAATATCACTTTAAAAAAGACAACTCCACAGAGAACACGGAATTACATCAGGAAGTTGTATCAAATTGATCTTGATAACCTTGGAAACTATATGTTAGAAAATGGTCTGTCATTGTCGGCAGAAAAAACTAACATGATGCTGTTTGATCCTGGTGGTAACTCAAATAACTTACCTACTTTCAAATTGCTTGGTGAAGTGTTAAATTACAAACAGGTCGTAAAATTTCTGGGAGTTTACATCACGTCGAAATTAAGCTGGAATATCCATTTTGATTATATTTTAACAAAAGCACGAAAAACCTTAAATTTTCTAAAGATAATAAGCAAATTACCCTGGGGAATGGATACAAATATACTGATTCATCTGGCAACAGCGCTGGTCAGGTCTAAATTATCCTACGCGCAAGAAATTTTTTTCAATGCACCTAAATATTTACTAAAAAAGATTCAGAACTTGGACTGCAAAAGTCTTAAAATTGCACTAGGTGTACCAACTCATGCTTCTACTCTGGTAACGTACAAAGCTGCTGGAATTCTACCTCTAAACAACCATCGTGAGCTAGCTACAGCAAAGTTTGCAATTAGAACTACTTCACAAGCGAATAATTTTGTGAGCAAAGAAATTAAAATCAGGTCTGATATTGACTTTCCAAAACGAGCAAAAAACATTTCATCACAAATTACAACCGCAACTTACATATCTGACCTGATCAAACAATCCAGCATAACTATGGATGAAATAGCCAAAAAACCAATGTTAACGCCTATCCCTACATGGGAAATGCTAAAGGCCACGTTTGATCTCGATTATGCAGACGTTAAAAAAGATGATAATGTCAACATTACGCTATCCACAGTTTGTGAACACATCGATGAAAAGTACCGTACCCACCTCCACATTTTTACCGATGGGTCAGTCTTAGCAAATCAGAGCGCTGGAGCAGCGTTTTATGTTCCAGAATTTAACATTAAAAAGTCTTTTTTCATTGGGACAAATGTATCTATATATACAGCAGAACTGGTCGCTGTTGTTCAAGCGTTGCATTATTTAATAAGCCTTCGGCCTGTGTCTTTCAAAGTAGTTCTCTTTGTTGATTCAAAATCTGTATTATATGCCTTACAGTCTTTTGATACAGACACAAGACCTGATTTAATAATTGAGGCAAATCATCTAATACACTGTTTAAAGATAAATGGCTCGGAAATCAGTTTATGCTGGGTGCCTTCTCACGTTGGTCTTCAAGGCAACAACGTAGTTGACAGAGCAGCTAAATCCGGTGCACTCAATTCTGAAAATTCCATAGAATTACATGTTAACACCTCGGTAAATGAAGCTTACAACTCGCTAGAATTAGCATCATGGATTCGATTTCATGAACATTTAAATGAAAAATTTGTGTCCCAAAAAAGAATCAAACTTTCAGTTCAAAATATCTGTAAAAAAATTCAGTATTCTTCGTTATATCATTTGAGATCAATTGTTACCACATATTTTCGTATTCAAATGAACGCTTTGAAAACTAAATATTGTAAAAACGTTTTATGTATTTGCGGTGAACAATTCACATTGTATCACTGTTTGTTTTACTGCAGAAAGCTTCGTTATTTCTTACCAAAGATGTTTACACAAGGAAACTATCTTGAAAAGCATTTTAAAGAAGTAATATCAGATCAAGTTCTGTTAGTTAAAATTTCAGAATCATTGGTTCACAGTCCTGTTAATGCGTTACTTTAAGGTTATTATTTTAATTATTATTATTTTATTTTGTTTTGTTTCGTTTTATATGACGATGTTTTCTTTTACATTTAATGTTAGCGTTGTTCTAGTTTCATTTCTCTGTTCATCCATATCCTTTTTCTAAAAACCTTGCCGATTCCTTTTAATTTTTTTTTCCCCGTCTCTTACTCTGTTCCCCTCTGTCCCCTCTCCCCTCCCCCCCCCTCCCCCCCCCCCCAAAAAAAAAAAAAAAAAAAAATCATCCTCCATGCCATTTTTACCCGTCTAATATCACTTATAGTGAAAAGACGTTAAATCAAGGAACGAACACACACACACCTGGAAAAGAAAAGTAAGTACACATATCTATGCATTTGGGCACGTAATCTAGGGATTAAGGATTTGTATTTATGCTTTGTTGACTATACCAAGGCTTTCGATCGGGTACGACATGAAGAATTGATCAACCAACTGGAGAGACTCAATGTCGATGGAAAAGATCTACGAATAATCAGGAATATGTACTGGGAACAAACAGCTGCAATGAGAATAGAAAACAGTATAAGCTCTTTTCAAAACATCAAAAGAGGAGTCAGACAGGGTTGTGTTTTGTCACCAGATCTGTTTTCACTATATAGCGAAAACATCATGAGAAACCTAGAAGAAGACCCTGGATTAAAGGTTGGAGGGAAAATGATAAACAACATTCGGTACGCAGATGACACCGTGCTAATTGCAGAAAATGAAAGGGACCTTCAAAACCTTGTGAATATACTAGAAACAGAAAGCAAAGGTAAGGGGTTGGAACTAAACAGCAGGAAGACTGAAGTCATGGTAATCAGTAAAAAACATGAAATCCCCTCATGCAAAATAACAGCAAATGGCACAACCTTGACACAGGTTAATAAGTTCAAATACCTGGAACGGTCATTTCATCAGAAGGCAGATGCACATCGGAAATAGCTGGCAGAATCGGCCAAGCCAAAACAGCATTCAAGAAGATGACAAGCATTCTTACCAACAAATGCCTATCAATTAACATCAGAAAGAGAGTCCTTGAATGTTATATAGAACCAATACTGTTGTACGGATGCGAGGCGTGGACAGTCAGCAAGCAAAGCCAGAGCAGGATTGAGGCAGCCGAGATGTGGTTTCTCAGAAGAATGTTGAGAGTACCATGGACAGCAAAGAAAACAAATGAGACAGTTTTGATGGAGGCAGACACAAGTCGATCACTCATAAGGAAGATTAGGAAAAGACAAGCAACATTTATAGGCCATTTTATGAGGAAGGGGGATTTGGAGCACCTGGTCACAACGGGAAAGCTGGAGGGAAAGATAGCACCAGGTAGACCCAGGGAGAGAATGCTGGACGGACTTGCAGGGTGGCTGAGGATGAAGAGGGTGGGGGAGATGCTGGGGGCAGCGAGAGATAGAGATGGTTGGAAGTCCATGGTTGCCAACGCCATGCGGCAGGGCACCTGATGATGATGATGATGATGGTCTAGGGATATGCCCCTGGCATTGACCCCTCTATCCAGTTTATCACCAGAGGGTTTAAAAATGTATCTGAATATAAATGTAACCATAATTCATCATCATCATCATCATCACGTGCCCTGCCGCATGGCGTTGGCGACCATGGACTTCCAACCATCTCTATCACTTGTTGCCCCCAGCATCTCCCCCACCCTCCTCATCCCCAGCCACTCTGCAAGTCCGTCCAGCATTCTCTCCCTGGGTCTACCTGGCGCTCTCTTTCCCTCCAGCTTTCCCGTTGTGACCAGGTGCTCCAAATCCCCCTTCCTCATAAAATGGCCTATAAATGTTGCCTAATCTTCCTTATGAGTGATCTACTTGTGTCTGCCTCCATCAAGACTGTCTCGTTTGTTTTCTTGGCCGATTCTGCCAGCTATTTCCGATGTGCATCTGCCGTCTGATGAAATGACCGTTCCCAGGTATTTAAACTTATCAACCTGTGTCAAGGTTGTGCCATTTGCTGTTATTTTACATGAGGGGATTTCATGTTTTTTACTGATCACCATGACTTCAGTCTTCCTGCTGTTTAATTCCAACCCCTTACCTTTGCTTTCTATTTCTAGTAGGCCTATATTCACAAGGTTTTGTAGGTCCCTTTCATTTTCTGCAATTAGCACGGTGTCATCTGCGTACCGTATGTTGTTTATCATTTTCCCTCCAACCTTTAATCCAGGGTCTTCTTCTAGGTTTCTCATGATGTTTTCGCTATATAGTGAAATATTTAAGGACACTAATTAAGGACACTCAAACATACAGTGGGTCTAAATTTCCTAAAATTGCTTCTGCACATCACGAGCCAAATATTTTCATAGTACATGTATTCTGTTATCAAATCTAAGAAAAGGTATGTAAGGCTTTATCTAATACACACAGGTGAATGGACCAGCATGGTAGAAAACAATGGGAAGAAATGACAGAAAGCAAAGGAACAAGGCAAAAACAAAGAGAGTGACAGAAAAGAGGACATTTCTAGCACAGAATACCCAGAAGGTAAGGATGTTATTTATACTGAAAGAGCCCCTGGCATCCCTGTGGGGAAATAAGGAAAAGGGTATAAATTGTAACTTGAACTTTGTAATCAGCAAAATAAATAGGCAGTTTAGCATCAGCAGAATTGTACTGATCCCTTATGTATAAGTGGAAACTTGATGCATTCAAGACAAAATACACCAGGAATATTGGGCACAGGGTAAGTCTAATCATGTTCTTTTTTGCTTGAAGATGAAATAATAATGATAATAATAATTACAATATTGACACATTCCTATACTTTCTGCAAACACGTTTCCTGACACATTTGAATCAGCAGCACCAACATATGAATTTTTTGTCAGACTGTCAAAAAGTCTAATAGCTAAAGAATTCATAAGTTGTTATAGTCTAGGTATTCCCTGTTACATTCAGCCAGTTTATTGTTTAACCCTTTGACTCCCGCACCCTATCTAACAACTGCAAAAACTTAACCCTTTGACTCCCTCACCCTTTCCACCAGCTTCCTGCAGGAAGCTGGTGGAAAGGGTGAGGGAGTCAAAGGGTTAAGTTTTTGCAGGAAGCTGGTGGAAAGGGTGAGGGAGTCAAAGGGTTAAGTTTTTGCTTTGTTAGCTTGGCTGACGATACAGGATGCTGGTGGACAGTGTGCGGGAGCCAAAGGCTCCCTGTATCAAAGCGCATACAGTACAAACTAGACACCATGTGCTACAAAAGCCTCAATAACGCAGCCCCCTATTACTTGTCAAGCCTACTTGAGATCTATGTTCCCTCACGTACCCTCCGCTCTGCCTCCGATCCTCTGACTTTTCGCTTTCCACGCACTAAGCTCAATACCTATGGTCCACGAGCCTTCTCTGTTTCTGGTCCACTCTCCTGGAACAAACTTCCTCTCTCAATCCGTCAGCAACCTACTTTTGTCTCCTTCAAGTCCGCTCTCAAAACTCACCTTTTCTCCTCCGCATAAAATCCTAACCTCACTCAACCCCCCCCCCCCCCCCTCTGCAGCCTGTCTCCGCTCGGAGGGGAATCACATGGTTATAATATATAATTGTATATGCTATGCTCTCTGTAATTTTCCATTGCTTTTATTCTTGCTTTTATTGCTTTTATTCTTTCTCCCCATTTATAGCCATGCGTGTGTGTGTGTGTGTGTGTGTGTGTGTGTGTGTGTGTGTGTGTGTGTGTGTGTGTGTGTGTGTGTGTGTGTGCGTGTGTGTGCGTGCGTGCGTGCGTGCGTGCTTGCGTGTGTGTCTGCTTCAGCGCTTAGATTTGATTTTATCAAGATTTTGCGCTATATAAATATTGTAATTATTATTATTATTATTAATTATAATAAGTTACTTTATTTATTAGCTTTTTTGTTTGTTGTTCTTTGTTGTTTCCTTCCCTCTCTTGGTTGTGTTTTGTTTTCCTTCCCCTCTCTTGGTTGCTGTTTTGTTCGTTCTTTCTAAGAAACAAGACTGATAGTTATGAGTCATCGTCATCATCATGTGCCCCGCCGCATGGCATTGGCGATCATGGCTCTCCATACGTATCTGTCCCTTGTTGCCGCAAGCACATCTTCCACCCTCTCTGTCCTCAGCCACCCTTCAAGTCCGTCCAATATTTTCTCCCTGGGTCTACCTGGTGCTCTCTTTCCCTCCAGCTTTCCTGTGGTGACCAGGTGCTCCAATTCCCCTTTCCTCTTAAAATGGCCTATAAATGTTGCCTGTCTTTTCCTAATCTTCCTTATCAGTAGTCTTCTTGTGTCTGCCTCCATCAAGACTGTCTTGTTTATTTTCTTTGCTATCCATGGAACTCTCAACATTCTTCTTAGAAACCACATCTCGGCTGCCTCAATCTTGTTCTGGCTTTGCTTGTTGACTGTCCACGCCTCACAACCGTATAACATTATCGGTTCAATATAACATTTAAGAACTCTCTTCCTGATGTTAACTGGTAGGTATTTGTTGGTAAGAATGCTTTTCATCTTCTTGAAATCTGTTTTGGCTTGGCTTTGTTTCAGTTATGAGTACCCCATTTTCATTCCTTCTTTCTGAGAACAAGACTGACAGTTATAAGTACCCCTTTTTTCTTCCTTCTTTCTGAGAACAAGACTGACAGTTATAAGTACCCCTTTTTTCTTCCTTCTTTCTGAGAACAAGACTGACAGTTATAAGTACCCCTTTTTTCTTCCTTCTTTCTGAGAACAAGACTGACAGTTATATGTACCCCCTTTTTCTTGCTTCTTTCTGAGAACAATTCTGACAGGTGTAAGTACCCACTTTTCCTTCGTTCTCTCTCAAAACAAGACTGACAGTTATAAGTACCCCCTTTTTTCCCTTTCTTTCTCAGAACAAGACTGAGTAGAAGATACAATTACCCTCTTTTGCTTCCTTCTTTGTCAGTACAAGACTGCCAGATATAAGTACCCTCTTTTGCTTGCTGGTGGATAGGATAAGGTAGTCAAAGGGTTAAGTTTTGGTTTTGATAACATGGTTGACAATGCAGGATGCTGGTGGACAGTGTGCTGGAGTCGAAGGGTTAATATTGTCCTTTTTACTCTTACCTTGCTGCCCAATGTACCTGCTTTCCCCTCCCCTTCCCACTGCACCCTCCATCGTCTGGATCTTGAAAACTACAAATGTGAATTTTCTGCGAAAAATTGTGTATAAAAAGGGAGATTGTTATAATGGCTTGACTATCTGGTTTTTATTTTATATTTATTTTGTTTTGTTTTGCATTTCACCACCTGTAAATAGGCCGAGCACGTACACCGTAAACTCCATGGTCTGCCATCAAAGAGCATGATGAAATGATAGGCCATTGATCGGCAAAGATCGATAGGAACTAATTGACAGGCATATTAACCATCCTAGTCGCCCAGTTTGTCACGTTGTGACGTCAGCCTCTTGTGAGGCGCTGTGTTAAAAATAGGTCAACACCAGAGTGCAGCACTTGCAGGCTGAAGTCGAGGAACAAGCCGTCATTAGCCAGCTCCAAAAACCAGATCACCAACTCTTCGTCCATCATCATCCATCATTCCCTTCCCACACTGATGGTTATCCTTGCCAGCCAGCTCATTGAGGTGGTTGCTGACGTGGGACTTCAAACTGAATAAACGAACGGTTCAATGAATTTTTTTTCTTCTCATACGTCTCTCTGTGTGCGTGATTGGTTCATTGATCTACATGTTGGCCACCGCAGCCGATAAGCCACCCCAGTGCGCGGTTCCCTGGTGGAATACGGGTAGGGTTTGTACGGGTAGAGAGGCTGTAACCAACCGGCCTGTCACTAGTTCTGGCATTTGCAGAGGGTGTGGGGACGTGGACGTATGTGTGTGAGAGAGAAACTTTGTGATACTCGCGCTGTGTCAAATTGTATTATCTATATATTGGTGTTGTCTTCGTCAGTGAACTGTTGGTAAGTTCTGGGTACTCTGAGTGTCCGTGGGCAGATCGTAAAGTTGTAGTGTCTATAAATTGGTTGTCTTCGTCAGTGAACTGTTGGTAAGTTCTGGGTTACTCTGAGTGTCCGTGGGGCAGATCGTAAAGTTGTAGTGTCTATAATTGGTGTTGTCTTCGTCAGTGAACTGTTGGTAAGTCTGGGTTACTCTGAGTGTCCGTGGGGCAGATCGTAAAGTTGTAGTGTCTATAATTGGTGTTGTCTTCGTCAGTGAACTGTTATGGTATAGCTCTTGGGTTATCTCTGAGTGGATCGATCGTGGGGCAGATCGTAAAGTTGTAGTGTCTATAATTGGTGTTGTCTTCGTCAGTGAACTGTTGGTAAGCTCTGGGTTACTCTGAGTGTTGTGGTCGTTATGTTCTTTGTTGTGTTGTTACATATCATATTACAGTTTCCAGTCTAAGAATGGAAATTGAGGCAGTCACGTACTGTCTAAACTGTTTAGCTGCACTAGTCGATGATCTAAAGAAAGTTGAGCCTTCATCCTAACTCGATACCCCTACTTCTAAAAGTGCCAAATGGAGTAGGAACCCCAGGCTGGCACAAAGTAGTAAGCAGCATCAATCTTCAAAAACTGTGGATCTATAGTCTCGCATGCGCTGGTGGTTAGAAAAATGAACGTGCGGACAAACTTTCAGACAGTGCCAATGTAACGAGAATTCTGCATCTCGGAAAGCTATAAGTCCTTGAACGCTTAAAATCATACCTTCGTGAATAGAATTTGAGTCGTCATACATTGATTGTCTTACTCACAAAGGAATAGTCAGAAGACGTGGCTGAAAAATCACCAAGGGGGGGGGGGGGGGAGGTATTAAAAAAAGAGCCATCACCAATCAGACAAACACTGGTATTGTCTCAAAAGTAGCACTGCGCAGACTCCGTCATTTTTTGTTTGTTTGTATTTTTTTTTTCTGAATCAGAGCCCAAAGAAATTTGAAAGAAATGGACAGGACAATTGGAGAGTCGGAGAAAAGGAAAGTATTAAAAGAACAGAATACAATAAAGACAAAAACAATATCAAGGTGGTGTGTTTTTAAAATTTTTATCATTATAATATTATCTTATTTTACTTCCAGTTTGTTGTCTTGTCTTTTTATGTGGCATGTTTTGTGTGTGTTTGTGTGTGTGTTGTGTGTGTGTTGTGTGTGTGTGTGTGTGTGTGTACTTTTTTTTTTATCGGGGGCGGAGGATGGACTGGAGGAGTGTGGATGATGATAATGATGCAGACGATCATTTAATCCTGTTTGGTTGTTAGATGGAGGCCATGTATTGTGCTGTGTGAGGGGTGATGTCAGTGACGTCATTGTACAGGATGTTGGTATGGTCAGTTTATGCTAGGGGGGTGGTTGTGTTGTCATCCGTTTCCGTTTTTCTTTTTAACATTACAGAGTGAGAGATACATTTGACTACAGTGTAGCCAAGACTCTTCCAATGATGACTGGTTCAAAGTAAAGATATGAAACACACACTAGATAGGGTCTCAGCACCTTACCAACGTGTAAGTCTCACGTGAAGGTTATGACTTGTGCCGTGATTATTTTTGATTTTCGCTTTCACATGGCATCAGTGGTGTCAGTCTTCTTCTTTTTTGTTTTATGTCTTAACCCTTGAAGAGTCACTAGGACGCCGCACTAAAAAGCTGTCCACCAGATTCTTCCAGCTCAGGCGGTTGTGTGCCAAAGCTTGGGTCTATGTAGACATTCGTATTTGATTTTCCGGTCAAACTGAGGAGAAAAGTCGAGGACTCTACTGAAACGAAATCCTGGTACCTCGACTGTAGTTACGTGGGGATGCCGGGGGCTTTATCAGTACAAATAGTATCCCCACCTTCTGGAAGGTCTATGCTGAAATTTCCTCTTTTCTGTCACTGTCTTTGTTTCTGCCTTGTGTCTTTGCTTTGTGTCATTTCTTCCTATCATTTTCTGCCTTAATGGTCCATTCACCTGTATGTGTTCGATAAAGTCTTACGTACTTTTCTCTTAGAATTGATAATTGGGTATGCATTAAGTGCATTTTTGGCTCTAGGAAGGTGAGATATGCGGAAGCAATTTTAGGTTCTTTATGCCCGTTTTTATACGTGTTGTTGTCCTTAGGTATGCTTAAATTTGTATTCAGGTGTGTTTTTTAAATCCCCTTTGCGATAAATTGGACGGAGTGGTCAACGCCAAGGGCATGTCCTTGGATTATGTGCGCGAATGCATTGATATGTGTTCTTGATTTTTTTTTTCTTGTCCTGTTGAAGTTTTGTATGTTTTGAAGCGGTTATGGGCCTTATATGGCTCTGCCCAGTCGATTGGGATTTAAGAAACAATAACAATAAGTTACAAGTATTGGCAGAAGTGCGCCTGAAGCATTCTGTTCTGCCACTCTTCCTCTTGGACCAACAACTTGGAACTTCCACTCAGTGTCTGTAGATTAAGCAGTATTTGTCTGCTGCCTATTGAAAAAAAAAATTTGTATATATACACACATAATGTATATATATATGCATTATATATATATATATATATACATACATACATACATACATATATATATATATATATATATACATATATATATATACATATATATATACATATATATATATATACACACATATATATGTATATATATATATATATATATAAATATTATATATATATATATGTGTGTGTGTGTGTGTGTGTGTGTGTGTGTGTGTGTGTGTGTGTGTGTGTGTGTGTGTGTGTGTGTTTATAGGTGACTGTACAGACAAACCACACTAGCGTACATACAGATCATAGTTAATTCTGTACATTTTTTTCTGACATACCCTTCGTAGTAGTAGTAGTAGTCGGTGTCTCTGTCTCTGTCTCTGTCTCTCTCTCGCTCTGTCTGTCTCTGTCTCTGCCCCCCCCCCCCTTCTCTCTCTCTTTCTCCGCCTCTCTCTGTCTCTCTGCTGTATGTCTGTCTCTCTGTCTGTCGATCTGTCCGTCTCTCTGTCAGTCTGTCTGTCTGTCTCTGCCTCTCTGTGTGTCTGTTTCACTCTCTCTGTCTGTCTCTGTCGATCTGTTTGTCTGTCTGTCTCTGTTGCTGTCTGTCTGTCTCTATGTCTCTGCCTCTGTGTGTATGTCTCACTCTGTCTGTCTCTGTGTGCAGGAGCTACAGACAGAACGATAGAGAGACAGAGACAGAGAGAGGGAAGGATGTCATCTGGATTTAGACAACTACTTCTTCTCTTGTTGTGTTCTCTCCCTGCAGGTAAGCTAGACTTTATGTGTGTGTGTGTGTGTGTGTGTGTGTGTGTGTGTGTGTGTGTGTGTGTGTGGTGTGTGTGTGTTAGTTTGTGTGGGTGGGTGGTTGTGTATTTGCGTGGGTGGGTGTTAGTGTGGGTGGGTGGGTGTGTACATGTGTGTGTGGTGTGTGTGTGTGTGTGTGTGTGTGTGTGTGTGTGTGTGTGTGTGTGTGTGTGTGTGTGTGTGTGTATGAATGTGTATGTGAATGCGTGTGAGTGCGAGAGAGAGAGAGAATGTGAGTGTCTGTGTGTATAGATGTGGGTAAATGTGTGCATTTGAACGTGTATGTGTGTGGATGGGCGTTTGGTCTCTGTGTGCGTGCGTGTGTGTTTGTGTGTGCGTGCGTTGTAGTTGCGTGTGTGAGTGTGCGTACATGAGTGTGCGTATGTGTCTGCCTGCGTGTATGAGTGTGTCTGTGCGTGTTAGTGCGTGTGTGTATGTGTGAGTGTGTATGTGTATATGCGAAAATGTAGGCGTGTGTGTATGTGTGAGAGAGAGGGAGAAAGAGAGAGAGAGAGTGGTATGTATATGTATGTGTATGTATGTGCTTGCGTTTGTGAGTATGCCTCTCTTTCTCTCTCTTTCTCCTCTCTCTCTCTCTCCTCTCTCTCTCTCTCACCTCTCTCCGTTCTCTCCCTCTCCCTTTGTCTGTCTGTCTGTCTGTCTCTCTGTCCCTCTCTCTCTGTCTCTCTCTCTGTGTCTTTCTCTGCGTGATGCCAGTACTTTGATATGAACACATAAACAAATGAATATATGCTGCCTCTATCAAGACTGTCTCGTTTGTTTTCGTTGAGAGTTCCATGGACAGCAAAGAAAACAAACGAGACAGTCTTGACGGAGGCAGACACAAGTAGATCACTCATAGGGAAGATTAGGAAAAGACAAGCAACATTTATAGGCCATTTTATAGGAAGGGGGATTTGGAGCACCTGGTCACAACGGGAAAGCTGGAGGGAAAGAGAGCACCAGGTAGACCCAGGGAGAGAATGCTGGACGGACTTGCAGAGTGGCTGTGGATGAGGAGGGTGGGGGAGATGCTGGGGGCAACGAGAGATAGAGATGGTTGGAAGTCTATTATGGTCGCCAACGCCATGCGGCAGGGCACCTGATGATGATGATGAATATATACGTACAATGTCTAACCATACGTATACATACTTGTGCGGTCATAAGATATACTGACATAAATGACTAAAGAAAGTCACATGATTTAGAAGTGGAAGTACATATTGGTGGATGAGCAGTTATGGCATTTACAGTGGCAGGCCTATCATAATTGTTATTATTAGTGATTATTATAACTGTTGTTGTTATCATTGTTATTGTCGTTGTTGTAATTTTTTGCTATCGTCGTCGTCGTCATCATCATCGTCATCTTGTCATCATCACTATCGTCATCATTGTCATCGTCATCATTGTCGTCATCATCATCCAATTGGTATCATTGTCATCATCATCACCGTCTTCATCATCACCATCGTCGTCGTCGTCATCATCATCTTCTTCTTCTTCATCATCATCATCATTATCGTCATCACCACCACCACCACCACCACCACCATAGTCATTATTGTCATCATTACCATCGTCATCGTCATCATCATCAGCAACAGCAGCAGCAGCAGGGCTCCCGTGGGGATACCAGGGGCTCTTCCAGTATAAATAGTATCCCCATCTTCTGGAAGTTCTGTGCTAGACATTTCCTCTTTTAATAGTATCCCCATCTTCTGGAAATTCTGTGCTAGACATTTCCTCTTTTCTGTCACTGTCTTTGTTTCTGCCTTGTGTCTTTGCTTTGTGTCATTTCTTCCTGTCATTTTCTGCCTTGCTGGTCCATTCACCTGTATGTGTTCGATAAAGTCTTACATATTTTCTATTTGGACTGCTATATGGGCACATGTATTGACTATGTTTGGCTGTAAGGAAGTGAGATGTGCAGAAGCAGTTGTAGGGTTATAGGCCAGTTGTTATACATCGTTTATCGCCCTTACTTATGTTGTCAGTTTTTTTAACCGCCTGGTGATAAATTGGACGGAATAGTCAACGTCAGGGGCATCTCCTCGGATTATGTGCGCGAATGCATATAATAATTAATAATAATTACAATATTTATATAGCGCAAAATCTTGATAAAATCAAATCTAAGCGCTGAGGCAGACACACACGCAGGCACGCACGCTCGCACACACACGCACGCACACATACAGACACACACACACACACACACACACACACACCCACACACACGCATGGCTATAAATGGGGAGAAAGAATAAAAGCAATAAAAGCAAGAATAAAAGCAATGGAAAATTATAGAGAGCATAGCATACAATTATATATTATAACCATGTGATTCCCTCCGAGCGGAGACAGGCTGCAGAGGGGAGGGTTGAGTGAGGTTAGGATTTTATGCAGGAGAGAAAAGGTGAGTTTTGAGAGCGGACTTGAAGGAGACAAAAGTAGGTTGCTGACGGACTGAGAGAGGAAGTTTGTTCCAGGAGAGTGGACCAGAAACAGAGAAGGCTCGTGGACCATAGGTATTGAGCTTAGTGCGTGGAAAGCGAAGAGTCAGAGGATCAGAGGCAGAGCGGAGGGTACGTGAGGGAACATAGATCTCAAGTAGGCTTGACAGGTAATCGGGGGCTGCGTTATTGAGGCTTTTGTAGCACATGGTGTCTAGTTTGTACTGTATGCGCTTTGATACAGGGAGCCAGTGAAGTTGTGCCAGGAGAGGAGATATGAATGCATATGTGTATATAATTCTCATTTCCAGTTTTTCAAGGAGACTGTGTTAGCAGTCAGCTGGGCTTTTATATAATGATATTGCTACTAATGATACTGGTTGTTTTTATTGTTGTCATGATTGTTATTTATAATTTATTTCTATTATTATGATTATCAGGGGCAGTGTTGTCATTATAGTTAAGTAGTGATGGTCAGTGTGTTCGCTGTTCCTCAGTGCAAGGGATCAAGTACGACCTGTACCGAGAAGCCAGCACGTGGTTTGAGGCACGAGACACGTGCGCACGTGACAACAAACGATTGGTTCACGTGACTGAGGCGCTGGAGCACGCCCGCATCCGGAATTACCGCCCCTACATTTTTCAGTAAGTTCACAGTTTTGAAGTTGATGTGGCTGGTTGCTTGCTTGGTACATTAGTGTCTTAATTATCTGGTTTATTGGGTTTTTTGTTTGTTTATTGAAAGAATGGTTGGTTGCTTGGTTGTCTGGTTTGTTGGTTGGCTGGTTGCTTGCTCGCTTGGTTTGGTTTGGTTTGTTGGTTCGTAATTTGCCCGTTGATGAGGAGCGTGAAGTTTCCCCGAGCCTGCACAAAACCATATGCGGCAGAATGATGGACACATTAAGATGGGCAGCCAACAGGCCTGTGGACCTATCAAACACCAAGCTGACACTACCAGAATGATGGAAACATTAAGATGGGCAGCCAACAGGCCAGTGGACCTATCAAACACCAAGCTGACACTACCAGAATGATGGAAACATTAAGATGGGCAGCCAACAGGCCAGTGGACCTATCAAACACCAAGCTCACACTACCAGAATGATGGAAACATTAAGATGGGCAGCCAACAGGCCAGTGGACCTATCAAACAGTAAGCTGACACCACCAGAATGATGGAAACATTAAGATGGGCAGCCAACAGGTCAGTGAACCTATCAAACAGTAAGCTGACACCACCAGAATGATGGAAACATTAAGATGGGCAGCCAGCAGGCCAGTGGATCTATGAAACAGTAAGCTGACACCAGCAGAATGATGGAAACATTAAGATGGGCAGCCAGCAGGCCAGTGTTTAACCCTATGAAACTCACGCCCTATCCACCAACTGCAAAAGCTTAACCCTTTGACTCCCTCACCCTCTCCACCAGCTTCCTGCAGGAAGCTAGTGGAAGGGACAAGGGATTCTAAGGGTTAAGCTTTTGCTCTGGTAGCATGGTTGACAATGCAGGATGCTGGGGACAGGGTGTGGGAGTCAAAGGGTTAATGTTGCGGGTGGTGACTGAACTCAGGATACAAAAATCTGGAGTCAGGGCTGTATGTAAAGAGCCAAGCAGTCTGCAGTCTTATTGATTGGGGAGTTCTCCTTTACAGTGGGTCCATAGGGAGCTGTCCTTTACAGTGGTTCCATAGGGAGCTGTCCTTTACAGTGGTTCCATAGGGAGCTGTCCTTTACAGTGGTTCCATAGGGAGTTGTCCTTTACAGTGGTTCCATAGGGAGTTGTCCTTTACAGTGGTTCCATAGGGAGCTGTCCTTTACAGTGGTTCCATAGGGAGTTGTCCTTTACAGTGGTAGGTTGTCCTTTACAGTGGTTCATAGGGTTGTCCTTTACAGTGGTTCCATAGGGAGTTGTCCTTTACAGTGGTTCCATAGGAGTTGTCCTTTACAGTGGTGGAGTTCCTTACAGTGGTTCCATAGGGAGCTGTCCTTTACAGTGGTTCCATAGGGAGTTGTCCTTTACAGTGGTTCCATAGGGAGTTGTCCTTTACAGTGGTTCCATAGGGAGTGTCCTTTACAGTGGTTCCATAGGGAGCTGTCCTTTACAGTGGTTCCATAGGAGTTGTCCTTTACAGTGGTTCATAGGGAGTTGTCCTTTACAGTGGTTCCATATGGAGTTGTCTTTACAGTGGTTCCATAGGGAGTTGTCCTTTACAGTGGTAGGGAGTTGTCCTTTACAGTGGTTCCATAGGGAGTTGTCCTTTACAGTGGTTCATAGGGAGTTGTCCTTTACAGTGGTAGGGAGTTGTCCTTTACAGTGGTTCCATAGGGAGTTGTCCTTTACAGTGGTTAAGGGAGTTGTCCTTTACAGTGGTTTATAGGGAGTTGTCCTTTACAGTGGTAGGGAGTTGTCCTTTACAGTGGTTATAGGAGTGTTTCCTTTACAGTGGTTAAGGGAGTTGTCCTTTACAGTGGTTCCATAGGGAGCTGTCCTTTACAGTGGTAGGGAGTTGTCCTTTACAGTGGTTCATAGGGAGCTGTCCTTTACAGTGGTTCCATAGGGAGTTGTCCTTTACAGTGGTCAAGGGAGTTGTCCTTTACAGTGGTTCCATAGGGAGTGTCCTTTACAGTGGTAGGGAGTTGTCCTTTACAGTGGTAGGGAGTTGTCCTTTACAGTGGTAGGGAGTTGTCCTTTACAGTGGTTCTATAGGGAGCTGTCCTTTACAGTGGTAGGGAGTTGTCCTTTACAGTGGTTAGGGAGTGTCCTTTACAGTGGTAGGGAGTTGTCCTTTACAGTGGTTCATAGGGAGTTTGTCCTTTACAGTGGTTCCATAGGGAGTTGTCCTTTACAGTGGTTCCTATAGGGAGTTGTCCTTTACAGTGGTTCCATAGGGAGTTGTCCTTTACAGTGGTTCCATAGGGAGCTGTCCTTTACAGTGGTTCCATAGGGAGCTGTCCTTTACAGTGGTTCCATAGGGAGCTGTCCTTTACAGTGGTTCCATAGGGAGCTTGTCCTTTACAGTGGTTCCATAGGGAGCTGTCCTTTACAGTGGTTCCATAGGGAGTTGTCCTTTACAGTGGTTCCATAGGGAGTTGTCCTTTACAGTGGTTCCTATAGGGAGCTGTCCTTTACAGTGGTTCCATAGGGAGTTGTCCTTTACAGTGGTTCTATAGGGAGTTGTCCTTTACAGTGGTTCTATAGGGAGTGTCCTTTACAGTGGTTCCATAGGGAGCTGTCCTTTACAGTGGTTCCATAGGGAGTTGTCCTTTACAGTGATTCCATAGGGAGCTGTCCTTTACAGTGGTTCCATAGGGAGTTGTCCTTTACAGTGGTTCTATAGGGAGTGTCCTTTACAGTGGTTCTATAGGGAGTTGTCCTTTACAGTGGTTCTATAGGGAGTTGTCCTTTACAGTGGTTCATAGGGAGCTGTCCTTTACAGTGGTTCCATAGGGAGCTGTCCTTTACAGTGGTTCCATAGGGAGTTGTCCTTTACAGTGGTTCCACACCAAACATGCCGTGCTTTAATGCAGGACTTTCAAACTCAGGCGGGTCACACTTTTTACACTGGCTGGCCGGCTTTTTCGATAGAGCCATGGACTCAAGGACGTATATCTCGGATTCAACCCATCCCATAACATAACCCCCGTGGGGATGTCGGGGCTCTTTTCAGTATGAACAGTATCACC
Organism: Monoplex corrugatus; assembly: GCA_030674185.1. Lineage (NCBI taxonomy): Eukaryota > Metazoa > Mollusca > Gastropoda > Littorinimorpha > Ranellidae > Monoplex > Monoplex corrugatus. Next base: position 2,221,340 of record JAPXFY010000015.1, read on the forward strand.
ACCTTCTGGAAATTCTGTGCTAGAAATGTCCTCTTTTCTGTCATCTCTTTGTTTCTGCCTTGTTCCTTTGCTTTCTGTCATTTCTTCCTATCATTTTCTGCCTTGCTGGTCCTTTTACCTGTGTGTGTTGGATAAAGTCTTACGTCCTTTCTCTTAGAGTTGATAACTAGGTATACATATTACGCCCCCCCCCCCACCCCCCCCCCCCGGGGGATGCTGGGGGTTCTTTCAGTATAAACAGTATCCTCTCCTTCTGGAAATTCTGTGCTGGAAATTTCCTCTTTTCTGTCACTCTCTTTGTTTTCTGCCTTGTTCCTTTGCTTTCTGTGATTTCTTCTTGTCGTTTTCTGCCTTGCTGGTCCATTCACTGTATGTGTTGATAAAGTCTTGCGTACTTTCTCTTAGGATTGATAACTGGGTACATGTATTAAGTCCCCCCCCCCCTTGTGGGGATGCCAGGGGCTCTTTCAGTATAAATAGTATCCCACCTTCTGGAGATTCTGTGCTAGAAATAGTTTCCTCTTTTCTGTCACTCTGTTGTTTCTTTCTTCCTCCGTTGCTTTCTGTCATTTCTTCCTTGCTGGTCCATTCACCTGTATGTGTTCTATAAAGCCTTACATACTTTCTCCTAGAGTTGATAACTGGGTACATGTATTAAGTGTATTTTTGGCTGTAAGGAAACACGACGTGCAGAAGTAATTTTAGGTAATGTGGCCCATTTTTATATATGTTTTAGTGTATGTAGTTGTGCTTAAATTTGTTTCACTTTTGTTTTTCTAATCCCCCTGGCGATAATATAGGCAACGACAGAAACATAGATTGTGTGCGTGAATACATTGTTCATCATCATCAAGTGCCTTGCCACATGGCGTTGGCGATCATGGCCTTCCATCTGTTTCTATCCCTTGTTGCCTCAAGCACCCCCTCCACCCTCTCTGTCTTCAGCCACTCTGTAAGTCCGTCCAATATCTTCTCCCTTGGTCTGCCTGGTTCTCTCTTTCCCTCCAGCTTTCCTGTTGTGACCAGGTGCTCCAGTTCCCCTTTCCTCATAAAATGGCCTATAAATGTTGCCTGCCTTTTCCGTATCTTCCTTATGAATGATCTTCTTGTTGTCTGCCTCCATCAAGACTGTCTCGTTTGTTTTCTTTGCTGTCTGTCTGTCCATGATTGAGTAACTTCTCAGACATCTTTCTTAGAAACATCATCTTCTTGGCTAATGCATTGTTATGTGTACGTGATTTTCTTTTCCAGCTGTTTGTTTTTGGCAGTGAGGCATTGCGTACGTTTATTATGATGGATCAGGTTTGATTGAATAAAATTAAATAAATTGAACGGTTTGCCTCTCACATCACCACAGACGATAATGTGTATTTCCTGTATCTGGGGACTAACACGATCCTTTGTTTTCCTTTGGAGCTGATAATCTCTTTTCACTATCTTTTTTGAGAGACAGAGAGAGAGATAGAGAGACAGAGAGACAAGAGAGAAGATGAGAGAGAAGAGAGAGAGACAGGAGAGAGAAAAGGAGAGAAGAGAGACAGGGAGAATTGAGAAGACAGAGAAAGAAGAGACAGAGAGAAAGACAGAGAGAGACAGAAGAGAACAGAGAGAAAGAAGAGAGAGACAGAGAAGAGAGAGAAGTTTGTATGGGGTTGTAGTGGAATGTGATGGGGTGTGAAGATGTGTGTGTGTGTAGGTGGTGTGTGTTGTCTTGTGTTAGTGTGTGCGAGTGTGCGTGCGGTGTGAGTGTATACGTGTGTGTGTGTGTGTGTGTGTGTGTGTGTGTGTGTGTGTGTGTGTGTGTGTGTGTGTGTGTATTATTGTATGTACGTATGTGTGTGCGTGAGAGAGAGAGAGAGAGAGAGTTTGTGTGTGTGTATGTGTGTGTGTATGTGAGAGAGAGAGTGTGTGTGCGTGCGAGCGTGAGTGTACGTTCGTGTGTGTATGTGTGTATAATATGTGTGTGTATGTGTGTGTGTGTGTGTGTGTGTGTGTGTGTGTGTGTGTGGTGTGTGTGCATGAGAGAGAGAGAGAGAAGGGGAGAGAGAGAGACGAGAGAGAGAGAGAGTTTGTGTGTGTATGTGTGTATAGAGACAGTGTGTGTTTGCGTGCGAGCGTGTGTGTATGTTCGTGTGTGTATGTGTGTAATGTGTGTGTATGTGTGTAGTGTGTGTGTGTGTGTGTAATTGTGTGTTGTGTGTTGTGTGTGTTGTGTGTGTTGTGTTAGTGTGTAGTAGTAGTAGTAGTAGTAGTAGTAGTGTGTGCGTATGTGTGTGCGTGAGAGACAGACAGAGACAGAGACAGAGAGAGAGAGAGAGAGAGAGAGAAAGTTTGTGTGTGTGTATGTGTTGGTGTATGTGAGAGAGAGAGACTGTGAGTGTGCGTGCGTGTACGTTCGTGTGTGTATGGGTGTGTAATGTGTGTGTGTGTGTAGTAGTGTGTGTACGTATGTGTGTGCGTGAGAGAGAGAGAGAGAGAGAGAGAGAGAGAGACAGAGACAGAGAGAGAGAGAGAGAGAGAGAGAGAGTTTGTGTGTGTGTATGTGTTGGTGTATGTGAGAGAGAGAGATTGTGAGTGTGCGTGCGTGTACGTTCGTGTGTGTATGGGTGTGTAATGTGTGTTTGTGTGTGTGTGTGTGTAGTAGTGTGTGTACGTATGTGTGTGCGTGAGAGAAAGTGCAATCTCTCTTCCCCACCCTTCCCTTCCCCTCCCCTTCCCCTTCCTCCCTCTCAGTCTCTTTCCCTCCCTCCCTCTCCCCCCCTTCTCTCTTTTTCTAAAGTTCTCTGTGTGTCTGTGTGTCTGTCATTAATTGGTGATGAACGTTAATGGATAGTCGCCTGGTGACGACTGTCCTCGTTGATGATTCTTACATCCTTTTCCACGGTGTAGACAGATCAATAATTGGTGTGTTTCTCCTCACTGTCCATTAGATCCCGTACCCCCTCCCCCTCCCCCTCTTCGTGAGGATGCCAGGGGCTCTTTCAGTATAAATAGTATCCCCACCTTATGGAAACTGTGCTAGAAATTTCCTTTTTTCTGTCACTCTCTTTGTTTCTGCCTTGTTCCTTTGCTTTCTGTCATTTCTTCCTTATAATTTTCTGCCTTGCTGGTCCATTCACCTGAACGTGTTCGATACAGTCTTACGTACTTTCTCTTAGGATTGATAATTGGGTACATGTATTAAGTGCATTTTTGGCTCTAGGGAAATGAGTATGCGGAAGCTATTTTAGGTAATTTAGGCCCATTTTTATATATGTTTTAGTTCCTATAGGTTATGTTTAAATTTGTATTCAGGTTGTTTTTAAAATCCCCTGTGGATAAATTGGAGGGAGTGGTCAGCGTCAGGGGCATTTTCTTAGATTATGTGCGCAAATGCATTGATATGTGTACTTAATTTTCTTTTCCTTTTTTTTTTTTTTTACCTTTTGTCGTATTGTGTATATTTTGAAAGGGTTTTTGTCATGATGAGTATTTTGAAACGGCTGTAGCCCTGATATGGCTCACGGCTACATTTTCCCAGCCATTGTGACACCCTTTAGTTGGTACCTTTCTGTCAGCCATTGTGACAGCCGTTAGTTGGTACCTTTCTTTGTCAGCCATTTCTTGCACCATTCCCTTTAGTTGGTACCTTTCTGTCAGCCATTGTGACACCCTTTAGTTGCTACCTTTCTGTCAGCCATTGTGACACCTTTTAGTTGGTACCTTTCTGTCAGCCATTGTGACACCCTTTAGTTGCTACCTTTCTGTCAGCCATTGTGACACCTTTAGTTGGTACCTTTCTGTCAGCCATTGTGACACCTTTAGTTGGTACCTTTCTGTCAGCCATTGTGACACCCTTTAGTTGGTACCTTTCTGTCAGCCATTGTGACACCCTTTAGTTGGTACCTTTCTGTCAGCCATTCTGACAGCCTTTAGTTGGTACCTTTCTGTCAGCCATTGTGACAGCCTTTAGTTGGTACCTTTCTGTCAGCCATTCTGACACCCTTTAGTTGGTACCTTTCTGTCAGCCATTCTGACAGCCCTTTAGTTGGTACCTTTCTGTCAGCCATTGTGACAGCCTTTAGTTGGTACCTTTCTGTCAGCCATTGTGACAGCCTTTAGTTGGTACCTTTCTGTCAGCCATTCTGACACCCTTTAGTTGGTACCTTTCTGTCAGCCATTGTGACACCCTTTAGTTGCTACCTTTCTGTCAGCCATTGTGACACCCTTTAGTTGCTACCTTTCTGTCAGCCATTTGACACCCTTTAGTTGTACCTTTCTGTCAGCCAGCATCGCTGTGGAAGTGTATTTTTAGCCAGGAGGTTTGACCAAAATCCATCTCTGAAGCGCGTCTTGTGCTACAGCAATACTGACAAAGAAGGAATCTGAGTGGCGGTTTTCTGTATGTTTTGTAATTTGTGTAATGATCGAGAATTTTTTCATCACTTTACCTGGATGCATTCAGTGTTGTGAATACTCATTGTTCTGAAGAAGTGATCATTACTTTGATGCATCACCTTGTCTTTGAGTTTTAGTAGAAATTACTAATGTGATGATTGACTCATATCTCCAGGTGGTTGTTGTTTGTTCAGTATAAAGTGAGATTATTTTCGTAGTAGTGGCGTAAGTATAGTGCAAGTTACAATCTTCACAGTTTTTGTCCATTTTGGCATGGTCAGATTCGTAATCTTCAGTGCTTTAACTTTCTCAAATTTCTAAAAATCGCAGTTCGTTCTGTTTTCACTCTTTTCTGGAGGCTTGAATTTGGCTAAAATCGGGTGTTAGCTGTTGCCCGGCCGAAGCATGCCACCGGCTGTGGGTGAACTAGGCCATGTGCATGGGCGCGCTGCACTTTGTGTGTGTGTGTGTGTGTGTGTGTGTGTGTGTGTGTGTGTTGTGCGCGCGCGCGGTGTGTGTGTGTGCATGTGTGTATGTGTGTGTGTATGTGTGTGTGCGTGTGTGTGTGTGTGCGTGTCTGTGTGTGTGTGTGCGTGTGTGTGTGTGTGCGTGTCTGTGGTGTGTGTGTGTATGTGTGTGTGCGTGTCTGTGTATGTGTGTGTGTATGTGTGTGTGCGTGTGTGTGTGTGTGCGTGTCTGTGTGTGTGCGTGTCTGTGTGTGTGTGTGTTCGCGCAAGGAACGCATATCTCTCTCTCTCTCTCTCTCTCTCTCTCTCTCTCTCTCTCTCTCTCTCTCTCTCCCCTTCCTCCCACTATTGCATGCATTGTGTGTGTGTGTTGTGTGTGTGTGTGTGTGTGTGTGTGTGTGTGTGTGTGTGTGTGTTGTGTGTGTGTGTGTGTGTGTGTGTGTGTGTGTGTGTGTGTGTGTGTGTGTGTGTGTGTGTGTGTGTGTGGACTGCTGCGTTCTTTCAAGATTTTTAGAGGGACTGAATGTAGAAAATGATTGAGATCAGCACCAAGTATTGGAACCTAGGTCAATCTGTAGGTCTAAACGAGTACTTCCATGCGCGCCTGTGCCTCGCTATGGTTTTCCTGAAAGGGGTGTGGAGAGAGGAAGGGAAGGGGAAAGGTGCACGCTATTGATAACCAGCAGGGCAGAACCAAAAAGTGCGCCAACTGAAGGGGAAAGGTGCACGCTAGTGATAACCAGCAGGGCAGAAAGATCTTAGATGTCATTGGGGGTCCAACTAAAGAATCTCGGATTTGTGCGCCGTGTACACAGTATCCTCCATAATGTGTGGTTTTTTGGAGTGTGGAACATTTTCTGACCAATACCTGTGAGTATACACTTGTTTTGTGAGTGATAACTTGCTTGTGGATTGTGTGACTGTGTGTCTGTGCTTGTACATGCATGCAGATGTGTGTGTGTGTGTGTTGTGTGTGTGTGTGTGTGTGTGTTGTGTGTGTGTGTGTGTGTGTGTGTTGTGTTGTGTTTTCAAGCATGTATTTTCAAAATGCACGGTGGCCGGTACATGCACATCATATAACACAACAGTATGTACATGTAATGTAAGAGAGACAGAGACCAAGAGAGAAAAGAGAGTGTGTGTGTGTTTTCAAGCATGTATTCTCATAATGCATTTTATACGCACATCATTTAACAGTATGTAAAGCAAGAGAAGAGAGAGAGAGTGTGTGTGTGTGAGTGTGTGTGTGTGAGTGTGTGTGTGTGTGTGTGTGTGTGTGTGTGTGTGTGTGTGTGTGTGTGTGTATGTGTGTGTGTGTGTTTTCAAGCATGTATTTTCAAAATGCATGGTACATGCACATCATAGTAGTAGTAGGCCTCCTTCGGTCATGACTGACCATGGACAAAGTACATCCGTTCTAATGTCTAGATGGGCTGTCTGCTTGGTCCAAGCAGCGTCGCCTGTTACTGTACAGACCAATGCGAGAGAGGCAGTCTCTGTCGCAGCGGTCGCATGTGTATGCTGATGCTGGTCTGTTGGCTGTCATCCCTTTTCTGCGAACTCGCTTGTCTGCTGCTGCAGCTGATAGTTTGTCCTCACCAATCGGCAGCTGTTTCTTGAGAGTAGTTCTCCAGCTGTTGCGGTCGTCTGCGAGGTCCTCCCAGGACTCAGTGTTGATCTCAAGCGCCTTCATGTCATGCTTGCAAACGTCTTTGTATCTCAGTTGTGGGCGGCTGGGCTTCAAACAAAAATAACAAGCAATAATAAGACCTCATGGCGTAAACAAACGTAGTGATCAATGGATGGTGGTGTAGACAAACCCTATCCACCAGCTGCAAAACCTTAACCTTGAAAGCTGGTGGACAAGGTGCGGGTGTCAAAGAGTTAATTAACCTACAGCGTGGTGCTTGTCATTGCAGGCAATCGTCTTTCTAGTTGGTTAAATGCTGACACACTCAGTTGAACTTACGTCGACATACACACATACACACATATACACCTCTACACACACACAACACACACACACTACACACACACACACACAACACACACACACACACACACACACACATCACCACACATACACACACACATACACACACAAACACACACACCACACACACACACACACACACAAACACATACAACACACACAAACACACACACACACAACACACTCACCACACACACACACACACACACACACACCACACACAACACACACACACACACACACACGACACCACACAGACACACACACAACACACACAACACACACACACACACACACACACACACAAACACATACAAAACCACACACAACCACACACACACACAAACACACACGCGCGCACACACACACACACAAGCACACACACGCACACATACAAAAAACACACAAGACACACACAGACAGCACACAGTCAGACACACACACCACACACACACACACACACATGTTGACCTGGGAGATGGGAAAAATTCACCCTTTACCACCAGGTGGAGCTGTCCGGGCGGATCGAACCCAGGACGTTGTGACTGGATATCTGACGTTTAACCACTTGACTACCACACCGGTGTCATAATGAGCCCAGTGGTTCTTTCATATCGTTGGGAACGTCACCATTGTCTCCATCTGCCGGCGGCGATTTTCATGTATACACAGAGAGAGAGAGAGAGAGAGAGAGTAGAGGAGTGAGAAGAGGAGAGAGAGAGAGGAGTGTGAGGTGTAGATTATTGGTGTTGTGTGCGTGTATAGTGAATGATGTGTGTGTGTGTGTGTGTGTGTGTGTGTTTGTGTGTGTGGGTGTTGTGTGTGTGTGTGTGTGTGTGTGTTGTGGTGGTTGTAGTGTGTGTGTGTGTATGTGTAGTGTGTGTGTAGTTTGAGTGTGTGTGAGTGTAGTGATAAGTGTGTGTGGTGTGTGTATGAGTGAGGTGTTGTGTGTGTGTGGTGATGTGTGTGTGTGTGTGAGTGAGTGATGAGAGAGATAGATAGATAGATAGATAGAGAGAGAGAATGAGAGAGAGAAAGAAAGAGAGAGAGAGAACCTTCGTGCAGCGTGAATATAAATGTGTGTGTGTGTGTGTGTGTGTGTGTGTGTGTGTGTGTGTGTGTGTGTGTGGTGTGTGTGTGTGTGTGTGTGTGATGAGAGAGAGAGAGAGGCTTCGTGCAGCGTGAATATAAATGTGTGTGTGTATGTGTGTGTGTGTGTGTGTGTGTGTGTGTGTGTGTGTGTGTGTGTGTGTGTGTGTGTGTGTGTGGGGTGATGAGAGAGAGAGAGAGAGAGGGTGAGAGTGGATTGGGGACGGGATATGGGAAGGGGTAAAGAGACGTGAATATGTCACAGAGAAAAATCGGTCAATAATCTAATTACCTTGCACAAGGAGTGGGGCTTGTGTGAGCAGGTTGCTAGAGAACGTCAGCCACAGAGAGCAAAAACAAGACCAAAGTATGTTTACAGGTGTGTGAAATAAACACAAGACCAAAGTATGTTTACAGGTGTTGAAATAAACAAAGTATTGTTCTTATTTTAACATCCAACCCTCGCGCAGTGAAGGTCTGCATTACATAACACAAATTATACATTGATAACATAGACATATTTCCACAAGGCCGATAAATAACTAATTTGGTTTAAGTTTGAAACTTTTCTACTAAACAGTTAAACATATGTGTATAGTGTATAATTGATCTGATTGCTTTGAGAAAAGTAATTGATGAGAGGATGTCGTGAAATTACGTCCTAAATATTATGAAATGAGACATTAACATTTTCTGATAGTGCGTTTCGGAGATATTTCCAGAGTAAGATTGCTTTTCAAAAGTTTAGTGTATTGTTAATGTTGCTTAAAGCCACCGACTGTGCGGAGCATCAGGACTGTAAGTTTCAAAATTACAAAACTTCGCCAGAAAAAAAAAAAAAGCGATAAGAAATTAAGTACACATATCATTGCTTTCGTAGCGTACAATCTAAAGACAGCCCTGGCGGACCACTCCGTCCGTTCATCGCACAGGGGATTTAAAAAAAACAACCGATTACAAATTCAAGCATAAACTAGGGTGACACCGACCGAAAAAACATACAATAAAAACAGGCGCTAAATTACATAAAATTGCTTCCGGTTTATCTCAGTTCCCTAGAGTTAAAAAAGCACTTAATACATGTACCCAATTATCAATCCAAAGACTTTATAGAACACATACAGGTGAATGGACCAGCAAGGCAGAAAATAATAGAAAGAAATGACAGAAAGCAAAGGAGGAAGAAAGAAACAAAGAGGGTGACAGAAAAGAGGACATTTCTAGCACAGAATTTCCAGAAGATGGGGATACTATTTATACTGAAAGATTCCCCAGCATCTTGGGAGGGGAGCAGGGCTGGCAGCTATGCGAGCTGGTGGCAGGACGGGCTGTCTGAGAGAGAAATAAAGGCGAAGAGTAGGACAAGACAGGGCTCTTCCATTCTGTCTTGGTCCAGAGGCTGGGCTGGACCCGGTTGATGCGCGTTGTGTGGCTATGTCCCGGAGCCTGGTTGATGTGCGTTGTGTGGCTATGTCCCGGGGCCTGGTTGATGCGCGTTGTGTGGCTATGTCCCGGGGCTGGTTGATGCGCGTTGTGTGGCTATGTCCCGGGGCCTGGTTGATGCGCGTTGTGTGGCTATGTCCCGGGGCCTGGTTGATGTGCGTTGTGTGGCTATGTCCCGGGGCCTGGTTGATGCGCGTTGTGTGGCTATGTCCCGGGGCCTGGTTGATGCGCGTTGTGTGGCTATGTCCCGGGGCCTGGTTGATGCGCGTTGTGTGGCTATGTCCCGGGGCCTGGTTGATGCGCGTTGTGTGGCTATGTCCCGGGGCCTGGTTGATGCGCGTTGTGTGGCTATGTCCCGGGGCCTGGTTGGTGCACGTTGTGTGGCTATGTCCCGGGGTTTGTCATCTCCCCACCTTGCCATTCGGTTTGTAAACAAGTTAACTGATGACTGGGTCTGAATGGGTCATGTATCGCATGGACAGCCCCACCTTTGCTTGATGAAATGACTATCGAGTGGCGTCCGGAACTTGGGAGGTGATTGTGGTGAGGCATTGGTGTTCTGGGTCCCATCCAGCACCCTCGTGGTGCTTCTTGTTAAATTTGTTAAGTAAGTAGTGGTGGTTGTGACGGTGAGTCTACAGAGAAAGAACCAGTGTAGGCCTTGTGTGCCTTTCAGCCGCCGTTCTTTTTGTTGATGGGTTTTGCCTCTGTGTGTGTTTGACAGCAAATAGGTGGACCCTGTGTGTGTGTGTGTGTGTGTGTGTGTGTGTGTGTGTGTGTGTGTGTGTGTGTGTGTGTGTGTGTGTGTGTGTATGACAGCAAACAGCTGGACCCTGTGTGTGTGTGTGTGTGTGTGTGTGTGTGTGTGTGTGTGTGTGTGTGTGTGTGTGTGTGTGTGTGTGTATGTATGACAGCAAACAGCTGGATCCTGTGTGTATGTGTGTGTGTGTGTGTGTGTGTGTGTGTGTGTGTGTGTGTGGTGTATGACAGCAAACAGCTGGACCCTGTGTGTGTGTGTGTGTGTGTGTGTGTGTGTGTGTGTGTGTGTGTGTGTGTGTGTGTGTGACAGCAAACATATGGACCCTGTGTGTGTGTGGTGTTGTGTGTGTGTGGGGTGTGTGTGTGTGTGTGTGTGTGTATGACAGCAAACAGGTGGACCCTGTGTGTGTGTGGTATGACAGCAAACAGGTGGACCCTGTGTGTGTGTGTGTGTATGACAGCAAACAGATGGACCCTGTGTGTGTGTGTGTGTGTATGACAGCAAACAGATGGACCCTGTGTGTGTGTGTGTGTGTGTGTGTGTGTGTGTGTATGACAGCAAACAGGTGGACCCTGTGTGTGTGTGTGTGTGTATGACAGCAAACAGGTGGACCCTGTGTGTGTGTGTGTGTGTGTATGACAGCAAACAGATGGACCCTGTGTGTGTGTGTGTGTGTATGACAGCAAACAGATGGACCCTGTGTGTGTGTATGTGTATGACAGCAAACAGATGGA